>JAJJWW010010726.1:0-600000 GCA_023531295.1 Papaver armeniacum | reverse complement strand
TGCTAAAGATACTATTTTCTTGATCAGCTTTTCGAATGATTTCAATATTGTTTAAACAGGTCGGTGAGATTCGCAATATATGATCAATTGATCATATGTTTTTGTTTGTGAATAGACGATATGAAATTTTCAGAGCCTGTCATTAATACCCATGTTTCGGAAATCTGTATGTACGGAGACATTATATCATTTGAATCAAAACAAAGTTGGGTCTTGTTAACTTGTACCTAGCGTATAATATCATTTGAATCAAAACAAAGTTAATGAGACATTATCTGTCTGAGATATTTAATGCTCATTACATAAGATTAAATAAAATATACAAAAATCTCAAAAAATCGATCTCTTATCAATTTAAACGGCCACGAACATGTGTTAAGAGAATAATTTGGATCTTATAACTGGATACAATAATATATGGATCTTAGGCTGGTTCTTATGCACCTAGCGTATAGTATTATTTGTCATTTTTCCACTCGTTATGAACAGTGGAAATGACAAAGTGAAGAATATGAGAGGGCGCGGTGGAAGCCGAGAGAGCCAAGAAGAGAACAAACCGATAAAACCGATCAAAGTAAAAAGACCGGTAAATATTTTAAGAGCCATTTAGTCGCAAGAACCCCTTCATTGAGACCTCCTACCTCCCGCATTAACAAACATCTTCGATGGAACAACTCCGTGGCCTATGGGTGTATGTTGCAATGGGAGAATCATGACGCTATCAAATATTTCAAAGAAAATGGTTTGAGGGTCTAACAATCACATCATTTAATCATTTACAAGCCACATTCCTATTATATCTTCACCAAAGGGTTTTAAGCTTGACAATAAGATGGAGAACCATGTGTAGCGAAATGGCGGTTGAGGAAAGATATCTCATCCTCTCATTTGTAATAAAACTTGTTATACATTCAAATTTTAGAGTCAAAAACACAATCACGATGGCGGAACAGTTACAAGAATATATCGCCTTAGAAGAAAGACAGAATGAAATGAATTCTTATCCCGATCGCGAACACAAACTTAATCTGCATGAACGCAAGCTTGTTACCTCGATTCATCAATACGGTGGCGAGCACTTCGCAAGGACAAGAAGCGAGGAAGGATGATGAGAGACAATGCGGAAGATAGTAGCTATGGGAAGCCATGACCAGAGGAATTTGAACAAGAAAGGAACTACCAAACCGTAACAAGAATAATAAGATTCAGAGGCTAGATCATGTGCAAGAAACTTATGGTGGGCGAAGGCAATATAACCATGGAGGGCGAGAGAAGCCGCGAGAATAGTATGGGAACCAATTAAGATGCCTCCCCGAATGCTAGCGTGGAAAAGATCGGGAGGCTATACTTGTGATGGAAGATGTACCAAGACCTTGGAACGCGGGGATGGAACCACCACCAAAGCGACGAAGTCATGAGTTTTGTTCTTACCATCGCTTCCATGGACATCAAACAAACGAATAAAGAGAATTATTCTCGGGATGATTGATCGGGAAGTTAAATCACTTTCTAAAGGGAAGAAACAAGCGACTTTACCACCACCACGAGAGATGCAGGCAGTGTCAAGAAAAAGGAAAGGAAACATTTGTTATAGAAGTTGGAACAAAAGCAAAAATTTGAATGTCATGAAGTAGATGTAGAAAGTTTGTGAAGAAAGAAATGCCAAAAGAAGGGTTGGAAACAACATGTGAGAGATGAGCTTGATGGTGGATGCCGTAGAAGGATATGAGGAACAAAAAGCATAAGAAGTGAATAATCAACAAAAACAGGAGAAAAAGTAGCAATTGAAGTAATGATGTGCGATAATCTCGGAGACAAGAGTATATGGGAATTCGGTTAAGAAAGAAAAATGAAAATACGAGTGTGCGAATACTTCGCAAACAAGTATCGTAATGAAACATGAATGATTGAATGATTTAACAAATATGAATGAATAAAAGAATGGGACGAACCTTTATGGCGTACACCCTAGTTCGCGAATAACATTTCGTAAGAGGCAAATGTAAGACCTAAAGTGCGTCATATAAGGGGTATCTCTCGACATGGCTCGGGGGAAAGGTTACACCGCTCCCCAAGCCCGAGTCATGGAAATTTGGGGCCCATGCAAGCCTATCCGGAAGAGGTACCTTGGATTCCCAACTATATATGTAGGTTATACCACTGGTTGGGCGACCGAGGGTCTCTTCTTAGGAGTCGATGTATGCTCAAGGCGCCTGGGTACACGGTTGAGCCGAGTGCCAGGATGGATGACCTACCTGGCCATTCTTGGCAAGTCTTGGCATATGTTGCACTCGCCCGAAGAAAACTCCACTTAGGGTGCAGCCTTGTAACCATAAACCCTATAGGTATAAGGGACAAGAGGCTGCGAAAACAACCAGTTGTTGTTAAGACCGGATGGGAGGAGCTAGTCTTGTATGGCCGATGTTTCGCCTCCTTGAAGGGGCAACCTGGGAGATGATAAGGCGATGCTCTCCATTAGGGGGTGTCAAAACAGACGCAAATGTCATGAGGCTCTGTTTCGCAAGAGAATTTAGGCTCGTCATATTTGTGCAATGATCTGCGAGGCAATAATACTAACGCGAGGGTAAGGCGAGATCAATGGGTCTTTACATGAAAGTGTACGGACGTCCTGCGATTTCGTCGCCGCACGACGGCAATGTCATGGGGCTATGTGTTCGCAAGGATATATAGGCCTGTCATATTGTCGCAACTAAAATATCTGCGAGGCAAAAATACTTGGAAAATGATAAGGCAAGATCAATGGGTCTTTATATGCAAGTGTAAAGACGTCTGCGATTTTGTCGCAATGAAAGGTGGCAGGGGAAGACCTCTAATTAGGAGGTCTGACCTGGAAGACACACAAAAATGATAAGGCAAAGGTCAATGGGCCATTGCATGAAAGTGTAAAGGCGGCTTGCGACCTTGTCGCAACGATATATATCAATAACAATAAAATAAATATTCAACAACATACATGATGACAACTAAAATCTTCCATCGAAGATCAATAACGAAGGCAAGTATGGGAATGGAAAAGATGAAATATTGTTATTCATCTTCTGATGAAAGAGTTATACATCAATAATGTTAGCCAATTATATTACAAGGAAGAACTACTTTGAATTCGGAGGGAAAAATCCAAGAAATACACTATAATAAGGATACGAAAATGTACAGGATATTACAAGCGAAAAAGAAAACAAAAAGAGTTATCTCTTTGGCGATTCTTCTTCTTCATCGATTCTTCAGCCCGATTATTCTCATCGCGAAATTTTCTTCTTCGCGGCCTCATTCTTCGAAACGTTTCTCGAACCTTTTCAAGGAGACAGGGGATATGAATGCGAGAGGAATATTGTGGTCCTTACAAACATACTCCATGCCTCCATTGCTAAAACGAAACGACATCAATAAAACCGATAAAGTGGTATATTTGCCATTTAGTCGCATATTGAGACCAACCAGCGATGCAGTGATGGGTATGGCACACATACAAAGATAACCAAGTATTATATTCACCATTTAGCTAGGTGCGTATAAACCGAACAACAGTAACTTCATTGCTCGTTAGTCTTTATAACCGTTGATGGCCAGCATAACGCCAGTGATATATGGAGACTATCGCTCGGCAATATGGTTATAGCTCAATGATTTTCTATACAACTGTCATAAATTCACTCTTATAAACTCATTTCAACTCACACCAGAATTTCTAAATCTCTTTAGAATTTTCTGATCTCTCATTTTTCTTCTAATCTAAAACAAAATAAACTAGTCAAACCTTCTTTACACTTAATAATTTCCCAATTGTTTGTAATATGGCTTTTCAAACTCAATCTCAATCTTAGGGAAAAAGTACCAAAGTTCGGGCTTCAAAATTCATTGTCGCAGAAGATGAATGTATTTGTCGTAATTATGTTTATTTTATACAAGATTTATCAATGGTGCACAACAACAAGGTAAACTATGTGGGAAAGCATATTTCACAAATGTGAAGAACAAACCATGAACATCAATAGTCGTGATCCAACTAGGTTGTCATGTCGCTTCGTTTTAATCAATATTAAAGTAGCCTTATATGTTGCAGCGAAAATGCAAGGTAAGAGAGGTCGGGAGAGTGGTGATGTTAATACTGATGTGGAAAGCTATTTGGCCTTTTTAGTTGGGCAGGAATCGGCGAAAGTGGAGAAATTACTATGTTTTTCACAATCATGACCATGAAGAGAGGCTCTCAATAACATGACCAAGAAACTTTTCTTCTCTCATCTGCTATAGAGTAAACTCGATTCGTGCAGCTTGGCAACATCAACACGGAAAAAATTATGCAATTGAAATTTGTTACCATATTTTAAAAGTGCTTCCCAAATATAATCTAGAGTTATTAGCAACAATTTAGCAAGTACCTGATAAATCACCATACACTTCACCTCCTCAAATTCTTAACTGTTTTTACCAGGTCCATCAAATCTTTATTATTCACCAGATACCACAACTTCCAACTCAATGATGATACTAAGATAAAATTATCAGGGAGAAACAATGCAAGACGGGAGAGAAAATTATCTCAAGAAGGAGGAAGTTCTGAAGGTTTTAACACGGGGGAGTTTATGGAACATCATAAGACCGTTGAGAAGCAAAGAACGGTTGACCGAAAATTTCAAAATAGGGAGTTGAAAAAAAGTTGGTTTTCTTTAGACAGATTTGTCTATGACTACGACAAGCATAGGATTCTTAATGCGGGCACTTTAATAATTGGACAAACAACGAAACATGTACGGCGACTACCTTTTGATAAGCCCCAAAGAGAGATGGAATAACAATTGGTATTTAACAACCCGGTTGGTGATGATGATGAAGATGTGACAATGATGAATTCGATGTAGTAGAACCTCTTAATTTGATAATTGATGTATTAACTTGAGTTTTAAAATGTTGCTTCATTCTACATAATTTTAATTTGAAATGATAACTTTTTCTTAATTTTACCTAATTCTACTTAATAAGTTTTACTTAATTATAACACCATACTAGCATCATTACATGGTATTAAAATCACATACGGGTGTTGATAAACTCCTTGAGGACGTGAAAATGAGTTGCATGTTCAAAATTCTTTCTTTTTCAATCTTCTTCACTTCTGTCGAGATCACACAGTTTTTTAATCATAGGTTTCACCCCTAAGTCTATCGACTAACAATCCTAACTAAAGCTATAAATTCTTCAACTTATTGTCTAATTGCAAAAAATCGATAGAACAATGCTACACAATCCCGGTTATGAGGGTTACCTATGTCGTTGCAGGAGGTTTCATGAACTTTTTCTCAATAACTTTGATTTTTTTTTTTTTTGAAACTGAAAAGATTTAATTTAAGAATGAACTGTGATTACATTGTTTGCATCCTCATGTAGTTGATTTATAATTTCATCTGGAGGAGCTAAAAACCAAACACCACTAATAAGTTGAGTTATAGCTAACTTAGAAAGAGAGTTTGGTACTTTATTTTTCTCTTTGGGCACATAGTAACATTGCCAAGAGGAATGAATTCTTAATATGTTATTAATATATAAGATTAAGTTGTGTAATCTCCAATCAATGTTAAGAGAATCTCCCAAGACTGCGTCCACTACAAGCTTTGCATCCAACTCAAAAATCACTTTCTCCAGCTTCTTCTCTAATGCCCATTGCATTGCCTCCCATAAAGCTTTACTCTCAGCTTGCTCAGAACTAGTTGCAGTAGTTAGATATATGAACTTTGATCCGTGATGCGCACCTGCAAAATCTCTGATTAACTAAACCATTTTGGTATCATTCATCACTCCTCTGATTGATAGTTTCTTACATAGTTTGTGCAAAGACATAAATCTTCTTCTGAGTAAACTTAGGATTATCCATATTTTTGGAGATTATGGAGTGAGAGTAGAATATTTTTGTAGAAGGTATGATTTTGAAAATGGGGATGAGTGGGTATGAGATTTATTGAAAGTCGTTGGAGAAAAATAGCCATTGGATATAGAGTGCTTATCGCTCAATCAACTGAAAACCGCTAAGTGACATTTGTATATTTTTATAAAAATTAATATTGAATAACAAGCTACACATTAATGAGCAATTACATGAAAACCGACTATTGGCATTTGAATATTTTTATAAGAATTAACATCGAATGATAAACTACTAATAACATAAAACTTAAAAATCACTCCTGCAGTGTCATCCATACTATGCACAAAGATTCACTTTCAGATCTTCTCTCAACCGATCATACAGATCCAGTTTCTAGATTCCTCCCTTAGTCAAAGCTAAGATAGTATAGTAACAAAGCATTCAATATTCCCCGTTAGATGAAATACGGATTTAAGATTCAAGCTAAATCTGCTTAGAAATTAAGCAATTAATCTCCAACACTAGATGGTCTTAGCTTGTTACACACAAATAAAATATACTTATATTTAGATATGGGTAACTGTACCTAAACGTGTATATTAAGTTGGCTCAATAACAATTAACCGAAGTTAGCCATATAAACACTTTTATCTTAGCCGTGTTCATCTAACACTTCTAGATCAAATATGATGAATCTAATTGTGTCACAAATAGAGTTGTTCAATTGTTCACCATCTCATAGAAATGTATATGAACAAATTGAATCAAAATCGGATTGATTCGTAATCGTACAAAGTACTTATACAAGAATCAATTTATGAACATTAAGCCACGGTTTGCAAGTTAATTTGCATTCCTTAAATGACTGCCTCACACAAATCATATAAGATGTTCAAGGTAATTTTCACATGATCATCTTTTGACTTAATATTTAGATTCCAACAAATAAATTGTTTCCAACTAAACTCGTCAAGAAAATGGTGAACACGGCTAAAGCAAAAAGCTTCCAACACATATTTCGAGAAATAGATAAGCGAGATAAACTCAGCTCGAAATATCAAATGTGTATAATGTAAAAGTCTATATAGCTATACGACTTAATCTCATTAGAAGATAGAATAGAATAGACTTCTGAGTGATAGATAAGTTTTAGTCTCTAAATACCTTTTGTTGATAAAGTTCCTCCAAGCTCCCCAGTAGATCTTCTTCTTTAATTGGTGAACGCGGTGAAGTCTAAAGCTCAACTACACATTCTATCCTAATCCGAGACATAGCTATAAGTAGACTAGAAATCAAGTATATAGTTTTGATCAACTAAACTTGACAAACAAGCTTGAGATAGCAACGCTTGCGATTTCGATCGAACAGTGCTCTAACAGTAACATTGAACTAAGGTAATACTCATGAATAGATAGAATTCCCCATTTTGGATAGATCGCATCTGTAAGAAAATACACATGAGCGTATTCATGGCTCATGATCGTAAAATGGACTTGGAGACAAATTACATACTTTTAGATCTTCAAACATAGGTGAATCGTGCAAAACATTAATGTCATTTTATGAATGTGCAAGACTAAACAAAGGGTGCCATATCCTACAATCATAAGAAGCAGGAACTTCAAGGATAAAAATTGGTTTCAGTAATGACCCTTATGTTTACCTACCTAATAAGTAGGGCACCCAGCCATACCTAATGCATACAGTCCAAACTATCTTGCATTTTTGGGAATTCCTTATTCTCGTTTTGCTTTAATAATTTTCTAACGTATTCATTCGGTGGTTTTAGTAAATATGTTGGACCGAAATAATCAATTATTACTTCGCAAAATAATAAATAATTTTTGTATGAAGTTGTTTTGCTTTAACAAATCCGATTGTATGAAGTTGTTTGCCAAAGTCCTGAAAAACTTCGGGCAAACAACTTCATTCTAGGTTATGGCAAATCCTTTGCTAAACCGATTTGTTAAAGCCATAGTCCTGAACAAAATTTTTGTACTCATCTCTCAAATCCGCATGTTTGCCATAACCTAGAATCCTTAGGGACGAAGTAACCTTTTGTTCAGGACTATGGCCTCTAATGTTTGATGCATCAGACTAATAATTAAATTGTGGTTCTACCTGATAAAGCTCAGTAATAATCATTATCCTCAAGTGTCGGGCCATACAATATCGATGTTGGAGATTTTGATCCGAGAACACACAATCGGGAAGAAAATAATCGTGCATCAGCTTTTGGTAGTACTTATGCCTCCATCGATATGTATATCTTCTTGTGAATACTTCGCTCTGGAGCTCTAGAAATGTTGCCCGAATGTTGATGAGTGCCAAATATTGCATATTTCTACATCTATTTATTGGCATTTAACTCATCTTTTGTGCTCAGAAATCAGATATTATCCCAGATTCTGTATTTTCTTTGTTTTCAAGAATAAATATTTGTACTAATTAATTTTGTGTTTTTAGGTAGTGAATAAAGTTCAGAGAAATAGAGGAGCCAAAAGAGCAAAGAATTGGAGACAAGCGTCTATGGAGCAGAAAAGCCAAAGCCGCGCGCGCATCGAGAGCAAACCATTTACAAGACATGGGCCCAAGCTATCCAAGACCCGCGACCCGGATCCGAGCCCGTCCATTCCGAGCCGTTGAGATCTCCATCTTATGCATCCAACGCTCGCTCCATCCTTCTCATCGAAGATTGCTGCTCCCGCTCAACACCAAAAGCCGCACATCACCCTGAGTCGTTGAGATCTCCATCCTCTTCATCCTACGCTCGCTCCACCCTTCGCATCGTCTTCCCGTCGCATCGCCTCACAACGAAGTTGCCTATACCTATACCCCATCGACTACACCTCATTTCTTCTTTCCTCTTCTCTTTCTTCTCCCCAACAACTCTGCTCAGAAACCCTCACCTTCTCCTTCTCTTCCCATGCCTGATGCAGAGCCATCACCACCTCTCATTCTCCTGTCGCCATCACCACTAGCTCCTGCAGCCGCCCTCGTTTTAACCATCTCTACCTTTAGCTTCTCCCATAACCTAGAAGCTAGGGTTGAGATGATTAAAATTAGGGTTTTCTCGAACAACCACCCCGCATGGTCGATTCGAAGAAGACAAGGCTGAATCGAGGTTTGGGTTTGTGTGTAATCGAGTTTGAGTGAATTGTGAGAGATATAAATTGTTATTTTGCATGTGAGAGAAAACAGTCAATTTTAGGGTTCATAGTTTTAGTTTTGAGAATTTAATTTCAAGTTTATTTTTACTCTTGCATGATGTTCTAAGTCTTTTAAACTAGGGTGTAAATGAAGCCCTTTGATTTAATATGAAGCAATTAGATTATCAAGTTGTTCTCAGTGTGTGTATTGCTTAGGAAAATAGTTAGCTAATCAACCAATTTACCTGTGATCACCGGACCGGAAGACTCGTGATCACTGGTACTGTAAGAAGACCAGTGATACTAGGGGTAGGCAAAGAAAATTAGTTCATCAATTATCCAATTAAGACCTTCAAGGGAAGGCCTAAGAACAAAGTGAAAATTTGTATTGTTTATTATAAGATCAGAGGGTGGAATTAATCACCCTAGTGTCACAAAATCATCGCTTTAATACATTGTGCTCATTGCTTCCTTAGTTTAGAGTCACCAATCCCAGCTAGTCGTATCGACAACATCAAAACAAATCATTTGTGTTACATTATCACCGAAATCGCTTAAGAAGCTTTGTATCACCCTTGCACACACCATTTCTCTCGTGGTTCGACTCCGTGCTTGCCACTTTGCCTCCAAAGGCACCGTGCACTTGCAGTTTAATACGTAGGATAATCACCTTTAAGCTCCTACCAAGTTTTTGGCGCCGCTGCCGGGGATTTGGTAGTGTGCCATGTTGATCATTTGCTTACATCACTGATTTTCATTGCAACCTTGTATATATCTGCTGTGAATCCCTATTTTTAGCTTCTATTAGCATAACTTAGCTTAACCTCTACATCTTTGCATCTTTGCATCTGTTAGTGCATTGTAGTTAGTTTAGTTTAATTACTTTTAATCCTGCAATCTGTCATATACTATGCACTTTGTGTTAGCATTAGTGAAGTTTAACTTCAACCATAATCATTAGCATCTTTACATCTTTCTCTTCATCCTGAGAATATTGATCTCTTGCTTTGAACTGTACAAGTTTTGAAAACTGAACTTCTCCTCTGAGTCACAGGTACTTGTGGAGCTGCTGTCCAATACAAGAAAGACAAGCAGAGGAACTGACCACTGTGGAGTGCCTAAACCTAGTTAACACTGGTGGTATCATCCTTATCCTTGCTCTGTGTGGTGTTTATTGTTTGATAACCCTGATTGCATGATAGTCCTGCTCCCTTGCAAGCCCCCTGAAGCTGCAAGTTTGAGTTTAGCTTGTGTTGTCAACCCTGAGCTGACCTGTAACCATCAGACCTGGCCCCTGTGCATGATAAGATAGACACCTTGCTGCATATTGATCCATCTCTGGATTCTGTTTAACCATATTGTGACACTTAAGTGACTGTGGTAAATTTGAAGCCATTGATTGAGTGTAATCTGTGCATGAACTGAGAACTGTCACATGAGAACTGAGAACTGTCAAAATTTGAATAGTCAAATTAGCTGCAAGCCAAGTGTTGCCAGACCTCTGAATCTGGTGCAACTTGTTGTAATCCTGTAATCCTGTGATCTTGTTGAGTTGTGAGTCATAGCCTGCATCTGCTTCATGTCAAGAATGATGTAGGAGTGCTGAAAATTTCTTGGCTTTTATGTGTTTTGTGCTTTAAACACTAGACCTTGACTAGCCTTGTGTTCAACTCCAGCCCCTGCAGCTGTGAGTTGAAGCTACAACTGGTATAACAAATTTGTTGAAAACCCTGTGAGCCATCTACTCCCCTGTGTAACCTGTGTTGTGTTGAATGCCAGACCTTTCTCACCTGTGGATTAGCTACCCTGCCAAGTATTACCTTGAATGCATGATAAATCCAGCTGCCTTGCCAGGCAATGCTCAACATCTGAGTCTGTCACTTGCCTTTGTGTAATCTGTGCACTGAGATTGATGCTATGTGCATTCTCCAGCCCCTGTAGCTGTGAGCTTGAATAGCAATCCTGTGACCCTGTTGAATCTGTCATCCATTGGCTCATTTGTGCATCTGTGCATTTGCTGACCTGAGCTTGCTAAGCCATCTGCCATGCTGATATTTGCATACTTGTGAGCTTGAATTCTGCTAAAATTGTTATCTGATTGACTGCTAAATCAAAATTCTGCAATTTGTGTGTGACATGTGGTGTTTGAATGAGCTGTTGAATAGCAGAGTTTGTGTTAGCAACTAGGTTGGTTTTCAAATACACAAACCTTGCACATGCTTCACCCTGAGTGAGCACATCCATCAACCCTGTGCACCATACACAGTTTTTAACTATCTTGTTCACCTGCCAATCTGAGCTGTGCATCAGCTCTGCTGTGTGCAACAATTTGTGGGTATTTACTTGTGCACTGAGCTGCACATTACCTGCACTGTGCCTTGCCAGTGCTGGGTACAACCTAGCCTGCACAAACTGTGCTGTGCATTTTGTGTGAAATTGTATTTTGCTGTTGCTCTGTGCACTCAAACCAGTGCTATAAAAACTTAACAGCTGAAGCCCACATACTGGGCTGTGCAACAACAGCTGAAGCCCACATAAGTTGAGACCAAAACTGGGCTAGAACCCAGTTCCACTAGGCTTTCCACATACCTGGGCTGTATCATTTTCACCCAAACTGGGCTCTGTTTCTGCACCAAACTCAAGCCCACATAACCAAACTGAAACCCAACACCACATCTTTTGGGCTAGAGTCAACCTATTCAGTTGGGCTTCATAACTTCAAAAAGCCATCTTTTGGGCTTGAGTCTTGTATTAGTGGGTCATTTGTGAGTTTTTGCTTTTTTGTGTTGAACTTGTTTGTATGATAACATGCTAGATGCGCTAGCTAGGCTATGATTGTGTCTTTTAGAGACCAAACAAATCGACTAGTTAGAATCCGCCCGGACGAAATCGTTAGCATACCCAGTTCTTCAACCGAAAGCCCAAGCCCCGACCTATCTGAAACAGAAACCATGGGTGATGAACAAAACCAACCCCGTAGTCTCAAGGACTACATGTACCCAACTAGGGCAAGCCAGCCCTCTCTTGCATCATTCTCACGCCCGATGCTTGTCGGTTTGAACCGAAAGCAAGCACCATTCATATGCTACCCGTGTTTAGAGGGGTCGATTCCGAGAACCCCTACCATCACGTGAGAGATTTTGAGGATATTTGTGGGACTCTGCGTTTTAACCAAATGCCGAGGAGTCCCTCAAATTGAGATTGTTTCCTTTTTCTCTCGAAAGACAAAGCCAAGTCTTGGCTTCATGCCCTACAACCACAATCCATTAGAACTCCTGGGATGACCTCACTAAAGAGTTTTTCAAAAAGTTTTTCCCAAACCATAAGACGGCGACAATTCGCCAAAGTCTAAATGGTTTTGTGCAATTAGAAGATGAAACTCTAGCAAAATACTTGGAGAGATTCAATGAATTATTACTCCAATGTCCCCACCATGGTTTTGAAAAATGGAGACTCGTCCAAATCTTGTATGAGGGTCTAGATGTTAGAACCCGTACCACAGTCGAGTCAATGTGCAATGGTGCATTTATTGACAAGAGTGCTGATGACGCTTGGACTTTTCTAATCGAAGTCGCTGAAAAGACTCAACAGTGGGAGTCCATCCGATAACCGAAACGGAATACCCCTGCACAAAATGTTCATAGAATCGAGTCTGAATTTGAGGGAAATGCAAAAATGGCATCTTTGGCCCGGAGAATAGAAGTGCTTGAGTTGGAAAAGAATGTAAAATCTAATGCCCCTACTCTCCGTGACCAAATTGATATGGCCACTTGTGCCACATGCCATAGTTCTGACCACTTAGTGGACAGTGTCCGTATTTACATGCATTTCAAGAGTCCAAAACCGAGCAAGCCAATGCATTATACCATAGGCAAGAGAACAACCCTTATTCTCAAACCTACAACCCAGGGTGGAGGAATCACCCTAACTTCTCTTGGTCCAAGGGACCAGTACAAGGGGGACCAACACATAACAACCAAGGATACTCATATCCTAGAAACCCCCAAGTACAACCACACCCTCAGTACCCTGTAGAGAAAAAGACTAGCTTTGAAGACTGTGTCGTTATGTTAACCCAAAATTTTGCAAAACTTGAGAAAACCACCGACCAACGTCTCACAAACCTAGATTTTAAGATAGGTCAAATCTGTGATGCATTGAATGAGAGAGAAAAAGGCAAACTTCCTAGTCAACCCCAACAAAATCCAAAGAATGTGTTTCAAGTAGGCTCCTCTACCTGCAATGAAACTTCACATAGTCAGGCGAATGCCATCACCACTCTCCGTAGTGGTAGAGTTGTTGAGAACAATGTAGGTGTACCACCTTCAAGCGAGTCTACATCAGACTCACCAGTACACACAACACCACAGAGAACATCTAATGTAGAGAAAAAATCTGAGCCTGTTGATAAAACCAAGAATCCTACTAATATAGATGTTCCTTTGCCAAGTCATGTACCTGTTGCTCCATTCCCACAACGGTTGGTGCAACAGAAGGGGGGTAACCAATACAACGAGATTTTGGAAATGTTCAAGAGAGTTAACATAAACATTCCATTTCTCGAAGCAATTAGACAAATACCCACCTATGCTAAGTTTCTAAAGGACTTGTGCACACAAAAGCGAAAGCTTCATGTGCATAAGCGTGCCTTTCTCACCGAGCAAGTGAGCTCCATAATCCAAAACAAGATTCCAACTAAGTTTAGAGACCCAGGTAGTCCAACAATTACATGCACCATAGGTGACCATGTGGTCGAAAAGGCGTTACTCGACTTAGGAGCCAGTGTGAATCTATTGCCATACTCTGTGTATGTGCAATTGGGCCTTGGGAGTCGAATCCCACACCCGTTACGCTACGCTTAGCGGACAGATCTGTGAGAATCCCCGTGGTATTATCGAAGATGTGTTAATCAAGGTTGATAAATTTTTCTTTCCTGTAGACTTCATTGTCTTAGACACTCAACCCGTGCAAAACCCAAGTAATCACATTCCTGTGATTTTAGGACGTCCTTTCCTGGCGACGTCCAATGCCATCATCAACTGTCGTAATGGTGTGTTGAAATTGTCTTTTGGTAACATGACCGTAGAGCTGAATGTTTTTAACACTAGTCAACAACCCATTGATTGTGATGATACTGATTTGCATGAGATTAACATGATTGAGAGTCTGATCCAAGACTCTTTGCCCGATATTTTGTCAGTGGACACCTTGCAAGCATGTTTAGATAACTTTGACTTAGATCTCTTCGAGTCTAAGTACATTGGGGAAATTCACTCGTTGCTTGAATCTGTCCCACACATGGATATTGCTAAGTGGCAGAATGCAGTGGAACCACTTCCACTCTCTAATACCAAATCAGCCCCACCTCTTGACACACCACCTAAGCTTGATTTGAAACCATTACCTGATACTTTGAAGTATGCTTTCTTAGGTCCTTCTGATACTTTACCTGTGATTATTGCATCATGTTTAGACACAGAACAGGAAAGTAGACTTTTAGAAGTACTTAAAGAGCATAAAGGAGCCTTAGGTTGGACCATCTCCGATCTTAAGGGTATAAGTCCCACAATTTGCATGCATCACATAAACCTTGAAGACAACACCAAACCATCTAGGGAAATGCAAAGGAGACTTAACCCCAACATGAGAGATGTTGTCAAGGGTGAGATTCTGAAACTGCTTGATGCGGGTATCATTTACCCAGTCCCTGATAGCCAGTGGGTCAGTCCCATTCAGGTAGTACCCAAGAAGTCTGGCATTACTGTAGTTCAAAATGAGATGAATGAACTTGTTCCCACCCGTGTGACCACGGGTGGCGAGTCTGCATTGATTATAGAAAACTGAACACAGTAACCAAGAAAGACCATTTTCCCCTTCCCTTCATTGACCAAATGTTAGAACAGTTAGCAAAACATAGTCACCACTGCTTCTTAGATGGCTATTCTGGCTATAACCAAATTCACATAGCACCCGAAGACCAACAAAAGACCACGTTTACATGTCCCTATGGAACATTTGCTTATCGTCGTATGCCTTTCGGGTTGTGCAATGCACCCGCTACTTTTCAACGTTGCATGATGAGCATATTTTCCGACATGGTAGATAAGTTTCTTGAGATTTTTATGGATGATTTTTCTGTGTTTGGGTCTTCTTTTGATGAGTGCTTGCATCACCTCACTTGTGTGCTGATTAGGTGTAAGGAAAAGAGTTTAGTCTTGAATTGGGAAAAATGTCATTTCATGGTTAACTCAGGCATTGTTTTAGGGCATATCATCTCGGAAAAAGGCATAGAAGTAGACAAAGCCAAGGTAGATCTCATTCAACACTTGCCTCAACCTCGTTACGTGAGGGATATCGATCATTTCTAGGCCATGCGGGTTTTTACCGCCGATTCATCAAAGACTTTAGTAAAATTTCACGACCTTTGTGCAATCTTCTTGCAAAAGATGTTGCATTTGTCTTTGATGATGCTTGTAAGGAAGCATGGGAGCAACTGAAGGCTCTCCTTACATCTGCCCCTATAGTCAGACCTCCTGATTGGACATTACCATTTGAGATTATGTGTGATGCGTCTGACTATGCTGTAGGAGCTGTTTTGGGCCAACGAGTAGACAAACTCCCTTATGTGATCTACTATGCTAGTAAAACACTTAATGATGCTCAATCAATTATTCCACAACTGAGAAAGAGTTGCTAGCTGTTGTTTTTGCATTAGATAAGTTTAGATCTTATTTGATAGGGTCTAAGGTCATCATTTATTCTGACCATGCTGCATTGAGATATCTTTTGTCTAAAAAAGATGCTAAGGCTCGTCTAATTCGATGGATACTCTTGATACAAGAGTTTAACCTCGAAATTTGAGATAAGAAAGGGTCAGAGAATGTTGTGGCGGATCACTTGTCTAGGTTGAATGTCGAATCTGCTGATGAATCTGTGTTGATTAGGGAATCATTCCCTGATGAGCAATTGATGCTTGTGTCTGAAATGCCATGGTTTGTCGATATTGTCAACTACCTTGCTACGGGTAGAATGCCCTTGCATTGGTCTAAACAAGACCGTTCTAAGTTCTTGGTCAAGTTAAACACTTCCTTTGGGATGACCCATATTTGTTTAAGTACTTGCCAAGACCAAATCATTAGGAGATGTGTCCCCAATTCTGAACAAAGGGACGTCATCTCTTTCTGTCATGACCATGCATGTGGAGGCCACTTTAGTGCCAAGAAAACTGCTGCAAAGATCTTGCAAAGAGGTTTCTATTGGCCAACACTATTTAAGGATTGCCATGCTTTTTGTGTTGCTTGTGACCGATGCCAGAAATTAGGAAGTATCTCTAAGAGAAACATGATGCCCTTACAACTCATTTTGATTGTTGAGCTGTTTGATGTTTGGGGTATTGATTTCATGGGTCCATTTCCTAACTCAAGGTAGGTTATACATTCTTGTTCTTGTTGATTATGTCTCTAAGTGGGTAGAGGCCATTGCATCCAAAACCAACGACCATAAAGTTGTTCTTTCTTTTCTTAAGGAGAACATTTTCTCCGTTTTGGAACCCCTAGAGCAATAATCGGTGATGGAGGTAGTCATTTCTGCAATAGACCCTTTGAATCACTAGTGCGCAAGTATGGAATCACTCACAAGGTCGCAACACCTTACCATCCTCAAACCAAAGGCCAAGTAGAAGTTTCTAATAGGGAAATTAAGCATATCCTTGAGAAGACTGTCAATCCTTCTAGGAAAGATTGGTCTTTGCGCTTAAATGATGCTTTATGGGCCTATAGAACTGCATACAAGACTCCCATTGGGATGTCTCCTTACAGACTTGTGTACGGAAAGCATGTCATTTACTGTTGAGTTAGAACACCGTGCATACTTGGGCTGTGAAGAAGTTGAATTTTGATCTTGATAAGGTGGAACCCGTAGAAAACTTCAACTCAATGAGTTAGAAGAATTGAGAAATGATGCATATGATAGTGCCAAGACGTACAAACATAGAATGAAGGTGTTTCACGACAAGCGCATTCTCACGCAAGTCTTTCACCCCGTGACGAAAAAGTTTTATTGTACAACACTAGATTGCATTTGTTTCCCGGAAAGCTACGTTCTCGATGGTCGGGACCATTCTTGGTACGTCACTGTCTTTCCCCATGGAGTCTGTTGAAATTGAAAACCCAAAAACAAGAACATTTTCAAAGTCAATGGTCGAGATTGAAACCATTTCTCGGAGCATCTTCCACCGTGAAGTTGAGACCGTTGACTTGGAAGACCCCATCTATGTGGACTGATCTAGTTCACTTGTGTACATACATATGGACTAAAAATCCATCATCTTCCCCTTTTCTTTTTCTTTTTGCATAATTTTTGATGTGTGCTAACCAACCTTTTTGTCTTGCGCTCTTGATTGTTTGCTTTCAAAGCATTCATCTTTCTATGGTTTAGCAACACCCTCTTGCATCCGGTAATCTCTTCCCTTTTCTCCTCTCAACATAGTTCTCTTGGTATGTGACTGTTTAAAATTTTATCATCTGTCGACACATTGAGGACAATGTTTGATCTAGGTTTGGGGGTGTGATTTGCATATAGAGTTTTTAGTCTTTTTGTTTTACTTCTTTGTATATAAAAAAAAAAAAAAAAAAAAAATCGAAAAACTCTTTGTAAATATGTACATAAAAACCTCCAACTTTTAGAGATTTTAGAGTCACTAGCATGCTTCTAGCTATGTTTACATAGAGAGTCTGACCGAAATAACAGAACTTGGAAGTACTGGAGAACACAATCGAGTTTCTTAGTTGATTAGAGCGTTAAAGTTGGATTTAACCATACCGGAGGGAGAATTAGGTGTTGTTTAGATATTCGGTAGTAGAATTGTGATCACCCATAGTGGAGACTACCCATTTTACATCAAGCGAGGTACCGACCTTCACTCTTTGTGACTTTCTAGAAAAGTTGTTAGAGTGTGTGTCACCGTACGTCAATTCCGGGTAGGAATGGTGAGCTACCCAACTTCGCAACACTTTCAGCACTATTTTTGATCTCTTGAGTGCTAATTCCGTCAATCATGAGGGTGACGTTTAAAGATGAAAACTTCTTCTAAATACCGATTTGCAGTTAGCATCACTCTCTCTCCCTCTCAACAACATCAACACATTCATAGAAACACATCATCGTCAGCAAGCGGAGCATCATCAGAATATTTGAAGAAAAGTTGAGATAGTCCAAGGTTTACGTGCAACAAAGAAAAAGAAGATGAGAATTAATGAATTTTGTGAAAAAGTGAGTTTTACTGTTATTTCCATGTCATGTATGTCACATAGCAAAAAAAAAAAAAAAAATTGAGTTAGTAGTTTCATTGTTGTTATTTTCATTTCTTGTAAGTTAAAAAAAAAAAAAAAAAAAAAAAAAAAAGTTCAAGTTTTTGTAAAGTTCAGAAGTTCGTCATCAACATTTGAAGACCGAAGATTGAAGACGTTTATATGAATGCTGAGAGAGTGATATTAATTGCCGATCGGGTGAGAAGGTAAGTGAGTACTCCCACCCTTGCTAATGGTTGATTTCCTTTCTTAGAGATCATCGAGAAAAAAGATTCTTTTTGTCCACACTTTTGTGAAGTCTCCGATATTATTTCGGAAGGTTATCCTTCTTACCTACAACGTGTGCAGGATTTCTCTCTTTATTCTTGCCTGCACACATGAGAGACTAAAAAAACGGTCTTTTTGAGTGCAATTATCATAAAACCCTAATGGTGAGGCAGAAGTCGAGGCTTAGGATCACAATCGAATCCGAATTCTTTCATATGGTATGGTTACTTCTCGCTCAACACTTAAGGATGAATGCGTTCTTTGGTAGTTCGACTTCTTGTTACTAGCATGCGAAACTCTATGTCCTCATAGCTCCTTGGATGCTTGAGACTCTTTTACACTCAAGTTGGAGAAGGTTTTGTGGGTACACCTCTCGGTAAACCCTCACGAGACTACAACTCGTCCACTAGGGACACCTAGGGGTTTAAAGGCTTAGTGCATACGCTAAATGCATTCGAGAGACCTGCGACAGGGGTATAGTTAGGATTTCTTAATTTCTGTTTCACTTGAGGACAAGTAAAATTCAGGTTTGGGGGTATTTGATGAGTGCCAAATATTGCATATTTCTACATCTATTTATTGGCATTTAACTCATCTTTTGTGCTCGAAAATCGATATTATCCCGTTCTCGTATTTTCTTTGTTTTCAAGAATAAATATTTGTACTAATTAATTTTGTGTTTTTAGGTAGTGAATAAAGTTCAGAGAAATGGAGGAGCCAAAAGAGCAAAGAATTGGAGACAAGCGTCTATGGAGCAGAAAGCCAAAGCCCGCGCGCGCATTAGGAGCAAACCATTTACAAGACATGGGCCCAAGCTATCCAAGACCCGCGACCCGGATCCGAGCCCGTCCATTCCGAGCCGTTGAGATCTCCATCTTATGCATCCAACGCTCGCTCCATCCTTCTCATCGAAGATTGCTGCTCCCGCTCAACACCAAAAGCCGCACATCACCCTGAGTCGTTGAGATCTCCATCCTCTTCATCCTACGCTCGCTCCACCCTTCGCATCGTCCTCCCGCTGCTCCTGCCTCACAACGAAGTTGCCTATACCTATACCCCATCGACTACACCTCATTTCTTCTTTCCTCTTCTCTTTCTTCTCCCCAACAACTCTGCTCAGAAACCCTCACCTTCTCCTTCTCTTCCCATGCCTGATGCAGAGCCATCACCACCTCTCCTTCTCCTGTCGCCATCACCACTAGCTCCTGCATCCGCCCTCGTTTTAACCATCTCTACCTTTAGCTTCTCCCATAACCTAGAAGCTAGGGTTGAGATGATTAAAATTAGGGTTTTCTCGAACAACCACCCCGCATGGTCGATTCAGAAGAAGACAAGGCTGAAATCAGGTTTGGGTTTGTGTGTAATCGAGTTTGAGTGAATTGTGAGAGATATAAATTGTTATTTTGCATGTGAGAGAAAACAGTCAATTTTAGGGTTCATAGTTTTAGTTTTGAGAATTTAATTTCAAGTTTATTTTTACTCTTGCATGATGTTCTAAGTCTTTTAAACTAGGGTGTAAATGAAGCCCTTTGATTTAATATGAAGCAATTAGATTATCAAGTTGTTCTCAGTGTGTGTATTGCTTAGGAAAATAGTTAGCTAATCAACTGAATTTACCTGTGATCACTGGTACTGTAAGAAGACCAGTGATACTAGGGGTAGGCAAAGAAAATTAGTTCATCAATTATCCAATTAAGACCTTCAAGGGAAGGCCTAAGAACAAAGTGAAAATTTGTATTGTTTATTATAAGATCAGAGGGTGGAATTAATCACCCTAGTGTCACAAAATCATCAGTTTTAATACATTGTGCTCATTGCTTCCTTAGTTTAGAGTCACCAATCCCAGCTAGTCGTATCGACAACATCAAAACAAATCATTTGTGTTACATTATCACCTGAAATCAGTTAAGAAGCTTTGTATCACCCTTGCACACACCATTTCTCTGTGGTTCGACCTGTGCTTGCCACTGCCTCCAAAGGCACTGTGCACTTGCAGTTTAATACGTAGGATAATCACCTTTAAGCTCCTACCAATTGTATGATCATCATAGCGTTATTTAGTTATTTATCTTCATCTTCCTTATCATCAAGCTGTGGCAACATCCAAACACGCATTTCTTGTTGTGATTTAAACCGATCTACATGACTTTGCATCTTTTCATCAGAACTCACCGTTGAATTTATGTAAAAAGTAGGTGTGCGTATATAAAAATAGGTGTGCGTAAACTGATGAAATTGGGGCGAATATATATGAACGAAGTAGGGACAACAATCATTCCAAAATATCCGTTAACGACTGAATAACCATCGAGCGATGGAATCTCCAACACCAGCGATCAACTTTCCATCGTTGGCGTCATTCAGACGGCCGTGATTGCAAAATCTACGGATGAACACTTTTTCCGTAGTAGAGCGACTAGTTTGCTAGGCCACCTAACATAGCCAGAGCCGATCCCGTGTCTAGAAGGACCATGTGCGAAAAAAATTCGTGGGGCCTTTTATAATGTTGAAATTTTGTAAAGATAGTAAATGAAAAATATCAAAGGATAACTTATAAACAGGGGCGGTAACACATATTTTAAGGCTAAAATGAAAAAAATGATACCATCTCTATTTTAAGAATGGGGAGATTGTTAAATAAGAACCTTTTTTCTGTTGATGTCCACCGATCAGAATATGAATACTCCCGGGAAATATAGCCATGGGTTATACTAAGGTCTAACTAATTATGTGTCTGATACAAATCATCGAGAAAATGAAAGCTTGGTGGATGAATCTTTTAAGCAACCTATGTCATGTGTGTCATGACTGTTCAAGTCTCATTGGGAGCTTTTTTTTCTTCTTTTGAATAATAATCAATGATAGCTTGTTGGAGGACCTGATATGGGATCTGACTACTCTCACTCAAAGCCTACAACTTATATGAATGCGGCAATGGTTGGTTCAGTTTCTCCTCTACTATCATCTGAAAATTACCAAGATTATGGATCTTGCTTCCATGTTTTGGAAACTAATAACACAACTGATACATCAATTGCCCATGATAATGATGGCTAATCAATTTTTAAATGTACTAATAAATGTTTGGAAGAGTTAGTTTGAAAGGTTTGAAAAAAGAATTTGCATGTTGCAAACATGGCTTCCTTGTGAATATGAGGAAAATACTTACGCACTCGACAAGAATACTTCAAATTTACTCTTGATTAGAGAATAATCATGATTCAAGAAGACCCACGGCCACTAACAACCAAATCCAAATGAGGCATAGCTCCCATAACTCCTTCATCTTTGTAGTTTTCGTCTTCATCTTCTCATTACTCGAATGGCTGCAGCAAACATACTGACTATTGGGCTGGGAAAAAGGCCCTCGTCAGAGCTGGGCCCTGTGCGGTCGCACGGCCTGCACGACCTCAAGCCCGGCTCTGAACATAGCAATTTGAAAAATCACATAGGAACCACCCTTACTATATACTCCCTCCGTCCCTAATTAGATGAGCTACTTGGTTTTTAGTTTTGTCCACAAATAGATGAGTTATTTCACTAACCAAGGGGATATTTCTAAAACTACCTTTTAATTGATTATTTTTTCTATAAGAAATATGTATAATTTGATAGTCATGTTTATATTCGTTGCGTAGGTGTTTTAAAATGTTTTTCAACGGTATAAAGTTTATAAAAAACCGTGGTATAGTTTAAGAGATAAATCGTTTCTAAATTTTACTAATTATTGCCCATAAGGGTATAATTGTAAAAAATACTTAAATATACTCCACTTTCCTCCTTGCCTTAAAATTTGTGCAAACTACAAGTAGCTCATCTAATTAGGGACGGAGGGAGTATCTGAAAACAAATGATTTTTATAATTTTCTTTTGTCAAAACCCTAGTTAGCAATTCGGGGTACGGATAGCAGTTCGGGACGGCATACGTACGGGAATTTTACGGATTCGCATAGGTCGGATTCAGTCAAAAATCCGGTCAACGGTTCGTTGTTCGGACAATAGTTAAGAACGGCATACGTACGTGCATATTCGTTTTATAAATATGAGTTCGGCACTTAAAATTCGGCTTACATATATGATAAATTGATGAGTATTATGACCTTATTACGAGACTGATTTTATTTGTATATGATTATAAGATGGAAAAAAACATTTTAGCGTGATTATTTAACTTGAAGTAAACAATTTAATCGCATAAATGTATTATAAAACGAGTTTATAGACTTTTAAACAAAAATTAACACATAAAACACTGGTTAAACAACTACCCATAGAAAATTTTAACTGAATAATTGTATTTAAATATAAAGTATATACAAAATCAAACAAAAACCAATCAACAGAACTCTGGTCAGAGAATTGCTTATGGGAGAGCAAGGTTGGGCGCGAACTAGGTTCGAAGTTCTAGTTTGGAAATATCATTCGGATTCGGTTTGTTCGGATACGTTCGCGAATCATTCGTGAGGTCCATATAATCCGGGAACTAGGTTCGGGGTTCAATTAGTTCGGAAGTATCATTTGGATTCGATCAGTTCGGATACGTTCGCGAATTATTCGGGAATGATTCGGAGAATTACTAACTAGGGTCAAAACCACAGTTTTCTAAAAAAGAAACTGTGGTTAATTCATAAGAATTAAAGATATCAAAAGTAGCGAGATACATTGAATATAAACTCAATCCGGAAGAACATACTGTCAGCAACGAAATGTTAGAATTGGATGCGAGGATAAATAGCCGAATCAACCCACAGAGAGACGGACATGCAAGATGACACATTAAGTTGCCTAAAGGCTGTAAAGTTGAGAATTAGTCTTTATTACTTTAAATGAAGTTGCATAGCTTGAAACCAATGAAAATAATCGAAATGCAAGAACAGGTAAGATTGTTACTAAAAGAGAAGAATGAATGAATACAGAAAGAGAGAGGGTCATAGGTGGTGTCAATTCAATTGTCAATAATTCTTTCTAAGCTGGACTGTTTTCCACATGAGAGAACACTTTGAAGATATATTTCAAAGTTTGTGGAAAAAAATTCAATTAAACTAAAGGTTTTCCAGGTACCAGGTCATTAAGAATAAGAAACTGTCAGAGAGGTGGAATCATTTGGACCTTTTAGTCAAAGCTTCTTTCTAATCATATATATTAACCCATGTGATTTGGTGATGACTGATGAGTCATTGAATATTTAAACAGTTCATACGAAATCCAAAACGAATTAATATCCTGAACTAATGACACATTAGCTCTAATCATTTTGTTGAGTTCAGAACATAGACATAATTAATGATAGGATTCCTGATGCATGCTTTAAAAGTCTTTTCCCTATATCAGTTAGTTAAAGGAATTTATTATTTCCAGAACCACCAACACCAAAAAGAGGAGTACTAGTACTGGTTTCCATATCCATATGTATTGTAGAGTTCAATCTCGTACCAAGATGAACTGGTAAAAAAAGATAATTGCTACTCTTCTCCCCTTTAGTTTAAATAAGAAAACCAAGTCATGTATGAGCCGAATCAGACCTCAGATCAAATATTAGAAAAAAAAAAAAAAAATTAACAGTCTAACATCTGATTCTGATCGAGTCAGAAGCTGAGTTAAGTTCAAATCTCGAATCCAAACAAATACGATACGACTGAAAACAAATATTCTAAAATGCGAAGATGTTTTAGCCTCGCGGAACCAAATTAAACAATTTACTAGTGGAGCCAGGAATTAATAATTGTAATCCTAAATTACACTTCAAAAGATATGTTGGAATGTGGACATTCAACTCAAAACCAATTACCAGTTAATGGAGTGGTCCATAGAGTTATTTACTTATTTATATGTGCAATAAATAAGTGGATGCCCATATTCTAACAGGATATAACATGGAAGATGTTACCTAGCCTCGCGGCTCCATCATGGACTAAAACATCTTACACCCCACTATAGATTATTTCATGGCTATTCCCAAGAATTTCAAAGGAATGGAAAATAGGTCAATGTCTAACAATCACAAAATACATAGTTCACTAGTTTCGGACTTGAGACAAAAATGGGTTGGAGTAAATAAGTAGATAGAAGAGTTCTAGCTAGTTGTCTAATAATAATTGTAATTGCAGTTATTTGTTGTTAGAAAGGATTCTTGTTTTTGCTTTCCCATATTGCCAGCTGCTTTTCGTTCATTTGTTTATTCCAATTTCCTTTCACCTTTCACTGGACATCTATAAATTCACCACTCATATCATCTCATATTCCTCAATCACTCTCACATCCCACTCTCATTCTATTTTCTTGACAGCTTGGGTTGCAGATTCTGGCATTTGTAAGAGCTCTCAAAACCTGTTTCAAGCCCCCTGTTTGTATGTCTATTGATTAAAAAACCTTGAATTGATTAAAAAACCTTGAATTAATTTTCTATTTTTCTTTTGTGTACAGGCAAAAATGAAGTGTTTCTTTGGGTTTTCCTTGATAATCTTTCTCACATTTTTGAGAACTGCTAAAGTCTATGGATCATATGGTTGGAATAGTGCACATGCTACTTTCTATGGAGAAGCTGATGCTTCTGGCACAATGGGTAAGAACAATGAAAACATAACTTAGTTTGAATCATCAAAATCTTGTCATTTGTTCCATTTCAAGAGTGTCAAATCTTAATTTATTACGCTTGGTTCCATCAGGAGGAGCTTGTGGATATGGAAATTTATATACTCAAGGTTATGGGACTAACACAGCAGCACTAAGTACTGCTTTGTTCAACAAAGGATCAACTTGTGGAGCTTGTTATGAGATCAAATGTGTTAATAGTCCAAATTGTTTAAAAGGATCTATTACTGTCACGGCAACAAATTTCTGTCCACCAAACAATGCTCTTCCCAACAATGCTGGTGGCTGGTGTAACCCTCCCCAGCAACATTTTGATCTTGCTGAACCTGTTTATCTCAAAATGGCTACTTACAGATCAGGAATAGTCCCCGTCTCTTACAGAAGGTATCATTCATTCATTTATTCTCTCCATCTCTCTCATTCTGTTGTTGTTTTTTCTTCTTCTTATAAGCCCATTTTGCTGCTATAACAGGGTTACTTGCAAGAAGAGCGGAGGGATAAGATTCACAATCAATGGGCATTCTTATTTCAACCTTGTGCTCGTAACAAATGTCGGTGGAGCTGGAGATGTTGTAGCTTTGGCAGTGAAAGGATCAAAATCTGGTTGGAAACCAATGTCAAGAAATTGGGGTCAGAATTGGCAGAGCAATGTTTACCTTGATGGTCAAACACTTTCTTTTAGAATCACAACAAGTGATGGACAAAGAATTGTGTCCAAGAATGTTGCTCCTCCCAATTGGTCTTTCGGAAAAACTTACAGCGGACCCAAACAATTCCGTGCTGCTAGGTTCTAACCCACCTCTCTCGATCTCCATTTTACATTTTTTGTTTTTGTTTTGGATAACCGGGGGTTGTCCAGCCTTCTTAAAGCACCAATCTAGATCTTGGGGAGCGTCGCTCCTCTTATTCATGGCCGCCACTTCTTCATTTTCTGTCTGTCTATCTGCCTCTCTACTTAAACTAACCGAAAAACACCTTGCCATTTAAGCCTTTCTCCTCTTGCATTTACTAGAGTAGGACTAACTTAAAGAAGTATAAATAGTACTCCATTAAAGTCACTTTGAGCCTTTTGAAATATCCTTAATGGTCTAACAATTTGCTCCAACTCTTGTTTCTTTCTCTCTTTGCTCTTCTTCCTCTCTTTTTTGTTGTTATTATGGAATCTACAACATCTAAAGAGATCTTTAATTGGCTTAGAGTTGTTTCTTATTGTAATCTCGATGGTAAATCTTAAAAAGTATTTTTATGTTTTAAGATTTCATTGAAATCATAAGTTACCTCAAATATTATTATGATCAAATATTATTATTTTTTTGTGTAAGATGTATTCTTGAAGTGTTATTATGATCAATGGAAATGTATATTTATTTATGCACTTTAAGCAATTTGTTGGATACAAAGTTCTATTTTCTGAAATAAAAATGGAAATTGTATGGGTTATCTAACCCCCTTCTCACTTTTGCTTCATTCACACCTAGAACCACTTGAAGAGATGTCTGTCTGGCACACGGTAATGAGGCTGGTGCTACATATTACAAGTCATCAAATTTTGCGAAAATGCTTAATAGCCCCCGGTTTTATACCCCAAACTTTGACACCACTATGTGTCGAGTTTTGATTGGCTCATTCCTTTAAACAGGACCCCCTGTTTTCTCTGATGGGGTTGGTTGAGATGGGATCGACGGTGGATTGAGCTTCCACATAGTGGTGTAAAAAAGAGGGGGCAAAATCCGGGGTCCCTGTAGCATCTTCCCAAATTTTGGGGGTATATTTTTCTGTTTCATGGGGGAAAATGTTTTGAGGGTGTTATAGAAAATATAGTTCTAGTGAAGGTTGGTAAGAGCGTCCGCAGTGGGCGACTAAACCCATTTATTTGGTATAAGAACCAGACGTAGCGGACGTACCATCGACCAAATCCCAGAGTAAAACCAAATTCCAGACTATAGTTGGTCTCGGACTAAGACTATACCCAAATTTAGTCGAGCGTTGATATAATGTTGTTTCTCAACGGGGGGTTGTATAGTCTACGCTTGACATGAAGCGTTCGTAAAGTGTTCGTCCCACGGAGAGGCGGGCATATAAACTACGCCCCAATGGCGCGAAGATGAAATGTACGCCCCATCGGGCGTAGCTGAAGTTAACGCTTGGAATGAGGTGTTGATATACCCTCCGCCCCATCCAGACGAAGGTATAGTGTACGCTTGGCATCAGGCGGTGATAAAGATTACGCCTCACACTGGGCGGTGATAAAGATTACGCCTCATTCCAAGCGTTGATAAAGTTCACGCCGGATTCCAGGTGGACCTAATAGCTACGCCCCATGACAAATTTGTTTAAGTTTTATACCATTGGTGATTTCGAACGTTGAAGAAAATCGAACGTTGGAAATTTTGGAACGTTGGGTTTGAAAAATATTTTGGAACGTTGGAAATTTTAAAGATTTCTATACTCATGTATATATAGAGATGAATTCATTTAACATTTTCCCACACTACTTCAAACTATCTATCAGAACAAGAACAAGAAAAAGCAGTATTATTTCGTCTTTCAAATCATTTACAAAATTTTCACGATTTGCTAACAATGGCACCACGAGCAGCACGAGCACCACGAGGTCCAAATTTTACGACAATTGAAGATGTAACGATGTGTAAAATTCATTTAGCAATATCTCAAGATCCGGGTGTTGGAACTGATCAATCAGAGGAGGCGTTGTGGACTCGTATCAAGGATGATATTGAAGTTCATTTACCTAATGCTCCAGAGCGGACTTGGAGTTCCTGGCAAAAACGATATCAGGGAATAAGTAAAGATGTGTCGCTGTTTTCCGCAAAAGAGGCAGAAGTGGAAGGTGAATATCATACTGGATGGGGTCCTGAAATTAAGGTAAGTATTCTTGATTTTTTGAACAGTTATTTTCTCCTATTTAAACGCCCCTGAACTTAAGTGTTTTTAAAAAAATTAACAGCTTGAAGAAATAAAAAAGCGGTTCAAGGAATGCAATGATGGAAAAAAATTTAGGCACGAAGAGTGCTACCAAATTGTCATAGAAAATATTAAATTTAATCGGCGATCGACTTTTGTATTCGATACGACGCACGATTTGGACAGTTATGACAATAACGAGGTACATGAGGATAGACAACAAACAACAATTCAAGACTAGACCGGTAACAACACGGATAGGGGAGACATAGAGAACACATATCTCCGTCAGTTGGGGAAAAAAGAAGCAAAACGATTAAAGAAAACAGGGAGATAAAAATCCACTGTCCAAGAGGAATTGATGGGAATGATTATTAAAGAACAACAAAATTTCAATACTCATTACCAAGCACAATCAAGATTCAAGATGGAACAAAGAGCAGCCGAGTTTGCAGCTAAACAAGGAGAACATGCGGCCAAAATAGCCAAGACAAGATGGATCTCAAAAATTGGATCATGTACAACAAGAGTACTTCCAACTTCGTAGGGCGGACATAGTTCAATGAAGAAACCAATCTTAACACAAAGGCTTATCATAATATCGAACGTACAAGGATTAATGAACAAAAACTAAAATTGGATCAAGAGCTTCCAACTATGTATTACCCTATATAAAGGGGCTAAATGAGTCCGTAAGCGGGGGATCTTTTTGGAGAAATGGTTGAGCAAGTCATTAGGAGAGAGAAAGTTTAAGAGTGTTTTAACTTCTAAGTAAATTCTTTCAATGGATTAATTAAGCACATCATTAGTATGAAACTAAGAAAGAAGAAGAATTCGTAGTTTACATGATAAGAGCAAAGGAAGGAAAAGGCATACCCGCGAGATCTCGGGAGAAGAAGATGATCTTGCGAGAGAACCAAAAGGACCAACCCCTATGGGAGAACCGAAGGCCAACGCATTAAATCGAAGTGAACATTGGAACTAAGGAAAAACCCAAGATTTCACATTAGTAATGAATGAAAGAGTATCATCTCTCTCGGTATAAAGGTTACAACCCAGATTCCTCTCGAGGAAGATCAAGAGCATACCTTTTCTTCGCCTCCAAGAGGATTATACTTTGCTATACTAAAATGCCGTTTGTCTCGCGAAATGGAGAGCAACGTATCAAAGGACGGTGGAAGAGGTATTCGCAGAATGGATACACAAAACACTAGAGGTATACGTGGATGACATGCTGGTAAAAAGTAAGAAGGGCAAGAGGATCACGTGCGAGACCCGAAAAGAAATTTTTGAGCGAGATGAGGCGTTTTAACATCAAAGTAAATCCGAGAAAATGTACATTATGATGGATCTCAAAAAATTGGATCATGTACAACAAGAGTACTTCCAACTTCGTAGAGGGCGGACATAGTTCGAGGAAGGACAAGAAACATTGGAAGCACACAAGTTAAAGAGCCGGGCAACAAATTATGAATTACTGAGATGGCGTGCTTTATCGAAGCGTTCTTTTGATGGACCTTCACTTCGATGTCTAACAAGGAAAGAAGGAGAAACCATATTGAAGAAACCAATCTTAACACAAAGGCGGATTAGTAGAAACAAAAATTATTTCTCCTATTTAGTGATTATTAGTAGTATAATTGTTGATGTCAAACACTTGCAGAACATTGAATAAAGTGGAATTATCGTAAGGTCGATCCCTGTAATGAATCAATCCTACTCTGACCATGTAATGAATCAATTCTTTTATTATTATCCAAATTTAAGATAGAAAGAAAATGCAAACTAGAATTTTTAATTCCCATATTCTAACCATATATGTTCGATCAAGTCATCACGCAAACGAATATGCGCATCTTTGTTATGCATTGCACGTCGGCGTTCAATCCTACTGCTCTAATTTGGGAAAATTAGAATCACTATTGCCTCTTAATATATTAACCGGTCTTAATTTGGGTTACTTTAATATATTAACGTTGTTCATAAACATGTGTCCAGTCACCGGGTAGACGCTCATCCTCGACTATCATATTATGTAAGATTATACAGGTTTTCATAATATAGGCAAGCACATCCGGATTCCACATTCTTGCAGGTTGTTTGATGATTCCAAATTGTTGTTGAAGTACACCAAATCCCCGTTCTACATCTTTTCTTGCACCCTCTTGCATCGATGTAAAAATTTCTTTTTTCCGGCCGACCGGATGTTTAATGGCCATGATAATAGTAGGAATCTGTGGGTAGATGCCATCACCTAGATAATACGGCATATCATATTAATGTTCGTTTACCTCGTAGCTCACTGGTGGTGATTTTCCTGTTACAAGACTTCGAAAAACATATGAACGATTCATAACATTAATATCGTTGTTAGAGCCGTGCATACCAAAAAATGCATGCCAAAACCATAGATCATACGACACCACTGCCTCCAACACGATACTTTCGCTCCCTTTATACGCGGTGTAAGCCCCCGATTCTGCCGACGGACATTTATCCCATTTCCAATGCATGCAATCTAGACTACCCAGCATCCCTGGAAATCCCCGGTCTTTGTTTTGCTTAAGCAACAATTCAACATCACCAGCCGTTGGTTCACACAAATATTCTTTCCCATACACATTAAAAATCGTCTTACAGAACCTACGAGTAGCTTCCAAAATAGTGGTTTCTGCTATGCGTAAGTACTCATCTATTGCATCTGCCGCACATCCATAAGCTAACATTCGTAATGCTGCTGTTACTTTTTGATAAGGGTTTAATCCTAGAACTCCACAAGCATCGGGCTTTTGAACAAAATATCTTTCGGCATTGGTAACACCTTCCACTATTCGGTTAAACAATTGTCGACGCATCCTGAATATTCTGCGGAAAACATTGGGTGGTTGGTTTGGGTACGGAGAAAAATAGTCGTTCCATAGAAGTTCTGCTCCTGCCTCACGATCTCTAGGTATTTTGATACGAGTTTGAGGCCATTTTGAATTTGTAACAAGGACTCCCAAACTAACAGCCGTGTTATTTTGCATAATTGCTATTGCATCATCATCCGATGAATAAAAACTACTATTAGAAAAAGAAGAAGAAGAAGAAACAGAAGAGCAATAATGAGCGGTATTCTCATAGTTTTCCATTACTATCTGAAGCAGAAGAGAGCTATTGTTATTCATACATTGGGTGATCATGTCTTTAATTTATAACCCATTTCGAAGAGCATTAAATTTTTTTCAAATAGATACTCTATTTCAGTTAAGACTAAGTGTTTTCCAAAAAGGATAAAGTGTTTGCCAGTGACCTGATATGACTATACTCTATACACACTGACAACTCACTGAGACTTGAGAGGACTACTAAATGGACAGTGAAGAGAGTAGACTTGAAATGACTACTCGGTGAAAGAAAAGTTAAGAAATTAACTATCAGTAGGTCTAGTATGACTACACAAAAATATAAGATAAATATAACACCAAGCATGGACCATCTAAATAGTCAAAACAAATTAACCATTGATATTATCCGTATCCGAAGGCGCCGATCGTGGTGGCATAAAATGCATGTGCATTCTCGGAGTGGTATTGACTGAGGACATTGTTGAAGCTGATCCTTGACTCATACAACTCCAAACTTGTGGTGGCATTGTTTGGGAAAAGGAACCGTATCCAAGGGGAGGCTGGACAGAGTGCGGCGTATGGAAAAGAGAGAGTTGTTGCTGCAATTCCGCGTTTGAAGTTTTCAGCCTTTCTATTTATGCTTGTTTCGACATAATAACGTCCACACTCTCCTTAGTTTGTTTTAACGTAAAATCGCGGAACTGTTGATTAAAATCGGTATTTTCTTGAAATAATGTGTAAGCTTCATGCTGTGAATAAAAATTAAAATACATAAGTACAAATATACAATTAAAAGTAGAATGTACAATAAAAAGGAAATTAGTACACTTACGTGGGATAATAGATGTGGAGGAGGGATAGGTACATGTTCAGCCAGTTGTTCAATTGGGACCGTATACAAGTCACCGACATACCCATATGTTTGGGCTTCCCAATTAGTATGAGTCACATATTCTCTGTAGTTAGTTACCTTTCTCCAGTACTGTAAATATGTATCATAATCTTTGACAACTTGCACTATCACTGTTGCATCGACCTCACCTTCACTTTTTAGGCGTTCTGCTTGAATATTGCCGATATCCCCAATAATTGTGTGTAGTTTTTTGGGAACAGCAAAAGTATAATGGTTTTGCCTCCAACACCTTTCTCCGAGGTACATGTTATGTTGTACAATTGGAAAGGGAGTACGAATGTATTAAGTATGTTATATACTAAATAAGCCCTCTTAACAAAAAAAATATTAATTATTAACTCACAATACCCATGTAAGAAAATATATATATCTCGAATCTGATTGCCTAACAGCCGTGCTTCCCATATCAGATGCAAGGACTTCTCTGTATGATTCCCATGGGCGCCATGTTACTTGTTCAGCAGTGAGCTTACTCATTAAATCCCTACAACGGAAAATATCATTTGTATTCTTCGGTACATTCCATTTAGAAGATACATGCCATATTTGTTCTTCATTCGAGCGTGAAATGTCTGGTCGACATATGCCCATGTATTCATACCCCCAAAACTACTCCATGAATAAAATTAGCCAAGTAAATAACTTCGCAACAAAATAAAGAATGAAAGGAAGAAATCACTGGATAAAGAAAGAGAATACCTCTAAGATTTGGAATGGACCGTATAGTGCCTTCTGTCTCCTCTCAGCTAAACGGAGTGACGCATACAATTTCGAAAAAGCCACACCACCCCAGTCATACGTGGACACTACATCAAGATTTTCAAAAGCAGCTAACCATCCAGCATCTATGTAGGTCTTTGCACTAGAAAAGAAAAAATGTCCCAACACATACATGAAAAAGGCAATTGCTACTCTATGAGCAAGTGTGCTATCATTTTCAGCCGCAACCAACTTGTCTTCTAAGAAATATGAGCGTAAATATTTAATTGTAATTGAATTTGAAACCCACGACGGAGCTTTTGGAGACATCGTGATATCTTGGATATCCGGAAATAAATGCTCACGAACATATTCAATTTGGTACTTCCCAGAATTGTATGGAACGTCAGGCGCATCACCAATACTCAGTCCATTCAACATGAGCCAATCTAGGGGGGTGAATCCCATCTCACCAAATGGGAAGTGAAAAGTGTTTGTTGTATCCCAAAACGGCTTAACAATATAATCAACCATCGAATGTTGTTTCACTACATTGTATGCTCAATAATCTTTGCCATCCCGCTTTTTCGATAATATATTTAGCTCTAGGACAGTGTTGTGAAATAGTTTGATAGTGATGAATTACCGATGCCAAACTTCCACGATGTTGATACTTCAATTTATGCTCCCCTGTAAATGTGATGTCCGTAGTAGCGTGAGGTTTATCATCTTGCAGTATAGGAAACCTCCCTAACCGGGGAATATCAACCTCCTTTATTTTACCAGTAGAGATTAAGTTATAATCCTCTTCGGATACACATTTCTGTTTCTTGTTCGTCTTGATGCGACCATTGAACCGCGCTGTCAATCGGTTCAACATCTGTGCACATCTATGCACACATAAGATAGATGCAATTTCATTATTAAATTACCAACCCTCATTATTCCTAAATTTTATAAGTCCAACACCATTTATATTCCAAATACTATCAATCATTAACACAAACTATGATAATCCCAAATTCTATTATTCCACAAACACAAATTCAATCCTCACTGATGTATTTCAACATATAAAACAAAACAAAAAATACCTCAAAATAACTCAATTTAATCACTTCAACATTTCATTTGCCATCACTACAACGTGAATTGATTTTAACCCCATTTAAATTATCTCTTCTTCTACATATGTAACACACAAAATTGACAGAACAACAATTTTCAAACATAACTGCCCAAAATAGACAGAACCACAATTTTGAAACATAACCACACAAAATTGACATGACCATAATTTTGAAGCATAACCACACAAATATTACATAACCACAATTTTTCAAATACCCACACATTAAAATCCATATAACCCACAAATTAAGTCATGTACCTGTTTCTCAAAATTTTAAAAAATTTGACAATTGTATAACTAAATTTTAGCATACTAATAAAACCCACAAATTTTGGCAGTACAGCCGTCTATAAACATAATTAAAACAAATTAAAACAAATTAAAACCCCCAAATTAAAAAATATCCATAACCCACAAATTACCAAAATCAAATAACCTAATTTTAACAAACTAAAACCCTAAATTAATTATTCAACAGAAAATTTGTGGTATTTTTTTTCAACCCTAAATCAAATAACCTAAATTAATTATTCAACCCTAAACTAAAAGATTAACAGAAATATACCTCTTGTGTAACCCGGATGCTGAGGTAGGTAAGTGTGGTGGTAATTTTTTTTTCCTCTTCATGCTCGTCAATGTGAGGCGAACTTGTGTTTGATGGGTAGAAAGAAAGAGGTAGAAAAGAGAAGAAGACGACGGAGAATATTAGGGTTAAACGCAACACGTGGGCTGTACGTGGAGGTTTAGTGTTCGGCTGGGTGAAAAAACCACACGTGCAGCGAAAGTGTGTGGCCGGGTGGAATTTATACAAACGCCTGATTGAGGCGTAGCTGAAGTATTCACCCCATGGGGCATTGATTATACAAACGCATGGCATCAGGCGGTTACTATACGTACGCCCCATGGGGCGTTGAAAATACGTACGCCTGTCATCAGGCGTTGATTTTACTTACGCCTCATCGGGCGTTGATTATACCTACGCCCGTTCTCCTGGCGTAAACTTTATTAACGCCCCACACTGGGCGTAATATTTAGCAACGCCACCAGCGCGCGTAATGTTTATCAACGCCTGAAAGGGACGCAGTTTATAACTCCGCTCCACAACCAAACGAAGATTATACGTACGTGACTAAATATACTCGCCTACCACTACGTCACTCAACGGACTAAACCCAAATTTAGTCGTTTTTTTTACTCTTTAATAATCTTTGGGTTTAGTCGCACCACTGCATACGCTCTAATCCACTTGATGCATGCTCATTCACCCACTAAATATTCACTGTTTTGTTCGTCTTTTGGATTAACAGTGAAGGGTCCCATGGATTCCTCTGGCTCTCTCAAGCAAGAAAACCTCAAGTTTGGGTTGTATCCACTTTGTCTTTTCACTTCTATGTCTCTTCTTACTTCTCTATGATCTCTTCTTTCTCCATGGAGTTAAGGTTGTGCGTCTCTTATCCAAGCTAAAAAGGGTGGAACTTACAGGTTTGAGACCAGTCTCTCTTCTCAGCATGTCCATTTACACACTTGTTGAATTTATCAAAATGAAACTAACAACCTTTTTTTTTTCTTTTCTTTTTTCGTAGAGTTGGTGCAACTGGAGATATCGACACCATGGAGATTTTGGACCAGCTGATCAAGTAGCTCACTCCAGAAAGAGAATCTCAATGTGATGTTTGGAGTGCATTCCTTGAGAATCATGATATGCCATGAAATCTATAGGATCTAATTTCCAACAATTTTTGTAACTTTAAGAAAATTTTGCTTACCAATCCGTAGTTAATAATATATGACATTAGTAGTTTCATTCAAGCTTTATTTATAACCCCGAGGATTAGAGGATTTTTTTTTCCGATCGTCTCAATTAGAGGATGTTATATATGCAAGAAGCCATATACTTCTTGGTATGGCGGTGTAATCCAGGTTTGGGTTAAATAAAACGAGACGTCTACTTTTTTTCAATCCTTTTCTCTTAAATTTTTATAACCAAGTACTATGAAAATAAGTTACGGAGTAGTAAAAAATGACATCAATAAACCCTCTTGTTTTTCATGTGTGCCTCTGAACAAGAATCGCATAATCATTTGTTTTTACCCTACACTGAGACTAGGAAATATGGCATTATTTTTTGGATAGCCTTAATATGCAGTGGGTTTAGGTTTACTCAGACTCGGTTAAAAGCAAAAAAAAAACAAGAGACAACCACAGTGGGGTTCAAACTCACGACTCATTCAAATAACGCGCCCACCGTGGGGCTCGAACAGACGACCACAAGGTTAAGAGCCTTGCGCTCTACCAACTGAGCTAGACGGGTTGTTGTTGTTTTGTCAGCTTGTTGAGCACTCGATACAAAACCAAAGTTTGCATTTTAAGAACGGGCACCTAACTCAGCTGGTCATCCCCGTTCCCCAAAGTTTCATGCCTTTCAGGGAAAACTAACTCTACCTTCCATGTTAATGTCTGCAATACTACGCCATTGGGGGCTCGAACCTGGGACCTCCTTGTGACACAATCTCAGCCCCCCATCCGCTTCGGCTCCTTTGGCTAGGTTACCCTAGCACAACAACCTGTTCAATTGATGTAGTAGTATGTCGTTGGAGCTGAGCTTATTAGGCTTCCAACTAGTTTCATGTAATAATCGTTATTCAAGAGATTGAAACCCTGTCAAGAATATAAAACAAAGCGTGGCATGGACAACTTAGCTTAGATAAAGGGCGGTCATGATGCATTCTGGGAAAAGCTAAATCCATGGTTGTGGTTTTGTCTAATTAAAATGAATCATTATGAGTGTTTTATTAATTAGTGTCTCATTAATCTCTCATAATGAATAATTTATTAAATTCTCATCATGTCCTCTTAATTAATCTAATAAATATGTATTTTTACATTAATAAATAATTTTAATAAAAATTATATCAATAGAAATTAATGGTTAGTAGTGGAAGAAGTAGTGGCTGGTAGAAGCGTTGGTGGTGGAGGCGATAATATCAGTGGTGGTGGAAAAAATAATGCCGATGGGTGTTTTTATGGCGGTGATGTTAGTGAATAGTCGTGGACATTATTAGTTTTGTATATTTATAACATAGGCGACATTGTATCGTGAAAGATGTAGTTGGTTATCACGATTGATAAAAACATATATCATATTTTGAGGATGATATCATACAATTTAGAATAGTCGTGAAAATTATTAGTTTTGTATATTTACAACACATATTGTATCGTGAAGATGTGGTTGGTCATCACGATTGATAAAAACATATAGTATCATATTTTGAGGATGATACCATACCATTTAGAAAAAAAATGATCATAACCGCCGGATCACCTAAACGGTACCCCTGCTACGTACTTTTAGTACCCGGTTGTATAAATCATGGTTCTAACTGTTAAAATCATGGTTCTAACCGTTACACCACCACAAATAAGGGAAGTTTATTTCTCCTAGAAATCATTTCACTTATTCTCACGTGTGAAACGAAACACCTATGTGAAATCAAATCTCAGTTGGTGGCCTGTATAAACCAGAGAACATAGCCATTTCTCTCCTTCAGTGATGCAAATCAGGCATGATTCACTAATTTCCAATTTGATTTATTGTTCAGCCTCACTGGATTCATGGTGCATCTCACACACAAATTTCAATCATTTATGTAGGTATTATAGTATCTAGGGTATTTGTGTTGAAGCTCTAATAGTTTATGTTTGCATCATTTTTATTCGATTAGTTTTTGTATTACCATTGGATAGACGAAAGATTGAATCAAGGGAAAAACCTTATATGTTCAATGGTATTTAATCTGAGAATGACATATTCATTGTTTGTATCGTTAATCCTTCAGGGCAATACCTTAGGCTATATAAAGAGATTGAGAATTTCCCTAGCAATCACAATCGATGCTCCACCCTAATTAAGTCTTCCAAGGTAATTTTTTTCATCGGTTTCTTTTAGATATTAGTGCTTCACTAATCTTCATACATTCAATCATTAGTAATAAAGAGAGAAACGAAATCGGATGACGATGGACTCTCATTTTTTTTCTCTTCAAGTTCTAATTCATTGACCTATATCTTCATAGGTTTAGGGTTGTTAGTCATTTTTGCATGTTTCCGAATTATACTTTAGAGGTATGTTTTTTTGGTCAGTATCTTCTTTTCTCCTCTTAAATTCATAGGTTATGGAAGTATTCTCTCAAGTGACTTCATCCAGGCATTTTAGGGATCCATGTACATAAACTGTATGGGTATACAATTGTGAATCGAACAGAAATTCTTAGTTTACTTGAAGAGGAGAAGAATTAACAACAATGCACTAAGAAAATGTAGAGATTTTTCTTCTAATGGTCAACTTTATTGTACTGAAAACTTTTGTATTGAAGTATTTATTTTTCAAATGTTTTTTTTTTTAAATTTAATCTGTGGGGATTGATCTTGGGATTATGTACATGATATCAACTGGGAAAGCTTAAATTCACAAGATGAATGAGGCTACAGATACAATATCTTTTGTCATTTAAATTTTTTTCTACCATGAGAACCCCGATGGTGAAAAATCAAATGATAGATCACCCAAGGTAAAGACAAGGATAAGCAACCTCCTAAAATATATGTAAGTACGGATTATGCATGGCCCAGATTTAGATTATTCATCAATAAACGTGGAGTCTGGTAGTAGTATACTAATAGAAGAGCCATATTTTTACCAGCTGCAAGCAAAGATGGAATGTGAACTGCAAAATTTCTAATCAGGTAGACTTGTTAGAGTGTAGCACGTCATTTCCTATATCTGAAAACAAGTTGTACATGCCTTTTGGCGAGAGTATTAGAACTTATTATTAGTATGTACCAAGTCTCTTCGTTATTTGGGAGAGTCACAGATCAGGTTGACTTTGTTAAATAGTTTGTTGCTAGTGTAACCATGTATGACATCAGTCGAGTTATGAATAAGCTACTCTTAATAGCCAATTGTAGAAGGCAATACATGAATCAATATTAGTAAGTTTTAAGTAAGTATTCGCTCCTTTGTTATGAAGGCAATTAATTATGTATGCTATTAGTAAATAGGATTGTATGCTTATTAGCATTGTTTTACTATTTTCAATCAACTTTCATTCCATTGGTAGTGATTATGCTATTTTGATTCTTCACATTTAGTTTTATATTGCACCACTTATTTCAATGGTCTCAGGATGTGGACAGAGGGGAATATTTGCAACGAAAGAAAATAAAGTTCTTACAGATCTTTTGGTCCAGGTGAAGAAGAGTATAAAATTGAAAATTGTAGGGGCTATCCTTGAGAGAGGTATGTATTTATTTTATTTCCATAGTTGAACTTGAATTGAAAATTATTTCATGTTTAATTTGTTAGATATAAGCAAGTCAAAGAAAAAAATGACTAATGTGTGACTGTGATTTTATATGTGCAAATGAATATAGTACTACAAATTGATGACTGAATTTGGTACTACGAAGTACTAATTTACACAAGACAACCTAGATTTATTTAGTATTAAAGATTACGGTTATATGAGCAGATGAAGAAATTTACTATCTCATAAAAGATTTGAATGGAAATTTATATACGTAACTGTAAGAATCTCAGTCCAATGAAAAAATCAACACCACTTTAGTATATTTATTTTATGCATTCATTTTATACTTCTCTAATATTCTTATTTTACTGGAGTGTTTACTAACTGATTAATTCTTAAAGTTGCACATGGTTACACATTAGAGGTAGGCGTGTTAGCTACAGTTGATACCAGATAACGAGAAACTCCCCATGTCTGAAGATAATAAAATAAAATAAGGTTATAATGGTTGAGAATTCTACTGGCTACTCTTAGGAAATTTCTCAAGCACACAAAGTTGAAATTCTAAAGCAAAGAAAGCGATGTAGATAAAGGTCATCTTCTAGGAATTGTGTTTGCCTCTGTGCGAAACAACCTTGAATTGCTTCATATACAACCTTTCCCTTCACTGAGAGACCACCAAGAGTTGATCTTTCTTGCTTAGCTAATATATTTGGCGGAACCGATGATTTCGAAAGGGTTTGCTTGTAATAGTGGTTGCTCTCCTGATAATTATCTCATCTATGTTAGCATCAAGGAACCAACTAAGGAACATCGTCAGCCTTGGACTTCCGTACAACTTTAAGTTTTCGGCCTTTGAAGTTCTTAGATGTTTTCTCGCCAACACGTATCTAACTGGTCAATTATGTGACCGCCATAGATAAAAAAAGTGCATTTCAAGGATGTATAAAATTGGAATTAGTTTTTTTTTTTAACATGTCGTAATCAAATATGAGTATGCAAGGTGATCCATAGTCTAGGAACAATGCCCCATCCAAAGACTGCCGTTACTTTCTGCTATATTTTCTTATTGTGTCTAACATTGAATTAACCACAGGCTATATGGAGTTACTTCAGAGCTAATTGGTGCATAAAACCAAATTCACAATAAGCGGCTGACAATTACCAATTTGAAGCAGGGAGAAATCATAAGTGTAAGTAAATCAAGTAACGGATATCACCCGGTTGTTTAGTGCACCACAATTTATAAATTTACATGTCAATTAAGTTAAAAATTTTAATGCCCACCTCGACATCTTGCTTTAATTTTTTTATCGACCCAAGTATGTAACAATAATATCTTAGTTTTTCATTGTAATAACTAAGTCCTTGACTAACTGTTAGTTTGTTTTCAGTTTCGTGCAACAACTTTTGCTTTAGGGTATGCCAGAGAGTTCCCCAAGTTGCATGAAGATTATTCTTGAGGTAGACATACTTGCTTCCGGAATTCTAATACTGGATTACGAACACATTAAGTGATTGATTCTCCAAGTCCTTTAAGTGATATCATAATTAAGGTATAAAACACTTCCTGTCATCACTTAGTATCACTTTTGGCATCATAACTTAGTTGTTTGTTTGTTTCCAAGAAACTAAGATTCTATCATCATACCTGATTGACCATGTCCACAGTCTACTGTAGATTTTAGTTGATTTTGATGGATTGGAGTATGCCTACATACATGGGTATCTTTGGCTTTGTAAATTACGTTTATGTATTTTTTTTATATCCACTTTTTAACCTAACATGTATATATTGACATTGTAAAGAACAATAAAAATAATTTTTTCACATGCCATCACGGCTTGGGTCGTGATTTTCCGAGAGACTCAGATTTTACCTTTGGGGGTTAGAAATTAGCTCTCAGCAAAAATAAACATTCCGGGTTACTCTTGGAATTCGCATAGACATTGCATATAGGCTTTTAGGAGTAGAAACGCTGCGGGTATGCATAGACATTGCATATAGGTTTGAGAAGTGGAAATGCTGCGGTCTTCACAATTATTAGTCTGATAACCAGTGGATGCGTATACTCCGGCCTTTACCACTGTAAGTTTAAACTGGAATGGAGAACAATGCACATAGCAGTGCGGAACAATTTAAAAACAACATATGATTTAACAACAACACTTAACATTTGCAGAGAAAACAAGATAACAGAGATAAGAATGATTGAAATGTTGGTGGTAGTAGTTGAGGTCTAAAACGCAGTATAATTTCTTTTCCAAAAAATTAACGATTATTACCATAATTATTGTAGCACAAACAAGTTCATAATATAGCAATATTTTTGGGTTCTCCGGAAATTTTCAAATAAATAATAATAATAGGTTACAAATCTAACAAAACAATCACATGATGTATTACTAAAGACGATGCATTCTCGTGCCATTACGGCACAGATTAAGACCTAGTGCTTTTATATAGAAGCCTATTATAGGGCCGTCACATTCCAATAGAGGGGCTTCACCAATAAGACAAAAACAGGTCATCCGCTAGTAATTCTAAAAAACCCCTATCTGAAGTATTTTCATAATGACTAAACAATCCTCATTTAATTAGCTTTAATCATTTAATTAGATTATCTAATCTAGTACTAGTTATCAAATTAGATTAATAATTTTCATTTATGGTTAGATATAGAAAAATAGAGTTAGTGATATGGATTTTTGGAGGGAAGAAAGCCGGAGAAAAAAAAAAGAAGAAAAAAAGATTCTTTTTTTTTTCGAAAAACCCTAAATCTTGATTCACTCAACTATTATGTGTGATTTGAGTGAGAAGATTCTGGTTTCCTTGAAACCAAATTGGTTAAAAACGTAAATAGACTGAATTGTTTGCTTTTCAAACCAGTTGCGACTGGATTTTTTACTTCGTAACTAATCCTAAAAAAAACTTATGGTTAGGTAGCGATGAACTCCTAACCGTAACAGAGGAAAATCAGGAAAAAACTAACTTGAACAAAAACCAGGTTGGGTTAATAAAGGAAACCAACCGTAAGTTTCCTTATGGCCAGGTGTGGTTGTTACATTACAACCGTAAAAAATAATGAATGAGTCGGTTTCAAGCATTAAGATTCGCAAAATATTTAGTGTGGTTAACGTTTTTAGTTAAAACGGTAATTAAAGATTGTAGAAATTAACGTTTAATCCCATTTTTATTGGGCTTTAGACACTCTAGTCGTACCTCATAAAGCCTAGTACTAGGAGATCCAAATTTACTAAATTTCAAACGGGTTAGTCCTTTTATGTACGATTCAGTCCAAAACTTATATTTTTGATCGCAAAAATACCCATCAGCTAGATCTAAAATTACTTCTTCATAGTTTAGTTAGCATTTCTTCATTTTCATCCTATAGAAACATCTCTCCCGAGAAAAGAAGAAAAATCATGAACTTAGCATCGTCGTCTCAACGAAAGTTCAATCTCCAAACCAAATATGGCAATCAAATAAACATTCGATTCAGCGTGAAAAATCTAAATCGATGTCATTAATTTTCTTCCCGAAGATTAAATCGAAATGGAGAAGAAAAGTTGATGAGATTCAATAATTTAAAGATTTCGAATTGAAAGCGGTTTGAAAGATAAGTTCTTATTATCATTTAATTTGAGAGCCACTCTTAATTAATCGATTTTGAATTCAATTTTAGGATTTTTTTTAACTGTTTCAAAAACCTAATTACTTTGACTTCGGTTTGGATTTCTTATTTGATTAATGATAAGAGTTTAGATCTATAATTACCTCATCTTAATCTTTGTTTTGAGATAAAATTTCGATAAAATCATGTATATGAGCTAGTGACTAAACCTGTCGTTAAGGTATGTGACAAATCTACTCATGAATTTGTTGCAGAGTGAACTATAGAACTTTTAGGGTTTATGGACTTTTCTATTATTGATATCGTAACTCTCTTTCGTTAGCTATTTAATTAATCATGTAATAAAATTTAAATTTTTTGAGCAGCTCATTTTAGTGGTTATGTGCATCTGACATTCTGTAAATGTTTCCCTTGTATCGTCTGTTGCAAATTAAATAACACTAGTTAAACAGTCAAAGATAGATTAGGTGAAATGATACATTTCTTGGGAGTTTTATGTATTGACACATGTTATGCTAATGATTTGGTACTTGGCTAATGATACTTGATCCTCCTCAGGAGTATAAACTAACTGCTGACCGTATATAGGGTGGTGACAAGAAATGGTGCCTTGAAGCTGATGATGAAACATGGGATATATGGCTGGAAATTTTGTCACTTGTCGTGTTTTTCCTTTTGGGTGCAAGGTATTTCTCAAGTAGATATAGTTTAGCTTAATTTTTGATAGAAGTCTTGTGGTTTCACGTGATTCCACCAAAAAAATGAATGTTAAGATCACCGTTGCACTTCACATCTGTTAGAGCTTTTACATTGACCTTTGCATGCTAATATGTTATGATGCCAGCGTAAATCTGGGAACCCGAAGTCAGATTGTAAAACTATTTCAAGTGTCATTTCACCATTTTCCCCTCAATTTAGTAAAACCAACCACACTTGTGTATGAGGTGTGGTTGGGTGTGATTGTGTTTCATTATTTTGTAAACAATTAAAAAAAAATTAGGTTCATATTCTTAGCTGGAATCGCATATCTTATATTTAGGCATGACCATAAGCTCTCATGGTGCGCGTTACGCAATGAGCACGAAATAATGCAAGATATGAACAACTCTAAGAACCACAATAGTTCCCAATTAAGGACAGTGACCAAGCACACATTTTATAAGGTTACAAGAAGGGGATTGTAGTGAGAGATATTCATCATTTTATAAGTGGAAAATGTATTATTGCTGACAATATTATTTGCTGGTGTTTTCTTGCATCTTGTATTCGTTTGTGAGTTTCTGGTGTCCATCTTTGTACATTCTTTCTAGGAAGATTCGAAATGCTTGAATAGCAATGTAGTATAGAGCGGGCAGGTCCTAAATAATCACTAAGTAATGATTGCATAAAAAAATTGGTGCACCTGAGAAAAAAATTGACTTGATAAGCTTGAGCTGCATAGATGCCTAGGTGTACAAACTGGTGCACGTGTAGAAAAACGACTATGTAAGCTTATGCTTGTGTTTCCAGTTTGTGCATATTTTATTTTTGAATTGTTACGGTGCACATAGTTTATATCACATACTGATTTTGGCCTCTCAATAAATCTTTTTTTTTTATATTGTGAAGATGAAGAATATCAAAATATATCGGCGTATCTTGTTCTTTGATAGTGGTGCACATGTACGTTATGCAAGTGTACATATTGGTGCACATGTACGTTATCCAAGTGTACATATTAGTGCACCTATACGTAATCCATTTTTGCATCTTAGTTCGATAAGATGATATTACTTTGTTGGTTCATAGTCCATTTGATTTAGTTGAATTTGAGTCATGCTAGACGATGACAAAGTTAGGACTCAACAACGGGTTCAATTTTTATAAGGGATTCAAATTCTGTTACCTAACAAGATATAATTAAAGATTCATTTTTATGTATATATTAATTTATCATTTATCGTATTTAGCGTTTTTAATTGAGTGCTGTCATTATGGAATCTAAGGTAAAGACGGAGATGAACTTCAGTTGCAGTGCGAGCCCTCCAACAATGCCTCACATGCATGTCCACATAATAGTAATATGGTTGAGCTGTGATTATCTTATGGCTCCGTTTTCAGTCCGGAATGTATTAGAATTTCACAGGAAGGAGAAATCTGCAATCAGGAAGAAGGAAAAGTAAGCTTGTAGTTAGACCTCAGTTTGAGTCTAACCTTGCCTCTAAAGTCATGGTAATCACTGTGTGTGTGACCTCAGTTTTGAGTCTAACCTTTCCTCTAAAGTCTAAGCTTGTCGTATTAGATGCCATGTGATTCGGATTCAGTGCATGATAAATGTTTACAAATTTGATTGTTTACTATTATATATATGATTGTAGGTGCTCTTCTTGGTAACAATGAATTAAAGGTGTTAGTGATTGTAAGGGTATCATCGAACCTATTTGTTTGTGTTGCTAACATGCTGAAATGGTCACATGTATGGTTTCGGGATTATAGTCGAACGAGTTGAGTATTGTGGTATCTTTTGATTGGAGCTCTTGCTTTACCTTTGTATGTGCTAATCATTTTAGGTTGAAGTTTTAGATGATTCCTTTCCTTTAGATTGTTCCTACATTTTTAGGCACTTTAAATTTTGAAATGAATTCCATAGTTGATGCTAAGGTTTTCAAATGTGCACATAGTTGTAGACATGTTGATTCTTAATGTGTACATAGTTGTACACCTATTAATTTTCAATGTGTACATAGTTGTACACCTGTTGATTGTTAGCATTAAACTAGGAGTTTCTTTTGGTATCACTATATAGACTTGTCATGCTTTTGATCAAATAATCTTATTCTAATCTGTTTCCACTTTTGTTTGAAAGCGAATGTGCCAAAGAATTGATGAGCTTCCACATCTTCGCGTCTCCAAAACATAAACTTAAGGTGGTTTGCAGAAACTATGTTATTCTGAATAACTGATTGATCACTGGGTCAAATCTTTGCAGGAAATATGACAGAGCATCGATGGAGTGTTTAGAAGAAGCTCGAAGATCACACGGTACCTATGAAACGTTTTTTTTTTTGTCTTCTTAACCATGTGTACATAATTGTACACATTGATTTTCAATGTGCACATAGTTGTACACTTGTTGATAGGTAATTTGCACATAGTTCTACACATGACAGACTTTCTATAATATTAAGAGTTAGCTTACTATGTAACCTTTACAGGAAAAAAATAACCTTTGGACATCGTTAGTCCCCAGAATCTTAATCTTAATGTGAGAAGTTCTATAATATAATTTCTTACATTTTGGTATAAACTGTACAGCTTGCTGGTCCAAATTCTCGCACCTCAGGCATATCCCCAGCTATTATAACTATAGGTTTAAAAGGTTGAATACTACTTTAGATTACCCTTTCTTTAAAAGGCTGAATACTACTTTAGCTTCTTACATCGTTGTTGCTTTATGTAAAATATTCTTCTAATTTCATGTATTCTAAATAGATTTTATCAGCTCACATTTTGTTAGTTTGCGGAGGTACGTTGGACCTAATTCAAGTTACCTACATGTGAGGATGGTGGAATCACCCAAGGAGGCTACTAACAATTGCAAATAGTAAAAGGTAGCTACTAGGTATGTTTTCTACTGCCCATTCTTCTGATGAGAAAATCTCTTTCTTAATGACCAATATCCTATCATGTACTCGCTTGACCAATTTGGAAACAATCTGTAGGTTCTTTGAGGCTTTTAAAATCTATTTATCAACCAACTGTCATGTTTCTGTATGTGAGCAATGTTAAGCATATGTAAGTTAATGAAAGCCCAGTTCCAGATTTTTAATATGTACATAGTTGTATACATGTTGATTATTAATGTGTACATAATTGTACACATGTTGATTGTTAATGTTTACATAGTTGTACACATGTTGATTATGATACAAAACTGTGTTATACCCTGATGCACCTTTGACATTAATTTGTCTTGGTTTTATGCATCTTATTTAGGGACTCACAAGCTCAAAATGGTAGAGCGCCCAAGCCTATCACAAGGTTTGTGGAGGTTGATGGTTCAAATCCATCTGAGTTTCCATGTTATGTTTATACAATGTGTGTAGGTGCATACATATTAGTGCACCTGTGTAAATCCAGATTTGTTTATAGGCGAATATGGTTGATTTGTTCCACGATGCATCAGTATATTTTCCATGAAAAATAGGTCGGCGTGTGGGTATGAATGGTCGATTTTATGCATGTTTTGTAGGGGTGTACATATTAGTGAACATGTGTAATTCCCATGAAAAAATAGGTTTGTGTGTGGCTATGAATGATCGATTTTATGCATGTTTGGAAGGGTGTATTGCATGTGCATATTGGTGCCCTCGCATTAGAAAAAGAAAGTTAGGTTGTGGTTATGAATGATCGATTTTATGCATGTTTTGCAGGGGTGTACATTGATGCACATGTGTATTTTTCCATGAAAAAGTAAATTTATAATGAATAAACGGTCTCATGCATGTTTTGCAGGGGTGTACATATTGGTGTACCGGTGTAATTTTCATGAAAAAGTAGGTTTGATGGTGGATATGAATGACTAATTTCATGCATATTTTGTAGGTGTGAACAAAGTGGTGCCCATGTGAACAAATGACTGCATAAACTTTTGAAAATTTTGTGCATGTGTCATTTTTTATACACATCAAAAATTAAAAATTTTAAAAACTGAAAAATTATATAGTCATATGAGTACTCTTTTTGTAGATCTCGGAAAGAGCTGTCCAAATATATAAAGTCCATGAATTTTGGACAAGCACTTCAAAAGATAAATTATTTTTTATATTATTTAAATTTGTTGACATCATCGTGAGTCATTTTGGACTAAACTGTAAATATTTGGACTAAATTGTAAATCAGGAAGGTTATTTGTGTATTTCCTATATTTTAAATAACTTTTGGACTAAACTGTACCTAGTTAACTCAGGATGGACTAATCCATACTTTTTGACGCGGTTTTGGACTAAACCGTATTTTTCCCTGAAATATTTTGTTTAGTAACCAAAGATTTTGGTTATGGTGGGTTCGGATGTAAATTTTAAAATTTTAACCAAATCCTTGGAATCACGTTTCTTACGGGAATCAGTTTACCAGCAAATCCTCCATATGGAGTCCGACCCCTCCCCCTAAGATTTGCTGGGAAACTTATCAAGGGATTCATGGACCCATTTTTTTTAACTCTAAATCCTATATATATATATATATATATATGTGTGTGTGTAAATTTCAGATTTGAGGGTAACGCCAAACGGTACAAAGACTTTAAAACAAGAAAAACTCAATAAATCCTAGGAATTTTAATTGAGTTACCAAACACACAAGGGATTTATACGAATTCCAGAATTTATAATCCCATGGAATTATAAATTCCTGGAAACGGTGAATTCTGCAAACAAACTCACCATTAGTTAATTTAGGAAAAATTAAAGATTTCTTTTTAGACCCGTATGAACTGAACGAGTAAATCTCGTGATTTATTGTTGCCAAAAAATCTCAATAAATCCCGTTCGTTATGAATTGATAGTGACTAATTACTGCCCCTCTTTATTGACGCAATAGTTTCACATTGATTTTTCTTCCTAAAAAATCTTAACAAATAATCAAATATTTATTCTAACCAAAACGTAAGAAAACCTGGCCGTAATTAATTCTTGAAAAACCTGAAATTATTGTTAGTCAGGCATATTTACGGTTAGTTTTTCCGAGATTTGATCCCAACCGTAAAAATATTTACGGTTAGTAACCCAACCGTAACTACATATGCATCTATTAACTTTTGATTTTACGGTTAGGAACTTTTAGTTAGCTAACCGTAACTGGCTATTCAAACATAATTTTTCTACTTATTCAATAAATAAAATCATTCCAAACACAAAACAAGGGAAAATAGATAGGTTTTTCTCTGATTCAACATCACAACACCTATTTCATCTTGATTTTCTTGAATTGATTATTAATTTTTTGTTTGATTGTTGATTATTACCGCTGCTATTGATCATGAAGAGATGGGAAAAAACTGATTTTGATTTTAGCTGTTTCTTTTATTGATTAGGTTTAAATAGATGAAAGGGTAATTTAGACTTTTTAAATGCCATAGGACACCCCCTAGCAATCTAAATAGACATTAGAATCATGGGTGACGCCCCTCTATTGGAATGTGACGCCCCTATAATAGGTTTCTTTATATATATATATATCTTAGCTTACGCCAGCCTGGTTTAAAAAATAATCCTAAAGTAGGAATTAAAATTTAGTCCCATTTAGTGGTCATTGGAACTCTAGTCCTGTACCACTTAACAATGTCTTTGCAATCATTTGTCGTGCATTTACTCGTGATTCGCCTCATCCTCCTCTATTCCCATTGATCATTCAAGAATTTAGTGTAAACTGTAAAAATTCTCTAGTTGCTCGAGTTTTCTCTACTTCTCTTTTTGATAAGGAGTTTATAAAATATGCTTGAAAATACAGATGGAGTCCTAGGATTAAATTCAAAATCTTTTCAACACTTTCAGAGCGAAGAAGAATTCAAAGTAGCTGATGAACTTCTATCAACTTCGTCAATTTTCTTTCGCACTGTTAATTTCTGGCTGAAGTGATCTTCGCAAAAAACCCTTCTTCCTTTGCTCTTTATCTTCAAAATTTGCAATTGAGCTCGTTGTTTATTATGAGTCCGCGATTTCTTTTCCTCTTTGATCGCTGAAAACTTGTTTCTTATAGAATTTATCCTTAGGGAACACATTGCATTAATTTTGTCCAACATGCCTTGGAAGGTATATGGGGATGCCTATCCTATGTGTGATGTTTTTTTTTCTTCAGATGGACTAATAGAAAGAGAATCTTTAAAGTTAATTTCGATTTGGGTCCAGCTTTTGAATCTCATTTTTTTTTTATTTCCATGATTGCATCGTAGCTAGGATATGCAAGAAGCTAGGAAAAGTCGCTGAAAATAACGCTCCTCCGGCTATACCTGAACTTGGTGAGCCTCTTTTTGTCAAGGTAGAAATAAATATAAAAAGAAAACTTCCTCATTCAGTAAGAGCTAAGGCGGGCTCAAATCCTGAATCGATAATCTATTTTTTTATATGAATCCACCTCATCGAGTTTGACACAGTTGCAATAGACTGGGTCATGTTCAAGCAAATTCTGCTATTTTAGAAAACCGTATGCTCGAAGGGATCCATGATAATAGCCCCTTTTTAGACATGGACGAATGTCGAAGTTGGGAGGATGAGTTTAAGGTCCTTCTTAATGAGCAAATCGATATGGCTTACTCTTCAGATGCATCCATGAGTTCACCAGCCTTTGTAGACACTCCAAATACCGTCTTAGACTCCACTCGTTTGATAGATTCAGATGTTTTCTTCGACAACATTTATGGGCATGACTCTGAATCAACTGAAATTGAATATGCAACAAGTGAGTCTGTTGGACTCAGTGCTTCTCTAGATGGAACGGATTCAAAAATGGACGAATACCCGATTAATTCTGCTTTCGGTAAAAGGTCATTTTCGGAAATTTCCCCTGAAATCCCTGTCTATTAACCCCTTACTGACTACAAGGAAATTTCATATTGAGATTTTCAGACTCAGGATGATGGTCTTTAAGGGGATATCATAAATGACCGGGTGAAATCTCTTCTTCTACACCAACTTTTTTAGATCTGCAATCCCTTCATTTTATGATGAACTTTTCTTCACTCCAGAGAATCATTTATCTGTGACTGTTAAGCCAGCTTTCATCATTACTTTTTCCACTTCTTTTGATGAATTTTCAAAATCGGTTTCTGAAATGGAATCTTGTGGTCGTTCTTCTATTTTTTTTTCAAAACCCCTCTGACTTGTCCTTCGGTTTTATTCTTAGAGGAGGGATGTGTTTCAAAAGATCAATATGGGTCTTTCTTGGGAGAATCTGCAAAAAATGTTTCAGTTTCAATTCCTATTGATGAGAAAATTGCTGCTATAATGTATGTTATTGATGAAAGGAACCAAGGGGGGTTAGGTAAATCAAATTCATTACAATTTCTTAGTTCTCATATTTTCAAATTAAATTGCTTTCTAGATAATTTCTATGTGGTCTGTCTTTTCATTTCCTTCATAATTTTAGTTTAAACTAAATTTTTTATCCTTTAGAATGAAAGTAGTAGCACGGAATACTCAGGGGTGTGGGAGTAAAAAAACTAGGCAACATCTGGATCAAATCATTAAAACTGAAAAAACTGAAATTTTGTTTTTGTCTGAAACAAAGTCTCAAAGACACTATCTTAGAAAACTTATGTCTGATTTTCCTAACCCTTTCTTTGTAGACCCCATTAGCAAAGCAGGTGGTTTGGCTTTGGCATGGGTCGATGGTGTTGATGGGTGAAAACTACTCCTGCAGAATTTGGTAATTTGGGGTGTGGATGAGGAATGAATTTAAACCTTCAACAAATGCCTTTGCGGTGAGTGCTTGTAGATTCGAGAGATCAATCTGTGCAAGTCTGCCTAAACCAAGAAATGGCCGTTCCGGACTTGTTTCGGTCACAAAGTGAAGGAGATGGGGTTGATCTTAGGGAGGAAGCGAAGAAGGTGTTGAGATTGTGAAGGTGTTGGCTTGCTTATGACTTGTAACAAGGATGAGCAAGCTTACGGTTGATGCAAGCAGGCTCGGAGTGTTTGAATACGGTTTTTGTATTAACACTTGGTTTTACGTCGTGCAATGAACTTGTGTTGTTCTCCATTATTCCCTTGTTGTTGGAAATAGGGCGGAGAACCTATTTATACAAGTCATTGAGCCTCATTCACGTCTCTCGTGGGAAGTGGAGGTAGTGGAATGATGGAGTAGTGGAGTTGTGTGTCGGTAACACCACGACCGGTCTTGCCCACTTCTCCTATTCATCTCTAACCGCCCATAACTTCCTAACACGTTCTTGTGATGGCGCGTTGCACGCCGCACTTGCCGGTAAACCGCCAGACCAATACCCAGTATGTATCCCCGATTTGTGACATGATTGATGTCCGGAATGTGGATCGTGGCTCCACGGAAGATAGCATGTAATCTTTGAATTGAATAATCTGCGTTATTCGGAAAGTCGATACTTGTGAAGTATCGTGTGTATTTTATCACAGTGCTTGCATTACGGTGTGGTAAAGTGATGGGTAATGACTCCTCACTAACCAAATAACTCATGACCGGGGTTGTATAACCAAGTCTGGTGAAGTTGGACGGATGAGATGAGCTTTGAGACACTCATCTGCGACCGTTAATGAATATTGGGGTTTTTGAAGAGGTGCGCAAGCATCACTCTTGATTTAGTCGAAACCAAGCATGGGAAGAGCTTTGGAGAGAACCGAGGGCATGTGTGTAGACGACATGCCGGCGTGCACGTCCATACCTTACTTTCCCGGAAGGCGCGATCTAGGCCACTCAAATTGGCCAAGCAAAGTTGAGTGGTTGAGATCGATTCTTGGCAATCCATTGCCGTAAAGGAGTTGGAAACCGCATGTCATCCCAAGTTTGGGCGCGCGTCCCAAGACGACCCATCTTGGTCGGTCTTGGTCGATCATACTACCGTGTAGGTGGTAGGTTGGTGTTCACACCTATACACGATTATCCCATGAAAACGTGATCTAAGCCACTCAAATCATCCCAGGTGAAGTTGAGCGGTCGAGATCGGTTTAGGATTTGGGAGATGTAACCGCGTGAGTTTGAGCGGGCGTTTTGGATTGGCCGGGCATGATATGCCTTGGCCGACCCAGAAAGAGGTAGATGGGCCCACGGTGGTCATCTTTGGTATGGCTGGACCTGCTTAATCTAATCTGTGACCCTCCATTAAATGCCGCCGAGAAGATGGACCCAGCGCGTGATGGCTTGAACCTAATTTTGGCTTTCAAAGCCGCGCGACCATCTATTTCAGGCGGCGAATGTGTTGTAACCAACCATGGTTGGTTTTGGCCAACTGGTCATGTGTGTAGGCGGTCACACGGTGATTGTGTCGACATGCTCCGGGCCCTTTGAGTCTACATCTACACCCTCCATCTATGCCTGCGAAGATGGGCCAGTTTGAGACTGTTTTGCGGCACATGTAATATCCGCAAACCTAATTTAGGGTTTTCCGTCCATAATGCTTGGTATGGACGGTTTCTTGGCAAGCGAAGGCCAATGGTCGACCATGCGGGGTCGGTTATGTGTATTCCATACCGCTTGGGGGTGATGGAATTGATGCGTGGTCATCCAATCATGCTTGTGGAGTTGGATGACTGCGATCGAATCATATCCCGGCAAGCTAAGGCCGTGGGTATTCCATACCATGCTTAGGGTGATGGAATTGATGTGTGGTCATCCAATCATGCTTGTGGAGTTGGATGAGCTGCGATCGGATCATATCCGGAGACCGATCGGTCAAGTCCTATGCTCAATCGGGCTAGTATAACACACAGAGAGGGCTCAATCGGGCTAGTATAACACACCGAGAGGGCTCGGGCTAGTATAACACACCGAGAATCGGCACGTGCGGGTATTTCGTACATGGTTTCATTATAGTGCTTGGAGGTTCGTGTTGCTCAGCAAGAGTAACACTCGATCGTCATGCCACACCGATAATGAGTACGAAATACAAGACGATATGAAATTCACGAGGGAAGGGATTGTTGCTACATGCTCCGTTCTTGGTGAATTAAGTGAGGAGTATCCGTCACTTATAAACGGCTTTATCTTTTACAAGATGTCGGCGCATGATTTTACGGTTTTTACAAATTTAACCTTAAAACGAAAATCCACCATCAACATTAAGTCCCACGCCTGCACATAATGGTTACACTATTGTGTGGTAGGCATGAGATGGTGACATACGAGAAATGACCAAGCTAGAGTGAATACATATTTCTGGGATAGTTTCACATTGTCGGGCGTTTCCACAGGAACCGGTTGGTCTTGATTAAGGATCACGAAAAGAAGCGAGGACTTGATCCGGTGAGTCGCTTTGGTTCCTCTTGTACATGTATGAACTCGTAGCCCCTTGGGTGTTTGAGTCGGGGATAGGATTCTTCTTCTACCGGGATTAAGGCGCGGGTGCTTGCATTGCTTAGTTGAATTGTTGTGTCCGGATGCTCTTCCGGTTCTTGATCGGGCTCAAAAGAAATCGACTTGGTCGGCGTTGAATCCTCATCATATCGGGCGCCGTGTCGTTTTAGGGTTTCCTCGGTATTTATGCGGGTGAAGAGATTTTTTTTTTTTTGATCCGTTTTTACGGTAGAGCTTCCTTGCAAAAACTCTATTTCCCATCATGTCTAACAACGGTGGATCATCTTCTTCATACCATCCAGGATCTCCCGTTAAGCGTGTACGACCCGCGTCCCAGCTTCATGATCAGTCCCTGTTCGTGTTCTTGAGTCAAGAAGATCATACTCGGTTTGTCTCTTCCTTCTTTCTGAAACATTGTTTGTTCTTCATAGCAGTCGGGTGAATAATCCCTTCATTCTTGCGAGAGATACCCTCTTAGGAACATGTGTGACGGTCATTGGCGATGATGACTTAACCATTCCTCTCCCTTCAAACTCAAACACGCCTATCCTGCGAACCTCGAAGACGTTGACACAGGTGTCTCATCTTATGAATATCCAGAATGCGGGTCTTTCATTCGATGTTCGCATGAAATGCTTATCCTCCGGCTACCGGGATGTCGGTGGATTCTTGGTGCGGAAGGAGTTTGTGGGTTTGTACACCAAGTTGTGGAGGAAGTACGGTCATATCGCAACCCGAGGAATGTGGTCCGACATTGCTCCTCTGCCTTGGTTACCGTGATGGCTGTGCCTTCTTCCCATGATTGCGGAGATGGAGAGTATTTCTATCATGCGTTCTTTGAATCAAATCTCGAAAAGTGGGAGAAGATGGTATCTACACAGTGAATCCATGAAGTTCAACGTGGGCTGGTTGCGGCAACGTCTTGATGTCATCAAGGTTGATCGAGTTGGTATCCTCGCAAATGTTGTTCTACTACGAAAGCTATCTTGGAAGAGGAGAAAGCTGCGCCGCGAGAATCGGAGAAGGTGGAGCAAGGCATGCAGGACTTGAAGAAAAGAACGGAGAGATATCGGGCTGGCTAGGCTGCAGATGATGCTCTCAAGGAATTATAATCTTCTAGATGGCCTCTTCTAAGTTTGTACTCCTTATTGTTAATGACGTTTATGTCAAGAGTTTTGAACATCTTTGCGGAATAAATTGCATTGGGTTTTGATTGGTGAAACAGGTTTTCATTGACACATCTCTGAATATAGTTGATGATTCAAACATGTAATGAAAATAAATGCTATATTGTTGACACAATGAGATAGTGGTCGGTGTAATATGCCTTGAGCCACTTTCCATTGATGGTTTAACTTCAAACTTGCCTCAAATCTACCTTAATGATCTTGTAGTAGCCGTCTTGTAAGCCTTGGTGATTTGCGTAGGGACCTTCCCATTTCGGTGAGAATTTTGGTGCGAGACATGTCTTGTTGGATGTGTTTGGCTGTTTTCAAAACCAAATCTCCCACCTTGAAAAACGCGTGGTTTCACAATTTTGTTGTATGCCACGGAAATTCGATTCTGTACACACAGCGCGTTCTTACGCTTTATTCCTTCTAAAATCCAGTGTCTAACTCTGCGATTCTAGAAGTCGAGAGATTTACTGCCTCGTTCGGTGGATCCCGATTCTTCTTTGCAATCTGGGTGATGGGATTACGATCTCTGCTGGGAGAATTGCATCCGCTCCGTAGACGAGTGAGTGGCGAGGCGAGACCCCAATGGAGCTTCACGGGTGACGTCACGGTATGCCCATAGTGCCATTGGTAACTGATCATGCCATTCCACAGGATTGTAAAAGTGTCTTTGTTCGGTGATGATCCGGATCAATGTCTTGTTGGTACTCTCAGCGTGCCCGGTCCCTTGAAGATAGTAGACGGTGAAGAAGACCTGTTTAATACCATACTCCTCAAGTAACTCCGTACTTGCTTGTTGGCGAAGGGAGTGCCATTATCTGTGATGATATGCTTGGGCACGCCGAAACGACAAATGATGTATTCTTTAATGAAAGACGCAATTGTTGCTCCTGTAGTTCCTCGTAGGGGAATGGCCTCTACCCATTTGGTGAAGTATTCCGTTGCGGTTATGATGTACTCGTCTTTGCTTCGATGACGGTGGATTAATCTTCCCGATAATGTCCGGTCCCAGCGGTAGAATGGCCATGGGCTGCTTATAGAATGCGAGAGGGGTAGAAGGCGCATGAACAAGATTCCCATGAATTTGGCATGTGTGACGACTTTGAGCAGCAGCTGCATCATCCTCCATGGTCGGCCAATAGTATTTCTCGTGCATTTGGAGGAACAGTTTCCTCTTCCCTTGATGTTCTCCTTCGTGTATGCCTTGGCATGGCCGGGATTTCTCCTCCCGGCCCGAGGCACCGTAGCATATCACCTCCCGGCTCTTGCGGTATAAGATCCCTTCATGGAATATGAACCGCTTGGCTCTCTGCTTCATCTTAATAGCGTCCTTTTGGCCGCGAGAATTATCCCATCACGGAGATAGCTAATGTAGGGCTCTCTCCGGTCCCAGTAGCAGTTCACATTAAAAATCTCCAAGCTGGTGTGGTGGTGTCAGCAATTCGAGCGGGACTTTTTGAAGTAGTGCGGATTGAGCCTCCATCTCGGCCGCAATAACCCGGGCGTTGAAGTCGCCGGTAAAGCGTTACCACCGATGATTGTCCACAAATTTCATTGTGAATACGATCCAGTTGTATTTGTGCTTCGTCACCTCCCGGACATCTTGACGGGAGCCGTCTGGATTCGATGTCTGACATACCATGAAGCATGAAGAAGTTTTGCGGGGTTTTGAGGCCGACCTTTCCTTGTGAGTGGTGTTGAGCTCTCGAATGATCGGAGTTAAATGATCGTCGGTCTTGGTGTCTTTGTATTGTGATAGCCATGTCGATTCTATGGTTCTCCTCTTTACCGTCAAAGTTTCTTCCCGCCCTTCAAACTTGACTTGGAAGCCAATGTTGCTAGGCAATCGGCGTGTTTGTTGTTCTTTGCGACTAACATGGGTTATGGTTGCATCGGCAAAGTAGTTTAGTAACCTCGTAGCCACGATCGGTGCGGGGCGGTGTTACTTCTTTCATACGTATACTCCGTTCATTTGATTCACCGGTAACTTGGAGTCACCTCTTATCTCCGGGCGTGTGACTCCTGCTTGTTTAGCTATTGAAAGCCCTATGAGGAAAGCTTCATATTCTGCGAGTTGTTGGTGCATTCGAAGTCTAACTTGAAGGAATGTGAAAATACTTCTCCGGTTGGAGAGACTAACACCACGCCTGCTCCTCCGGTATTCTTGCTAGGGTAGCGGGCCGTCAAAATACAAAAGCCACACTTCTTCTTCGAGAATAGAGATGTTCGGGAATTCTCCAGGGGAGTTCTTCATGTAGTCCCCGTAGTACCTTCTCAGGGAAATCTTTGCCCGGTAAAGTCTGCAAGCTGCTTGACCCTTGATAGCTCTAGGCGTGCGCACGTTATGTCTAGTTCGACATTTGGAGAAGCCATTTTCCCGTCCTCCCGTCGGGGCCAGGCTTTGAAAGCAAGAACTTTGCGGGATCGGATTTAGACACGAGTATCACCTGTTGGATAGCGGTAATGCCTAAACTTCGAATGGAATGGATTAAAGCTAAACACGCTTTTTCCGCTCTGGGATATCGGAGTTCGGCATCTCTCAATATTCGGTGAAATAGTATATGGGACGTTCGATTCCTCGTCGTCTTCTGATAAGTAAAGCCCCTACGGCGGGCGTCAACGAAGGCGGTGTAGAGGACCAATGGTTTCCCTTGTACGGGAGATTTCATGACGGTTGGAGATGATAGTATTCGTTGGACTTTCGAAAAGCTTCTGTTGGGTTGCGGTCCAAACAAAGTGGCTCCCTTCTTGACAAGGGGGTGAATGAGGCGGTAAGTTGGGCTAAACCCGGGTATGAAACGTCGAATGTAGTTTACCTTGCCCATGAAACTCGGAGCTCTTTCACAGTTCGGGAGGCGGCATTGTGAGGATAGCCTGAGTCTTGGACGGGTCTACTTTTATTCCTTCTGCGGTCACTTGGAATCCCAGAAATTTACTGGAGGAGACACCGAAAAGCGCATTTTAAAGGATTCATCTTTAACTTGTATTCCAGACACCTCTCAAATACTTAGTAAGTCGTTGGTGTGATCAGCTCGAGCCTTTGACTTGACCACAATATCATCCACATAGTCTTCTACTTGTTTATGCATCATGTCGTGGAAGATTGCCGTCATAGCACGTTGGTATGTTGCGCCGGCATTCTTTAAACCGAATGGCATAACAGTATAGTAGAAATTGCCAAGAGGGGTTCGGAAAGCTGTCTTACTTGCATCATGCTCATACATCCTTATTTGATTGTAGCCGCTGTAGCCATCCATAAAGGAAAACATGCCGTGTCCGCTAGTGGCGTCTACTAACATGTCGATGTTAGGCAGGGGAAAGTCGTCCTTGGGGCAACACTTGTTCAAGTCTCTGAAATCCACGCGACATCGAATCTGTCCGCTTTTCTTTTTCAGGGACCACATTGGCTAACCGGGTCGGATGATGAATGGGTGCGATGAAGCCAGCACTAGCGGCTTCTGAATCTCATTCTTGATTTGTTCTTCTACCTCATATCCGAATTGCCTCGGAGATTGCTTGATTGGCTTGGATCCAGGGCATGACGTGTAAGTGATGGGTGACCAATTTTTCATCTAGGCCGGGCATTTCTTCGTATGTCGGGCGAATACATCTTGGTATTCCTTGATTAGTTGAACCGGGCTTGTACGTTAAATGCAGCGGATAGAGTCGAACTGATAGAGACCGGCACAGGAGATTCATCGATCCGATGTTAACAATCTCGAGCTCGTCGGTCGTGGAATTGGTTCCATCTTGTAGGCTGTCGCGGGCGTCAATACCTCCTCTTGTATTAGTCATTCTTACGACATCAATTGGGCGGAGAGGCTGGATGGTCTCTCCACTGTTAATTGCTAACGACGACGCTTGTGGTATATTGTCTTCCCCCTGATCACGGCTTGCCTCGAAAGAGCGTTCCCTTTTGGCGTGAGGATGGGCTGAAGTTTCACCATTGGAGATGGACGTCTCGTCGGAGAGAGTGTGTCGTGGTGTTTGGTCCCAGCGATGTAAGTCGGTCTTCCTCACTGGATTGAAGCCCACGTGGGTAGTGGAGTGCACATGATTTTGTCGGACTTTCCTGCGGAGCATCTTTTGACTCGAGCAGCTCCACTCCACATATTGGCGCGTATGGAGACAATGATGCGGGAATACGGGCCGACCTCCTCATTTAGCACGGTCTTCGAGCCTTTGGTGATACGTTGAAGGAATGACCTTGTTGTGGTGAAGCCACGGTCTCCCAGTATCATGTGGTAATCCAGGCTCCTTTTCTATGACTTCAAACTTTGCTCGTGGTGAACAAGGTCCCTCCGATAAATTCAAATTGGCGTACCCGTATGTGCTGGTTTGATTCCCTTTGAAGTCCGTCATCGTGGTGGGCTGTCGTACAATCTTGCATGGGCTGATCTTGGCCGTCTTGAGAGTCTTGAGAGTAATTACGTTCGAAGATGCTCCTGTGTCGACGAGGCCCTCGGAACTCTGAACCCTTGATGTGTGCGGTAACATGTAGGGCTCGGTTGTGACCTTCCTCTGCCATCATGTCATCTTTTGTGAATGTAACATTGTTTATAGGCGTTTTCGGCCTTGATTGAGACTCCTGGACGAGAAGGAGCAAGGTGTGCGTCGAGCTATTTTATTGATTGCGACAAACGTCTGCTGCCGTTGATCTTTTGAGAGGTGTAAGAGTTCACACAAGTCTTCCACTAGAACCACGACTTCCTGATCTCTTGGCCTCTGGTTCGTAGTAAACCTGCTGATCGCGGGGAACTAGTCCCGGTGTAAAGGTCTCACAGCGCTCATTTCCGACGTTATCTTGATGAGGAGGTCAAGTATGCCGTTTATCGCTTCTTTGATCAGCTCCATGTTCCTCGTCCCGAGTCTCAAGTATCAGAGCCAACTCGCTCATAGTTGGGATCCCTCTGTTGCGCCAACGGATGCGCCGTTGGGAAGAGAGGCATCCTCGTTGGAGGAACTTCGGCCCGGGATTTGGATTTGTTGAGGAAGTCCTAAGACCAACCATCTCGGAACTTAGCCAAACGATTGGGTATTGAAGAAATTGATTTCTGGCAAGAGAGTTAATCTACCCACTTTGTGGTACCCAATTGTTGAAGGGTGAAAACTACTCCTGAGAATTTGGTAATTTGGGGTGTGGATGAGGAATGAATTTAAACCTTCAACAAATGCCTTTGCGCGGTGAGTGCTTGTAGATTCGAGAGATCAATGCAGTGCAAGTCCGGCCTAAACCAAGAAATGGCCGTTCCGGACTTGTTTCGGTCACAAAGTGAAGGAGATGGGGTTGATCTTAGGGAGGGAAGCGAAGAAGGTGTTGAGATTGTGAAGGTGTTGGCTTGCTTATGACTTGTAATGAAGGATGAGCAAGCTTACGGTTGATGCAAGCGGGCTCGAGTGTTTGAATACGGTTTTTGTATTAACACTTGGTTTTACGTAAATCCCGAACTTGTGTTGTTCTCCGTTATTCCCTTGTTGTTGGAAATAGGGCGGAGAACCTATTTATACAAGTCATTGAGCCTCATTCACGTCTTTCGTGGGAAGTGGAGGTAGTGGAATGATGGAGTAGTGGAGTTGTGTGTCGGTAACACCACGACCCAGTCTTGCCCACTTCTCCTATTCATCTCTAACCGCCCATGACTTCCTAACACGTTCTTGTGATGGCGCGTTGCCTGTTGCCGCCTAAAACCGCCGGACCAATACCCCGTATGTATCCCCCGGTTTGTGACATGATTGATGTCTGGATGTGGATCGTGGCTCCACGGAAGATAGCATGTAATCTTTGAATTGAATAAGCTGCGTTATTCGGAAAGTCGATACTTGTGAAGTATCGTGTGTATTTTATCTTAGTCTTGCATTACGGTGTGGTAAAGTGATGGGTAATGACTCCTCACTAACCAAATAACTCATGACCGGGGTTGTATAACCAAGGTTTGGTGAAGTTGGACGGATGAGATGAGCTTTGAGACACTCATCTGCGGCCGTTAATGAATATTGGGGTTTTTTGAAGAGGTGCGCAAGCATCACTCTTGATTTAGTCGAAACCAAGCATGGGAAGAGCTTTGGAAGAACCAGGCCAGGGCATGTGTGTAGACGGCATGCCGGCGTGCACGTCCATACCTTACTTTCCCGGAAGGCGCGATCTAGGCCACTCAAATTGGCCGGCAAAGTTGAGTGGTTGAGATCGATTGCGGCAATCCATTGCCGTAAAGGAGTTGGAAACCGCATGTCATCCCAAGTTTGGGCGCGTCCCAAGACGACCCATCTTGGTCGGTCTTGGTCGATCATACTACCGTGTAGGTGGTAGGTTGATGTTCACACCTATACTGATTATCCCATGAAAACGTGATCTAAGCCACTCAAATCATCCCAGGTGAAGTTGAGCGGTCGAGATCGATTTAGGATTTGGGAGATGTAACCGCGTGAGTTTGAGCGGGCGTTTTGGATTGGCCGGGCATGATATGCCTTGGCCGACCCAAGAAAGAGGTAGATGGGCCCACGGTGGTCATCTTGGTATGACTGGACTGTAATCTAATCTGTGACCCTCCATTCGTGCTTGGAGAAGATGGACGCGCGTGATGGCTTGAACCCTAATTTTGGCTTTCAAAGCCGCGACCATGCTATTTCGGGCGGCCGAATGTGTTGTAACCAACCATGGTTGGTTTTTGGCCAACTGGTCATGTGTGTAAAGGTCACACGGTGATTGTGTCGACATGCTCCGGGCCCTTTGAGTCTACATCTACACCCTCCATCTATGCTGCGAAGATGGGCCGGTTGAGACCGTTTTGCGGCACATGTAATATCCGCAAACCCTAATTTAGGTTTTCCGTCCATAATGCTTGGTATGGACGGTTTCTTGGCAAGTGAAGGCCAATGGTCGACCATGCGGGGTCGGCTGTGTGTATTCCATACCTGCTTGGGGGTGATGGAATTGATCGCAGTCATCCAATCATGCTTGTGGAGTTGGATGACTGCGATCGAATCATATCCCGGCAAGCTAAGGCCGTGGGTATTCCATACCATGCTTAGGGTGATGGAATTGATCTGTGGTCATCAATCATGCTTGTGGAGTTGGATGATCTGCGATCGAATCATATCCGAGGAGGCCGTCTGATCAAGTCCGGATGCTCAATCGGGCTAGTATAACACACCGGAGGGGGCTCAATCGGGCTAGTATAACACACCGAGAGGGCTCGGGCTAGTATAACACACCGAATCAGCTGTACGGGTATTTCGTACATGGTTTCATTATAGTGCTTGGAGGTTCGTGTTACTCTGTAAGAGTAACACTCAGTCGTCATGCCACACTGATAATGAGTACAGGAAATACAAGGCTGATATGAAATTCACATGAAGGGATTGTTGCTACATGCTCCGTTCTTGGTGAATTAAGTGAGGAGTATCCGTCACTTATAAACGGCTTTATCTTTTACAAGATGTCAGCGCATGATTTTCTGGTTTTTTACAAATTTAACCTTAAACGAAAATCCACCATCAACAGATGGTTTTCATTTTGATATAGTTCATTGGAACAATAATATGCTAAATGTTTTGATCAAAACAAACTTCTACGATAATTTCTGGTTACTAACAGTTTTTAATGGTTATCCTTATAAGACTATGAAATTAGAATCCTGGAAGTTTCTAGAGGAAATAGCCTCTAAGCTAGCTCACTCAGGTATGCCTGGATTGTAATGGAGACACACCCCTTTCTTAGACTATTACAAAGGTTGGTTTACCAGACCTAGGCTTCCAAGGAAATTTATTCACTTGGAATAACCAAAGAGAAAGAGGTAAGAATATCCAGGAAAGGCTGGACAAAGCTTATACTAATGATGATCGGATAAGTCAGTTTCCTTACTCTTCCCCTACGCATCTTTATCCATTTGGATATGACCATAGTCCAAAACGGCTAGAAATAAACACCAAAGTTGTCCTGAATCAGACTTTCCATTTTAAGTTTTTTGATACCTAGATTAAGGAAAGCTCTTGTATCCGGTTAATACTGAATACTTGGGACTCTTCCATACTTAATGCAACTGATATAGTTTTACAAAACCTAAAGCCTCTAGGTGAAAAATCTCATAATTTGGCGAAAAAATGTTTTGGGGTGCCTGAAAAGAAGATTTAAAAATTGTTAAAGATTATTGATAATATTCAATCTTCTAGACAAAACCAAAATAAGCAGTTACTTCTAAATGAAAAAACTTTTGGAGTTAGAACATCCTTACGATACACAAAAAAGAAATTTCAAAACAACTGCTAAAAAACAACTTTTTTAAACTAGGAGAACAAAAGAATAAGAAGAAAAATTTTCTTTTAAGAGTTTTCATATTAAAACTCTTAAAAGAAGAAAGGGAAATAAAATCTCAAATAGCTGAGGAGCTAAAACTACACTTTCAAACTCTTTTCATTGCTTCACCAACTATTCCTAATCAAGAGCTTATAATACCAAAAGTTATCTCTGAACAGGACAATGCAGAAGGCTTCTTAATGCTGATGAAGTTTGGATGGCAGTCAAGTCTATGAAACCAAATTAATCACCGGGATCAGATGGTTTCCCGGTGAGTTTTTTTAAGCATAACTGGGGTTTAGTTGGAAATAAAATAGTGACTATTATACAAGAGATTTTCAAAACCAAAAAAAAAATTAACCCAAATTTGAATGAGACATTTCGTTTCTTAATACCTAAAATAAAACAGCCTAAAACACCAAATGATTTTAGACCCGTAGGATTAAGTAATACTCCCAATAAGATTTTATCCAAATTGTCAGCAAACATACTAAAATTTCATTTAGAGAGAATGATTTCACCATTCCAGTCTTCCTTCTTGTCTTCAAGACAAATTGTAGACAACATTGTAGTGGCTCACGAAGTGATCCATTCGTTGAAGAAAATGAAAACAAAGAATGGGGGTGTGGGCATTAAAATTGACATGTCGAAGGCTTTTGAAAGAGTCAACTGGAATTTTTTGATATAAACTTTATCAGCTTTTAGCTTTAGTGATGACTGGTGCAGTCTAATTCACTAATGTGTCTCTACTGCTTCCATTGAAGTCTTACTGATTGGTACTTCTGGCAGTTTTTTTAATCCTTCTAGAGGTTTGAGGCAAGGAGATCCACTATCTCCATACCTTTTCTTAATTTGTATGGATGTTTTCTCTAGAGTCTAGACTACTCAGTGCTAGGGAAAAAACCAAACACAAACTGGGATAAAAATTTCTAGATATTGTCTTCCAATTTCTCATCTACTTTTCGCTGACGATTGTCTACTTTTCTCCAAGGCTAATATTATTAGCTATTGTTGATGGTGGTTTTTAGTTCAGTGCTAAAATTTTAAAACTCCGTATTTAATGCGCCGTCATTCTGCAAAGAAACTGAGCCATTTAAAAGTGATGAGTGCCCAGGCCTCCTTACTTACGTATGTATTGAGAAATTCAATATATTTATATATAAAATTTACCCAGAATGTTGCGTGTAGCAACAACCCCAAATATTCTGTAAATTTTATCTTCATGTCTGCATTATTCATTAATGTATTACTTATTGAATATTTTCCTATGCCATGTTCCCCGGCTGAACCCTTAATATTGGTATAACATGACAAGTAGTGTTCACTCGCAGCTGAGTGGCATAAATTTCCCAAAATATCAAGATTAATGTCTACATGAAAATACTCAATCAGAGGACGCGCTAACTGCTCTATGAGAATAAAAGAATTTTGTGCAAACACACATAATTTATAAAATTTGTTCAATTTTGTGATAGGTCACAAATTAAATTTTAGCCTAATTAATTTGCAAAAATTAGGTTTTTTGTGCCCTGCGCAATATTCCGGACCCTATTGGTCGAGACCAAACCTATGTAAGTTAGGAAATTAATCCACCATGGACTAGTAGGAGCAAAGTCCTACCCAAAAAATCAGAAAACGAGAAGTAAAAGAGGAGCTGCGGCAAATAGGAGCAGCAGAAAGAGGAGGCGTGGCCACGCCACTTGGCAGACCGATTTGCCTCAACATGCACCACCTGTGGCCAGCTGGCCACGCTCCATGTTGCTGCTTGACGGCCCCCTTTCCTATCGACCAATCAGATCGCTTTAAACCGCCACACGCACTTTTTAATAAAGTTGGAAGTCGGTTGGTCGATGCGCCTAATTCCTTAAGGAATCTAATCTAGACTGCACATGCCAGTCTCAAAAACCGATCAGGGCCGCACGTTTAGGCCAGTCGATTTATCAAACCTAGTCGCCTCATAACATGGTCGGACAAGCTCCATCGTGTACACCAGCGGGCCTACTAATGCCTAGGCCGATCGGCATCTCCCCAACTCGCAAGTGGAGCCACTAAACGTTTACCAAAACAGTTGGCCACACGAGTTACAAAACCCTAATTTCTATTAAGCGGCATTACATTACTGCCGCAAACGATCTTGGCCGCTCAACTTCTCCAGTCGGATTGACCGACCTGGATTCGACCTTAATCAACTTGCAAGGAGCGAATACGTTCACCAGTGGCCCAGCCATTGTGCTGGCCGATCGAACAACTCCCAGCGCGTGCCAACACCAAAATAGGTTGGCCACACGACATTGGTTGGCCACACGACTTTTATAAAACCTAAATTAAATAAACGACAGTCATTAACTGCCGCAAATCATCTCGGTCGCCCAACTTCGCCAGATGAATTGGCCGGCCTAACTCATATTTTAGGTAGCCAACAAGATGTGGCCATAATCAATGACCACTCCCCTTCCATAAGACGCGATCGGCCAAGCCACAGCCTCCACATATGTCTCCCAAACGATTGTCCAAAAGGGGCTGGTCGAGTCGCTTACATGAATTTTAAGGCGGCCATTAACTGCCGCAAATCATCTCGGCCATCCAACTGCGCCAGCCGAATTGACCGTCCAAGATTAAATCTTATGCATCCAATAAGATGTCACCATAGTCGCCAGCCATCACTCTCCTATAGAGACCGACCGGCCTGCCTTTGGCGCGCGTGAATGGCTCCTGGAAACTTCCTGAAAATGGCTAGTCATGCTCCTTTTAAGACATTAAGCTCCGTGACTGATTTAAGCGATCTTTATACAATGATGCTTTACATGCATCGATTGTTTTGAGCTGCTTGCTTAAAAGAGATGCTTTACATGCAACGAATACATACGATATTTTACGAATATCTCCTTCACAAATAACTCAGTTATTTAACCTAATAGCGTCACATGCTATTCTTTGCCGCAAGTCTCATGACTTGGCTCGTCAGACATGACTACCCCCCACCTAACTTGCGTGTGGTTGGTCATAATCATTAGGCAAGACTAAGCAACTTGCTACATATTTTCTATAAAATACTCGAGACATTAAACGTGTCACAAACTGGGGGATGTTCATCAGGGTATTGGTCTGGCGGTTTACACCGTACGGCGTGCAATAAGCCCATTATGAGAAAGTGTCAGGAAAGACGGACAGTTAGTGGCAACAGAGAAGGAGTGGGTGTAAACTGACTCGTCTTCTCTCATAGTAAGACGTGGTTTTCTACATATTCACACGACCCAACTTCTTCATCACTCAACTACTCCCACTTCCTATGAGATCAGGGTGCGTGCAACTATGACTGATATAAATAGGTTACGACCTATTTCAACCAACAACAGAGTTTTGGTTATCAACACAAGTATCCAGAAAATACCAAGAACTGATAGCTTACATTCCGCAAGCCAGTTCCATATTCTGATACAAGTCATAAAATAACCTCACATTCAGAGTTAACCATTCTGATCTCAACACCTTCTTCGCTTCCCTCCCTAAGATCAACCATTCTCCTTCACTTTGTGACCGAAGCAAGTCTGGAACGACCATTTCTTGGTTTAGGCGGCACACCCAAATTTACCAAAACCAGCCGAATCAGTTTTTACTTCAAAACAACTGACGATCACAGTGGGAGATAAATCTCTCGGTTGCGAAACCAATTTCTCAATTTTTCATTCCAATCTTCCCGAACTTCAAGAGGGTAGATCTTAGATCTAATAACCAAAATTTACTTCAATCTCAAATTCCAACTTTCCCTTTTATGATGTACCCGGGTCAGCCGAACTCTTCCAAAATCACGAATGCTCGAAATCCAATAACCATGGAGGATATGACGAAAACGCTGGAGGGTGTTGTCGCAAATCAGGACAATATTGTCAAGCTGCAAAATGAGACGTTTTGTCTCTTAAAGAGTATGGCAAACCGGTTGTGGCAAGAATCAGCAAACATTTGCTCGGAGGACGCCACCAATTTTAGAAGTGACACAAAAAATGTTGAATCCTTGTCTGAAGTCCGTGCTTCTGCCAACGACAATATAGACAGAGTACGTAGCCGCATCGTACGGGAGCAGAAAAGAAATGACCAACTAAATTACTCAGCAAACGACAAAGATTTGAAGCAATTTCACAAGGCTAAGGGAAGAGACCTGCCAGGTGTGTCGCAATATTTGCAAGACAAATGTAAGGAACCGGCCTATGAAGCTTTGTTGGAAAACTTGTATCTCCAGACCCTCGCAGAAGTTCAGAGAGTTGTCCAACAATCTGCAGCCACGACCGCTCTGACCTTACGAAAAATAAAAGCACCCGAAGAAGGGGAAATCTACCAAGACACATGTGAAGACGGAAACTGCGCCAATGAACAATATTCAGCCCAACCACTTCACATTGCTGTCACCGATGCAAGACCTTCAAGAGAAGTTGCATTCCAACAAAATTTCCAAATTAAACGATCCGTGCCAGAATCAACACTTACTCAAGCTTTGACTCCGCCCTCGAAACGAGCTCCACGTCAAAGCCTACAAGAGTTTCCACGACAACGGCCGGTAACACAAGAGAATCCGGACTCGAACTACCCACGTTTCTCACACCCCATAAGAAAAGTTCTGGAGTTACTGGAAATTTGGGTACGAGATGGGGCAGTTCAACTGCCTCCCGTATAATGTCCGCCAACTGATCAAGAGATGTTAGATTCGAGATATTGCCACTATCACAGGTTCATCCTTCATCCTACCAGTGAATGTAATGGTCTAAAGCGCATTGTACAAGAAAAGATTAATTCAGGGGAATTATGCCTGGGAACTGAAGATCCTCCACTTCACCGCGGATCGACATATATAAAGACATTTCCACATAGACGCCCCCTGATGGAAACTTCTTGTCTATTGAAGGAATAATAACTCTATATAAATCCAAGACGTTGTGAGAACAATAAAACGACCGTGGACTTCTTATTGTTATGGCTGCGTACACAATGGGTTCAGACTGGAAGCGATTATCCGAGAAAATTCAGTTTTGCTGGGAGGCCTCGTAGATGAGTAAGTTTGTAATACCCCGATATTCGGCAATGGTTGGCCGAATGGAATATAAGTAATGGTTTGTCATTTCCTAACACCGAGGCCTTTTCAGCATAATTGGCTCTAGAGTGGCAGAAAACTCTGCAGTTAAGCGTGCTCGGGCGGGAGTAATCCAAGGATGGGTGACCATCCGTGAAGTTTCTGCTGGATTACCGCAGCGATGCCCGTTGAAAACCCCACACTGCCGGATAACCGCAGTGGCTAAGTGGGGACAGTATCGGTGGAGGGACGAGTCATTACAAATGGTATCAGAGCCGACGACGGGTTACCTGCCGATGGTGGGAAGGTACGCTGGACGGGGTTGGTCCAGGTGCTTCTCATGAGGGGCAGGGTACGTTGGAGATCTGGGATTGCGAATATATTCTGGAGCCGAGGACGGCTCCAATTTAAGGTGGTGGTATTGTACTTGTCACGCCCCAAATCTAAAACCTGTTTAGTTAATAATAAAATAACCTAAACCTGCAGTAACAGAATCTAGATCTCCTAACTTAAGGAACGTAAAGTCATAAAGTAAAACAAAACTAATACCCGAACACTCTGATTACTTCATAGATGAAAACTCTCAAATGATATGAATATATTAATGTGATGTTTACAGATATACAAGAATACATAGATATAATGATACATAAACGTTCTTAATCTGCTAAAACTTCGAACTACGAAGTGAATATCTCCATGCGCACCATCACTTCTGAAATCTGAAACTGTAATAGGAACAAGTGAGCACATCATCCCAAAAGGGGTGCTCAATGGAAACATATAACACTCATGTAATCACCAACAAGCATCATAGTTATACTAAAGAAAATACGCTAAACATATTTACACACAACATAGAGCAGAAGATTGCTTCAACTCGCATCCCCAGATATTGCGTCCATAGTGGCAATATCCGTGAAAGATCCACCATCGGATGGATCTACGAGAAACGAATCAAACAACCTAAACATATGTTATCCCAACCTCGTCTCACTCAATGGAGAAGAAGATGCTAGGAATAACTCCAGTCTCAAATGATAGCATGAATCCAGGTACCGTAAGATATTATCGTGGAATGAGTACTCCTCATAAACTCAATGCCACCATTTAAGTCTAGAATATAATAAGGTTTTGATTACTATGATCTGACCCCGCACAGCAAGTTCACAAAAGGCCCAATCATTATTCATAGGCCGAAGCCTCCAAATAATGACCATATCCAATCATGAACCTAGAATTTCTTCCTAAGTCAAGGTCATAGTAACCCAGTCATACTACTAAGACTGAACAATCAAGTATGATATGCACAGAGTGACTTCCCCAAATAAAATGTATTATATATATAATAATCAACCGGGGTAAAGCCGGACTACTATCTTAAGACAATAAAATGTAATACTATTTATCTGGGGTAAAGCTGGGCTACTAAATAATATTCAAACAACGTAGCATTGCCCTACTAAACTTAGCAAAGATCTATGAGGAATCACAGACAATCTTTGCGGGAAACCACCCAACGCATATCACACAACATACCCATTCAATCACAAACAACATGCTAACAGAAAGTAAGGACTCATCATGCTCGCATATAAAGTAACTTAATGATTACGAAAAGGTTACAAAGTTCCAACCTGTTTTGATAACAAGCCATGCCTACCTCGAGATCCAAGATCCACTGGTCCATCTTTTGAATCGATCGTTGTTAACATAGACTAACTGTTAATCACACATGCATACTAAGAAATTAACCAAAAGGCTTATACAAGATTCATAACATAGTCTCATACAATTCTCTAATTATATGCTAAGTAAACTATCTAATGGTTCTAAGCCCATTTATGATTCCATACCTTTTTATTATCTATCTTAAACACACCTAAAGGTTTTACTAATTCAATTAGGTTGGCTCTCTAGTCCATTTGTTAAGTCTAATGAATATCTATAACTTTATAGAAGGAACTAAAGTCTAATTCGGACCATAAAGAATCCAAAACATCAAACTAAGAATACATTGCACTAAGCCCAAGTCCACTAAACTCGGCCCATTACACAAGGCCCAGTCCACTCGGGTCAACTAACGGTCTCTAACAGTCAAAGGGTCAAGTAACAATCAACGTTCAGACAAGGTCAGGTCAACGGTCCACTGGTCAAGTCCTGGTCAAGGTCAGGTCTGGTCTTAGCTCACTGAGCCGGTTCCGAATCACACCGATTCAACTCAGTCAGTCGAACTAAGTTAGCTAAACAATTTAGTTAGGCATCTGACTGGTAACAGAATTCTGGCCTGAGCTATTGCACAGGCCAAAAAATATTCACACAGCTGCAACTCTAATCCCCTGATCAACCTCAAATCTATTCAATACATCAATTCATTCATTCAAATACATAATTTTATAACTCATAAAGCATTTAACCTAAACTATACATAGCCAACTCTATAATCTAGCAATACATTCTGAGTACTCCCATATCTCTAATCACTGAACCCAAGCTTCTGCAATTCTATCTTCATTTAGTCTAAGCTTAACCTCAACTTCCTCATTATTCCCATTTCATCTTCATTTGTACCCACAACACCATCACAAATACCTCTATAACTTTATAACCAATAGTCTCATCACCACCAGATTCAACAACAACATCATAACCGCAACTCAACACAGCACCACACCCTCAGACTTCACCTACAATCTAACTCCATAAATCGTGCACATGTAATCAATTCCATAGCCAGACATTCGACATGTCTTCTCAAGCAACACTTCCTATTCAGTTCAGTTTTATTCTTCACAACATCTCATATCTATACTACCATTGCTTCCATCGATCCACCTTCTCCATCTCAGCAGCATCACCACCACTCTCATGAACTGCCACTTCAACTCCGTCCTAGACATAATCAATCCATTACATACTCATTACCGTTCTTACTTCAGCTCTGCAATGATAACTCAATATATATTCTCCATTATCTTAGGCTTTTAGCTAACCACCACACCTTCTCTGAAGCATCAAGTGCACTTTATTCGTAACTCCAAACCTTCATCACCATATCCTAAGTTCTGTAGCTAATTAGACCACCACCAACATCAGTTCACCCACAGTATAACAATTCCATTCTCTTCACTTTGGAATCAAACCCATATCAATTAATCCCTAATATAGGATGAACCCTAATTTACAATTCAACTTCCTACAGAACTGAAATTAAACCTAATATATCCATATAAACTTCAATTAAGAGTAAACCCATCACTAATTGATCAAATTATAAATTAAAATCAAACAATTAAACCTTCATATTAAAGGAACCCTAATTACCTGATTTGGAGAAGAACATGAAACTCTAGTTTCAATTCATCATTAAGACGACTTCATATCTTCAATTTAATCAACACCCCATCTCAATCATCTTCTGATCTGCATATGATTTTCTGGTAAACCCTAATTCTCTAGTTTACAACAACATCAATATTTCCTTCTTTACCCGAAACCAGCAAACATCAATCACCACCACATCCCTAAAGCTTTTCCTAAGTTTCTAATTAAAATCTCACCTCGAAAACCTTTCTCAAAATCGCCAGAGGCGAAGAACAAAAGAAGAAAGAAAATAAGAGAAGAAGAAAGAATAATAGGAAACAAAAAGAAAGGAAAATATTGAGTTTATCTTCTCGATTGGGATAAGGCCGACCAAGATTGCTAAAGGCACCCGGCCAAAATGATATGGGCTGCCAAGACGGTTTAACTACAAAATGACTACTTTGCCCTTCACATATCACTGATGAAGTCTTCTTCGTCTGTTATCCGAATGACACGTTCGAGTAGTGCATCTCGCACAACTTTTCGAGATCTATCTAGTGATACTAGTTTCGGATCTAGATCGTTGTTAGATTAATTTTTATTAATTAATATTTGTCTCTAATTAATCGAGTCATTAGAGGCTTAATTGTCTCTTGATCATCGCTAGACCAGTCAAATAGCGTTGACGTGCTTGAGGGTCCTTACAGTAATAACCTGATATTCGGCAGTGGTTGGACGAATGGAATATAAGTAATGGTTTGTCATTTCCTAACACCGAGGCCTTTTCAGCACAATTGGCTCCAGAGTTGGCAGAAAACTCTGCAGTTAAGCGTGCTCGGGCGGGAGTAATCCAAGGATGGGTGACCATCCGGGAAGTTTCTGCTGGATTACCGCAGCGATTCCCGTTGAAAACCCCACACTGCCGGATAACCACAGTGGCTAAGTGGGCACAGTATCGGTGGAGGGACGGGTCATTACAAAGTTTCATTAAACAATGTTTGCACGACCAATTGTTTTGAAATTCGCTTACACAGACATCAGTTCCATTTTTAGAACAGAAGCCAACAACCCAGTTATGCTAAAATATCATATCACTCTAGTATTTCCCTTTTCATGCAATATTTACAATTTCTCCCAAGTGGCTGCACCATTTGCATTCATAATTAAGATTCCAAAATTATTATTTGATCCAAATATCATTCAAAAAGCTACTCACAAAATCATTTCAGAAGCAAATCAATTCAAGCGTCTTCACAAAGCAATTACCTACTAGTTCAAAACCAAAAAATCAAACCATAAAAGAGGCGTCTCTTGCCTTTCAAAAAAAAAAAAAAAACCTAAGAGAAAGTTTGAAAAATAAAAGCATTCAAGGGAAATCATTTATCAACAGCTCATTCTTCTTGGAAAAAGCGTCATTCGTGTTTTGGAGAGCAGCCTGCTTCAATATCAATTCCTGGGACAATTTCTCGATCTCTGCCTCCTGTTGATTAATGAGATCCAGAGAGGGAACCTCGTTCATTTCAGTTTGCAGCGTTTGGATTTCGGAAAACCCTTCACAAAACCAGGAGGCATTAAACTCAAAGTTCACGCACATGTCCCGATGGTGCTCCCAGCTTCAAGCTACCTCTCCAGAAACGGTGAGTCCAGTCACATTGCACATATCATGGATTGAAGATAGGGCTTCCTCCACGCGTTTAACCAACGAAAAGCGACTGTTAATTTTCTTGGTCGTTGCGATGTGTCCATGCTTTTCCCATATTCAAGTATACAACTCAGCATACTTAGCTGGTACGCTGAATCCTCCTATCAACACATGATCCTTAAAGGGAGCCATAATTGGAGGGTTGAAGATAGCACATGCGGATGGATGTACGATTAGTGCGGCTCCTTCAACTCCAGAAGATTCTTTGGAAATAATTGAGCCTGCGGCCACAGATAGGGTTTCCACGACTTAAGGCGCAACCACATCTTCATTATGGTTGATCTCCATCTCAGCAGACATGGTTTCTATGATTGAAGGCGCAATAACATCTTCATCGTGGTTGATCTCCATCTCGGCAGACATGGTTTATATGATCGAAGGCGCAGTCACATCTTCGTTATGGTTAATCTCCATCTCAGGGTTATCTCCAGATACAACTTCTTTCTGTAATGCCACCAATTGAGTATTTATTTCATATCCAATCAGAATAAGTAATAAAAAAAAACGTGTGGGAGACTTACCAACTCATCTGTTGGCTCACTGGAAGAGTTAGACTCGCTACTACTACATTCAGAAGTACTTCTATCATCGACGCCGGATTCTGAATCTTCTTCTTCCTCATCCTTGAGAGAATTAGTATCACCGGATTTATCCTCTGGAGATGCCATGTTCTGGCCGCGTGCAAGCCTGGAAAAAGCATTCATACTCTCGCTCCCCTGGTTTCAAAAAGAAAAAAATGGGAAAAAAGAGATACTCAGTGAAGTTAGTCCAAAAATTCGGTTGGTCAAGAAGAAGCACATACGTACCTGCATATTCGAAGAATTGAAGACCACGGGCTATTGAAGCTGATCGGATACCACCTGCACGACTTTTAGACCTCCGCTCCTTTCTCTGGGGACTGTTGTCACCTTGGTCAGAAGATTTTCGTTTACCTGAAGGAAGCAGCTTCAACAACTTATGTTTTTCTAAGGTCTTGGAAGAAGGCTTTCCGCGTGGATCTTTCACGATGTCCTGCACGAATTGCTGAAGAGCGAGAAACTCCTTTTCCCAGAATTCTTTATACTTAGGGTCATCACCGGCTTTCTTCTTGGGAGCAAAAATGGGAGGCTCTTACTTGTTGCAAAAACACTACTATCAAAAACAGATGGCTAAAGGTCTGTTGAAGGCGTCAATGGACGATGAAATGGAATTCCCTAGTCGAACCCCATCTGAAGAGCAGTTCTGTCAACATTATAAAAAACCACGTCAAAAGATCCCTTGAAGAAAGATGGGACATATCCAGGTACACATCTTCTCATAAACACGATTTCTCCAATACTCCTCATATTCTCTCAATCAGAATGCAATGTTGTGCCCGAGACGGAAGCAAAAATGTCAGGTTGAACTATGGATGTGTGAGCCGGCGCCAAGGACGAAAGTTAACTGCATACATGTTGTCAAGAAAATCAATGAGCCTTAAGCCGGGTTTTGGACGCTTCTTAATCCAACGAAGTATCCTAGCTCCTCCATATGTACTGGAAAGCGAGACTACAGGATTAGGAGCATAATCTTTGAAATGCTCCCACAACCATGCTTGGAGAAAGGCAATGTGAACATGTGATTCTACCTTCATACATCCGCTAGAAGCATACATGTCCACTGCTAGGCAATCCAGATGGGTATACAAGGAACCAAAAAACTAAACTGCCTATGGGAAGAGCAACACCTTGCGCTAGCTTAATAGCAAATTTAACCAGTTTCTGCCTTATTTCCTTCTTGACGGAGCCATCATCAAAAACATCTCTAGACATCCACAAAGATAAAAACGCAGCAACACTGAGCGTGTCATTCAACACCTGACCCGGTTTCGGTTTCGTAGGGAACCATTCAGACACCCACCAAGTATAAAAGCATTTTTCCTCAGTCTCCTGCCGATTATATCCTTCATCCTTCTTAACCAGAGTGGCGTGCATTAATTCTTCTTCGTTGGAAAAGCTAAAATCAGGATTTCCCACAATTGGAAGATTCAGCAGAACAGCTACGCTCTCCAGAGTAATAGTCATCTCGCCCCATCTACATATGGCCGTATGAGTGGACATACACCATCTAGAGATGAAAGTAATCAAACCTGTAGCATCTTTCCTAATACGAAGTGTTGCAGACGCCGTAACAGCATTCACGATTTGTGCCTTAGTCAGATTTTCCCTAGCATGGTCATTACTCAACTTGTACCTCATCCATCCTTCATAAGAGCGCAGTGGGTTATGACAAATCTTGAAGTCAATGGGAGAATCCGGATACTCTTTCCTCTGGAGGCAAAACCGTATCACACACTCTGGAGAAATCGATTGAACAACTCCTTCATTCTCTGAATCAGTAAGAAGGGTTATTACATGGCCGGGATGTGTCCTTACAACTGTGTAAGACCTTGTGAAGAGTTCATCATATACATTCGGCCTATCTTTGGAATCGTTAACACTTCCCAGTGGGGTAGCAGAAACATCTCCAGGTAACATCTTATCCAAACAAGAATTCCTTATGTTACTGTTCACTTTTAGAGTAACTACAATGAGCAAGACGGGAGAAGAGTCACTACTTCATACTTCAAAAAAAAAAAAAAAGAGGAAGAGCCATACATGCCAGTTCTTATCAAAATTCGACATGGCCACTAATGGTTTGAATCTACATGAAGTAACATGGAGTCTGTATACCAAAAAAAAAAAAAATTGGGAAAATATTATGGTCGCAGGACATGACACCCACGACCAAGATGAGTGGGGACTTGCGCCCACTCAAATAATAAAAAAAAAAAAAGCAAAATTTTGCGAATTATGCCCGCGGCCAAAACCCTAAAACTAAGTTTCTAAAAAAAGGGGGGGAAGAAGCAGTAGCAGCACTTACCTCAAATCCTCCTGTTAGCCTCACTATGATCCTGTTGATCACCTCTACCGATGCAATATATTAACCTTCGCTCCAACACTACCAGCAAAAGAGGATTCGCTCAGAATCAAATATGGTTTCAAAACTATGGGAGCAACACATACAACTGGAGTCCGTACAAAAGAAAGGAAGGGAGCGAAGGTGCTCACCTTGCTGCTAATGGCGGACAGCTCGTGGTGGAACTGCTGATGGCAACGACAAGGGAACACCAACTGCTATGGAAGAAAAGCGAGCAAATAATAAAAGAAAAGTGGAGTTAACACCCTTTAAATAGGGATCCAAATATCCTAGTGGGTTACCCCTTATCTAAATAAAATTTTAATTCCTAATTTAACCCTCACTAATCGGATTAGATACTAATGATGATTAGTAAAATAGTAATGATTTGGGGGATATAATGTGTGTTTATGTTTATTTGAATTTGTGTGTTTTAGTTTAAAGGGAAAAAAATTTTGAGTAGAATTTTTTTTTTTTTGAAAATGGAAGATGATTGTGATGAGAGACTTGCAGCTGCTGAATCTTTAGCTCAATTACAACAACAATCATATCTTCAATCTTCGATTAATGATAACAACTCACAATTGTTGTATGATGAACCAACACCTTTGAATCATTATTTTCTTGACCATGAAATGTTTTGTGAAGAACCAACTCAAGAAAGTAAACATGTTCAAGATACAAGCAACCCCAACACATGTGTAATGCTTCAAAGAGGTCGAAAATTTGATTTTTTCTTTTGAAACCGCCATTTAAATACGAAAAAACCTTTGTACCTAAGATCCTCGTAGTTTGAATACTATGCTTGGGGTATCATGTAACCTTAGATAGTATTCATATATATATGTATGCCGGCACTAAATTTCCCCAAGTATTCAAGAACATACTTAGGCGTGGTATTCAAACCAAGATTGAGTGCTTGGTACAAATTTATTTTTTTACCTGCAAATAATATTCTGAGGAATATTCGGCCGGCAGATGTTAGTACATGACATTCTATCTTAGGTTTTATTCCTAAGATAGAAACTTAAATGTCGAAAATGCCGGTTTTACATGAATAACATACGAAGCTAATGATATTTTGAACTCAAATACCGGCATTTAGTTCTTTCAACTTAGTATGCTAGGAACCCGATACCATTATATAGAGTCAATTACCGCTTATGCTTAGGTTCTTAATAACGGGCGTCTCATTTACTTATCGACAATGCCGGTTTTGAACTTATCCAAGTTTCTTTTCATTCATTCCTTAGATTGTTACCCGCAACGATCAACCAAACTCCAAACCGCTCCATCGGGATACGTCGAGTACTATAAAATGCCGCGGGTATGTTACCAAACAATACTTTCACCTAGTTCTTACAATTTTATGTTGGGATTTGCTTGTAATCTCTATAATGTTGTCCTTATGTAGGGAATAAAATATGAAAAGGAAGCAATTGCTTGGGCAAAAGCAACGGCTCTTAATAACATGTGTGTCTTAGTGAGGAATTCCCAACGTTCATCGATTCGTTTTGAGATGGTTTGCGAGAGAAGTGGAAAATACAATGAGAAAAATAGTCATAAGAGAAAGGGTTATGTATATGAAAAGAAGACTAACAAGGTATACAAGACAGATTACGCGGAAGGATGACTGCCCTTTTAAGCTTGTATTCTATCTAAGAGGTTCAAAAGTAGAAGAAAAAGAATGGGAATGTAAGGTGTGGTTTGGCCGTCACAACCACCCCGATCCGAATGATTTTGAAGGTCACTCCCTAGTTGCGAAGCTAAACCTGATCAATTCGAGGATGTAAAGATGATGACCAAAGCATGTATCAAACCAAGAGTGATTCTCGAGAACCTTCAAGGAAAAGGATAAGACCAACGTTTTAATCACTCAAAGACAATTTATAGCGCACAAGCAACCATTAGAAGGTTGGAATGGGAAGGGAGGAGTGTTATGCAAGAATTTGAAAAGATAGCTTGGGATCACAATTACACGCGTATCATTAAAAGAGGTCCGGACAACAAGCCGCTTCAAATATTCATTTCGCATCCTTTGCTTTCACAATTGGCTCATACGTGTTGTGATGTTCTTATGATGGACTGCACATACAAGACAAACAAATACAACATGCCGTTGTTCAACATCGTGGGGCAAACATCGGACAAGGTAACATTCACATTGGCTTGGTGTTTAATGGAGAACGAGAGGGATTACAATTATATGATATATGATTATTTGCAATACCGGCATTCGTCTAAGCAAACGTAACAATACCGGTACATGTCTGTTTCTATACAGGAACCAAATAATTTAACCTGATTGTTCCGGCACCAAAATTTCTATGTCGGGACTAGGTTCCGCCAGTGTTGTGAGCATGCCGGATATGCCGGTATGTGTACATATATTTCTGAAGCCGACCTACTACTAAGAACATTTTAACTTGCAAACTACAAATCTTAACATGTTCAACATAAACCAAAGAACTAAACCCCACTTTACAAACCAAAACAAGTTTGAAATTGTTTTTGACGTAACCAAACTCCTAAAAAGTTAACCATCAAACATTGGCATCAATTCTCTCAAACTAAATTAGTCTTTTGTTTCTTTTGTGTCGGCGCCTTCCTTGTTTCCCCCGTACATAGCTCCGACGATAGGGTGGGTTTCTTGATTCTATGAAGCTTTTCCTCTAGTTCCTTGATTTCTTGAAGAGATAGCACCACCCCCGTCATTATGCTTGCAACCCAACATCTTCGTAACCTTGCCAAGCCGACGTCGCTATATTAATACATCAAACACATATTAAGTACATATGTTAATATATGATTATGTTTACATTTAATGAATATAAGCAATTAAGAAAACTTACCACCATTGCAAAAGTCCTAAGAAGGTTGGCCATCGTAGGTTGTGGAGGTGGAGTAATTTCAACAGAGGGTTTTCTTGGTGTGGAGCTTCGACGGAGGGAGGACGTGCGACATAAGGATGTGACCATTCCAGGTAATCCCTCATGTAGCTGTCATCAACTTCATAACCATTTTCCGCACTCTCCCACTTACTAATATCAACCAAACGACGTGGCTCTCTATCCCTCCAATGTGTTGGTTCCGGTTCGAGATCATACACTACATGCAACTTGTTGGGAGTTGAATTGCACTGAGAAAAGTAAAGATGATAATTATCAACGAGAGTTCGACCAATGACGGGATAATTGCTTAAATCCATGTTGGCGCATCACACGGCATGGATCGACCATGATGTATCCTTTTGGGTGGTACAACGGCCCATGGTAAAATGCAACATCTCTTGGAATTGGACGGTACCCTCTAATCTCCTTATAGGTGTCGAACACAACGTCTTCCTTCCTCATAGCATCCAGAGCCAATCTCATATTGATGACTCGACCTTTGTTCCGGCTTGATTCTTTGTTAAACTCAAACCTCGAGCTCTAGGGGTATCGGGTTCGGGAAGGTCTTTGATCTTCAAGAATTGGCAGTCCTTGAATAAGGTTGGGAAGTGTTCATAACACCACACTAATCCAATTTGAACAATATACATGTGAACATAAGTAAAAAAATACATCTCAACAATAGATTAAAGAAATTTGTACAGGTAGAGTGAAATTCTGACAAATTGGTTTGTTTTAGCCAATGAAGCCCTTCTCATCTCCGCCATCAAATGTGCCATGACCATGATTGCCCCAAGAATAGCCATGGACACCTTCCAACGGGTCAAGGTACTGGAGAAAGTTTGCACTTACCACGTTGCCGTTAGTGTCGAGGAATGCCTAGTGCCCAAAATGTATAACAATGTATGCGGCGGTACCTCCTACCGAATCAATGCGGGGTGTATACACACGGATCTTTGGGAGTTAGAGTGGAAAAAGGAAGTGGAAATTGAAAAAATACCCCTCCTTTTCAAGGGTCTTCACAAATACCCTTAAGGATTTCACAAATACCCCTAAAGGGTATATTTTAAGTTTTAGGGTATAGTTTTTATAGCACATCTAAAATTATATTAAGTCAATTCAACCTCCGTAGGAGGTTGGGTTGAACGTTTTTTTTCAAAAGAACATACTAGTTCATTTTCATTATCCAAAAAAGTACAGTTCATTTTCATTATCCACTTAAAAAATACCACTTAGGGGTATTAATAAAATGGACAGGGGTATTTGTGAAGGCCTTATATTCTAGGGGTATTTAAATAATGTTCTCGGAAAAAGGAATCCATCTTGGATTCACGCACGGACAAGGGAAGCTGGGCCCGCTGAGCCAACTCCCACGGAAGAACTAGCGGCGCCAGTACCAAGTCTTCTAGCCGCGCAGTCCCATGCTCGAAGAACAATTTTGCCTCTCTTGGTAACTTTCATCTCCTTGATCATATTAATTTCTTTCTCTGTCTATCACCGTCTATTGCTTACCCCGCAACAATGTCACTGTTACTTACTAAGCAGGGGACTTAATGTTGATGGTGGTTTTTAGTTCAGAGCTAAAATTGTAAAACTCCGTATTTAATGCGCCGTCATTCTGCCAAGAGACTGAGCCATTTAAAAGTGATGAGTGCCCAGGCCTCCTTACTTACGTATGTATTGAGCAATTCAATATATTTATATATAAAATTTACCCAGAATGGTGCGTGTAGCAACAACCCCAAATATTCTGTAAATTTTATCTTTCTGTCTGCATTATTCATTAATGTATGACTTATTGAATATTTTCCTATGCCATGTTCCCCGGCTGAACCCTTAATATTGGTATGACATGAAAATTAGTGTTCACTTGCAGCTGAGTGGCATAAATTTCCCAAAATTTCAAGATTAAGGTCCGCATGAAAATACTCAATCATAGGACGCGCTAACTGCTCTCTGAGAATAAAAGAATTTTGTGCAAACACACAAAATTTATCAAATTTGTTCAATTTTGTGATAGCTCACAAAATTCAAATTTTGGCCGACCGATTTGCCTCAACAGGCACCACCTGTGGCCGGCTGGCCACGCTCCATGATGATGCTTGACGGCCCCCCTTCCAATCGACCAATCAAATCGCTTTAAATCCTCCACACGCACTTTTAAATAAAGTTGGAATTCGGTTGGTCGATGCGCCTAATTTCTTAAGGAATCTAATCTAGACTGCACATGTCAGTCTCAAAAAACGATTACGGCCGCATGTTTTGGCCAATCGATTTATCAAACCTAGTCGCCTCCTAACATGGTCGGACAAGCGCCATCGTGTACACCGGCGGGCCTACTAATGCCTAGGCCTATCGGCATCTCCCCAACTCGCAAGCGGAGCCACTAAACGTTTACCAAAACAGTTGGCCACATGAGTTACAAAACCCTAATTTCTATTAAGCGGCAATACATTACTGCCGCAAAACGATCTTGGTCGCTCAACTTCGCCAGCCGGATTGACTGGCCTGGAATCGACCTTAATCAACTTGCAAGGAGCGATACGTTCACCAGTGGCCCAGCTATTGTGCTGGCCGATCCAACAACTCCCATCGCGCGCCAACACCAAAAACGTTGGCCCTAAAATAAGTTGGCCACACGACTTTTATAAAACCTAAATTAAATCAACGACAGTCATTAACTGCCGCAAATCATCTCGGCCGCCCAACTTCGCTAGACGAATTGGCCGGCCTAACTCCTATTTTAGGTAGCCAACAAGATGTGGCCATAATCAACGGCCACTCCCCTTCCATAAGCTGTGATCGGCCAAGCCACGGCCTCCACACATGGCTCCCAAACGATTGTCCAAAAGGGTCCGGTCGAGCCGCTTACATGAATTTTAAGGCGGCCATTAACTGCCGCAAATCATCTCGGCCGTCCAACTTCGCCAGCCGAATTGACCGTCCTAGATTAAATCTTAGGCGACCAATAAGATGTCACCATAGTCGCCATCCATCACTCTCCTATAGAGATCGACCGACCTACCTTTGGCGCGCGTGAATGGCTCATGGCAACTTCTTGAAAATGGCTGGTCATGCTCCTTTTAAGACATTAAGCTCCGCGACTGATTTAAGCGAGCTTTATACAACGATGCTTTACATGCATCGATTATTTTGAGATGCTTGCTTAAAAGCGATGCTTTACATGCATCGAATACATACGATATTTTATGAATATCGGCTTCACAAATAACTCAGTTATTTAACCTAATAGCGTCACATGCTATTCTTTGCGGCAAGTCTCATGACTTGGCTCGTCAGACATGACTACCCCCACCTATCTTGCGTGTGGTTGGTCAGAATCATTAGGCAAGACCCAGCAACTTGCTACATATTTTCTATAAAATACTCGAGACATTAAACGTGTGACAAACTGGGGGATGTTCATCAGGGTATTGGTCTGGCGGTTTACAACGTGCGGCGTGCAACAAAACCATTATGAGAAAGTGTCAAGAAAAACGAACAGTTAGTGGCAACAGAGAAGCAATGGGTGTAAACTGACTCGTCTTCCCTCATAGTAAGACGTGGTTTTCTATAATTTCACGCGACCCCACTTCTCCATGACTCAACTACTCCCACTTCCTATGAGATCAGGGTGCGTGCAACTATGACTGATATAAATAGGTTACAACCTATTTCAACCAACAACAGAGTTTTTGTTATCAACACAAGTATCCATAAAATACCAAGAACTGATAGCATACATTCCGCAAGCCAGTTCCATATTCTGATACAAGTCATAAAATAGCCACACCTTCAGAGTTAACCATTCTTATCTCAACACCTTCTTCGCTTCGCTCCCTAAGATCAACCCTTCTCTTTCACTTTGTGACTGAAGCAAGTCTGGAACGACCATTTCTTGGTTTAGGCCAGAATTTTACAGGTTGATCTCTCGAATCTAAAGTACTCACGTGCAATGCATTTGTTTAGGGTTTAGATTCGTTTCTCGGCGGCACACCCGAATTTACCAAAACCAGCCGAATCAGTTTTTACCCCAAAACAGCTATAAAAATTTATTAAATATTATCAGTCAATTTAGTACTGCTTCGGGTCAGTTATAAATTTCTCAAAATCTGGTTTACTTTTTAGCAAAAGGATACACTCCAAACATCAAAGAATAATGATAAGACTTTTAAAAATAATGAAAATCAACACCACTGACTCTTACTTAGGAGAACCTTTGTTTATAGATAGATCAAAAATAAAAACTTTCGATAAATCGTTACTAATATGGAAAACAAAGCTCAAAGCTGGAATGGTACAACCATGGCTCAAGTCAATAAAATGATTTTAATCAAATCAGTTCTGTCTAATCTTCCTATTTATCAGATGGGATATTTTTCTCTACCCCTAAAAACGACAGATAAAATAAATGCCATACAGAGAGAATTTTGGTGGGGAAAAAAGAAAAATGCCAAAGGTTTTTACCATATTAATCGGGAGTTTCTTTGTGAACCCATTGAACTAGGAGGTTTAGGGTTTAAAGAAGCAAGTAAGATGAATAAGGCAATAATTGCCAAACTAGATTGGAGAATATCAACTCAACAGAATAGTCTTCTAGGATCTATCTTAAAAGATAAATACTTTAGAAATACAACTGTTTTACACTCCAATAAGAATTATAATACTTCTTAGATATGGACATGCATTATGCAGGGGGTCTCTCTAATCCACAAATTCAGGTTCTAGGAGGTAGGTGACGGCAAGTAAATACACATTTGGACATACAAATGGATAATAGGTATGGAAACCAATCTCTTATCGCACCGTGGCACTCAATTAAATCTTTTAACACTTGTATCTGAGTTATTGGACTCAAATACGTAGAAGTGGAATGTGACGCCCCAACCTAATCACCTACTTAGCTAATGGATTACAACCTAATAGAAGCATCAAATCTAGATTACCCATTTTAAGAATCATAATTACATAAACTAATCCTGATACAAACCCAAACACTCTGATATTATGTAAATGAAAATATCTCGAGTGATATAAATATAATAATGTGTTGATTAAAATAAATTAACAAAGGATACACATAATACGAGATACACGATATCACTAACATTTAATAAAACTCTAAGCTTTGAGTACGGATGTCTTCGCGCATACCTTTTCTTCTGAATACTGAAACTGAAGTGGGAACGAGTGAGCACATCATCCCAAAGGGGTGCCCAATGGAAACAAATAACGTTCAGGTAATCACTAATATGCTTCTCAGTTCTAAAGAATGGTAATAAAACATGTCATCGTGCATAATATGCATAAGAATGATTTCCCCAAATACCTCGATATAATATTTCCTCATCTGGGTCTTAACGACAGAAATTAGGTTATAAAATAAAAAGTAATAGTATTTCGCTTTACGCGCTAGATAGCTATTATATGCATTTCCCGTGCTATGTATTGCCTCATCTGGGCTATAAGACTTTGATGCGTGTCGTAACCACAACAAATTAGTGAATATTTTTCCACTCAATTAACAAGTAATATGGTGGTAGTTAAGTTCGTTCCCACGAGGAGCAAGAGTTTTAGTTGTCTTATAATGTCACAAAGGGGGGTTTTGGTTTTAGATTTTAAAAACAAAAGAAAGTAAATAAAGCAATTCAAAGATACAGGTGAAATCAATAAGAGAGACAAGACCAAGGAATCCTTCTTCGTTGCAAAACAATGAATCAAGTTATGTTCTTTTCCACTTTTTATTAGTCACGGATTATCACCAACCGTAGGTAAAGCAGCTAGATCAGTGCTAAACCCCTAAATCCCTTGTATCACTAGATACGGAAGTTCTCGACTACCAGATTCTATTTACCAAACCACCTAGTAGTAGATCACTCAAGATGTAATTTAAATAAACGCATTAAGATTTATGAACTTATTAGGTTGATATTAGTAGTTAGACTCTTAGATCAAGGTCTACTTGCTAACGTTGTTTTCACACACAATTGCTCCACGGAATCCCTCCGCAAGGTCTCGTGTTTTCTACTTATGTAAGAGTCAAGAAACCATTACTTATCCCCTAACTTTCACTAGCTTTAGATCAAATTAACAAATCAATTTAGCGTGCACTCTAAACAATCTATCAATCAACCATGAATGTATAAACATTCCTATTAGTAAAAACAAACGATAATCATGTGAAAAACTTCAAGATAGAATTGAAAACAAAACTCAAATCATATGTTAAGAACTAGGAATTCATCCTTAATCAATAATAAAATTAGCTACTCATGTTAAGGAGTTCACACAAAGAATAAAGAAAAGAGAAGTGTTGTGTGTGTAAAAGGTGTAGAAGTGTGTAGAGAACTTCTCTATTTATAGGCTTCAATTTGCTTGCATTCCTCTTAGGATTAGGCTCCCTTTCCTTAAGCAATTCAATTTCCAAGTTCAAATCTTTATCAAATCCTCCATCTTCTCTTTCCAAATTCGAGCCAAATTCTCCGTCCAATTCCAAATCCAAGTCTTCACACCCATTAGAGAGACTCACACAAAATTATGCAATTTTGGTCGCCTGAAGAGTTCTCGGGATCACCGGAATTCCGCCTGAAATGTCACCGCCGGCCACCTGAGTTACATTCTTTGTAGAGAAATATTCCGTCCGGTTACTGTTAAGTTAAGCTGTCAGATCGACGGTCTTGATTAGTCAACGGGTCAAGGGAGGAGAGAGTCGACATGAATCGGTGATCCGAATATGTCTTACTGGTCTTACTCACGAGTTGGATCGGTCACCAGTACTGAGTTGACTCATTGGCCTGCAAATCCGACAGAGTTCCGTCTGTTTCTGGCTCATCCCGGCCGAATTCAGGCCTTTCTTTCTTCACCTATAACAATCCTAACATATATCTATTCATTCAACATTTGCAACAGAGTACCACCTTCATCTCCCAATTGCTTATTTTTGATTTAGTACAACACAAACTCCACCATTATAACCCATATCAGTTTCCACCATTTTCATACTCAATCCAGTTGCAGTACCAATAGCATCTCAACTCATCTTTATTCTTCAATCTCAAGTCCCGTCTCATTTGTTCTCGATATTACAGCATCAACTCTAGACTTCTAGACTGCATCTTCTTAGCAGCAGCAGAACAATCAAACCCATTTCTGAATTTCATCTCAACTCCACCAGAAACCCATCTTCTCGACTTCACACTGCTTCAATTACAGACCCATTCTCTGCAGCTTATTCACCTGCTACCACCTTCCTCCTTCAAACCCATGCTATCAATTGGACTCAGACAGAAAACCCCTTGTAAAATTACCCATCTCAGATACCACAATCACTGATTTCCTTCACTTGTTCTTCGGTTGCAGATTCAAATCGAAATCCTAATTTTATCATCTTTCATCTGTTGTTTGAACAATAACCAGAACCCATCGAACACACCATCTTTATCACCCTGAGTCTAATTCTTTATCTCTGAGATCTCGGCTTCTTCAACATCAAACCCTTAATCATCCACTGAAGTTCATACTTCATCATTTTTTCTCGATCTCTAACATCTCTTTCATGACAGCGCCATCTCACAGAATCTTCCATCCTCCATCAAGAATTACTCCAACAAAAACCCATTCATCCACAGTCGATCTTCATCAATTTCAGCCACCAGATCCCCTTTTCGATTTCCAGCAAACCCTAAGTTCCTTCTCCTCAAAACAACAAAAGAACCACCTTCATCTCCATTGAATCTCTCAGGAATACCAACACCCTCACTTCTTCTCGATCTCTCCTTCTCAGTTTCTGCAATTAATACCTCAGGCGGCTGTAGCTTCTCAGCTTTCTCTCTTTCAGATGCAAAATGATTGAGAGAATTGTTCTCTCGATTTAGGGTGTAGGAATTAGGGTTAGATATTCACACCCCACTCATTAGCTACCCCAGTGGGTGCCCTGCTTGGGTGCTTTTAACAGTTCTTTATCAACACAAAACTGGCTATCCCTTAGCCTTGGCCAAGATCCCAATATCACTCGCCTATGAGATGACAATTACGCCCTTTAACATAACTTTGGATGATTTCTTCTTCTTTTCTTCCGCATGACTCCAAAGTAGCTACAAAACTCAAAACACGCGTAAAATACATAATTTACAAGAAAAATAGCAAAGAAGGCATAAATTATAGATAGTAAATACGGTGTATTCTACACCTATCAGACTTAGCAAGGAGCTGTGGGGAGACCACAGTCACTCCTCGCGGGGATTTCACTCAAACACACATCAAATTATTCACTCAGCAAACAACAAGCATCGTAATATATATCATTCATGAAAGAATGTTATTCTAGTTCCACTTCCTCAGATATTGCGTACCATAATAACAATATCCGTAAAATACCACCACCGGATGAATCCACAAAAGTGAAGCAAGAACAACTGAAATATGTCACTCAGACCTCGCCAAACTCATTGGAGAAAGCAAAAGCAGAATAACTCCAGACTCTAATAATAGCCCATCCACACGGAGTGCCCATACAAACCATGATTCAAGAATCTACCATCATAAGTCCCGAAGGTTTTTGCAATCAAGCATAATATGCAAACGAACGGATTCTTACAAGAAATTGTAAAAGGTAATATTCCCCTATATAACGATATTGCCTCATCTGAGCTATAATAAGCATAAAAATAGATATAACATTTGGAGAATCCACACAATGCATATTACACAACATACCCAATCATTGACACACAAATATGCTCATAAGAAGTAATGGAACATCATGCTCGCATATGAAAAGGAACTTAATGATTACAAAAAGGTTACAGTGTTCCCACCTGTTTTGATGACAAGCCATGCATTACCTCGAGGTCCAAGATCCACTGGTTCATCTTTTAGATCGATCGTTGTTAATGAAGAGTAACTGTTAATCACACAAGTACTCTAATAAATTAGCCAAAAGGCTCACGCAGGATTCATAACATAATTTCATACAAGTCTCCGATTTATAAGCTAAGTTAAATAACTAATGGTTCTATTTCTATTAATGATTCTATAACCTTGCATTTAGTGTTCTAGGCATAAACTAATATCTACTTAACCAAATGGGGTCAAATTGGGTGTCATCGGAAATCCCTCGAAAAATGCTACAACTTTGCAGAAGGAACCGAAAGCTAATTCGGACCAGAAGTGGTCCAAAAACTCTAATTAAGATTTATGGCCCTAACTCTAGCCCAACGGGCCTGATCGGCACGATCAACTGAACCGGACCGCTAACCTGATCCATCGGGTCAACCCACGGCCCGATCAGATTACCCGGTCCAAGATCCGAACTGTTCTGACTCGCACCGACTCAGCTGAGTCAGAAACTAACTTGGTTGACTCACTCATCTTCTTCACTAATAGCTCAGAAATATTCCAAGTGTTGGTCACCAAAACAGTTCGTGTGGTCTACTTTGAAGGTCTCTAGTTTATAGCGTATAAATCCAAATTAAGCAAACTAGGTCTCTTTAGAAACATGGGATCACTATCTACAATTCTTACGTACTGAATAATTTCTAGTTCCAACACTAACTTATCTAAAAGTAATCAAACTTACGGACCCTCGTGACTGATTACACACAGAATCAGTGCGACGACTAATTTTCCGACTTCGATATCTCACCCTATACTCAACGGAATTAATCAAACTTCATATGTAAATAATCACCATTCATTGAACTACAACTTACGTTAATAGAGATACATCTATTTAGGTCTCTAAGATACCTATTTAAGTCCCTACATGTTGGCCAGGGAACATAAGCAACTCACATAAAATCATAGATTTCATAAATTAAGAACATAATGGTTACTAGGCTATTTTCATACCTAATGCAAACCCAAACCATAATAACCATACAAGAGTAAGATAAAATGATTACCTTAGCTTAAATTTGATTATATCCTAGTCCCATAAATTTGATCATCACCATCATCTTTTATCATCAAGAACACCATCACCAAGCTTCTCATTAGATTCCTATCTAAAGTATGCTCTCGTTAGTTTTACATATCAAATCATCTACCTAATCCCATATACTGATGTAAACTCTCTCATCAAATTCTATCATCACCTCCTTATTCTCCTTATCCTTGTCTCTCAAATTAATTCTAAAGAACTCTACTTAATTGTTCCTATAACTAATATCCTAGTTCTATATATTTCCACTACTCAAATTCTAATAACACCACCTCCACCTTAAACTCTGATGACTCGATTTCGAAACAACACCAAAGGCTAACACCAAGCTACTCTATGAAACAAAACTATAATAAGATAACCTTCCCACTGAATTAATTTCCAAAATTAAATAAATTAATTAAGTTACACCCTTATTACACCTCTACCATGGCTAACCCTTATAAAATGCTAAGGGATGACTGATTCGCTAATCAAAGGTCCACTCCAATGATAGGTCCGGTCAACATAAGTCAGGCTAATTCAAGGTACCGGTCAACGGAAAATTCAACGGCAGGTTGAGTAAATTCTACTTCATCTTCCGAGTCTCGTATCTTCTTCGTCCGGGATCCGATTTACGCGTTTGAGTAGTCCATTTCTCATAACTTTTCGAGATATATCTAATGATACTAATTGTTTCTCCAAATTATTATTTTATTAATTAATATTAAATTTATTGTTCATATTTAATTGATTACGCCATCATCGGTTAAATCGTTTCTTGACTAGTCTAATGGCGTTGACGTGCTTGCGGGTCTTTACATTATCCCTACCTTATAATATTTTCGTCCTCGAAAATCTAACCGTCCTTAACGTCTTCAAAACTCCCCACCTTATAGAGAACACTATCTCGTGACTTAGTGCAAGTATTGCTCATACTTACAAACGCGCAGAAATTAACTCATTTCAAATGAGTTCAAAACAATATCAAATGAAACACAACTCTATATTCCTTTCTATAATGGAAAACTATAAATTTAAGGCTATAAGTTCTCTATATTAATTTCTATTTCATAAGATGATTGTCTCTAAGCTCACTATGCTAAATTAAATCCTAACAAATAGGGAAGTCTAAGTTCATCACGCTAACTTTCTAGTTCAATAGACTAAGAGTTGTAAATAAATATAAGGGTACTCGAAAAGTTTTCAAAATAAATTTCTGATCTATGAGAAGTACTAACCTCGTTATTTTTTTTTAATGTTTGATTGACTGCGTGTTCATAATTCTAAACTAATTAGTCTCTAATCTTTATCGAAGCTTCTAAACCATAATACAATTGGTTCAACCTACAATTTTTTTACTTCATTATTTATAAAAGTAACATACATACCCAAAACAAAGAATAAGCAATCAACATGTTATACAAATCAATCAAATCAATTCAATTCAAAAATCTTTTAATTCTTGATTGTTTTTAGTGATTACGAATTATCTCACAGCCCATCCCAGTTCTAAACTATTCTAACTCAATAACTGTCACTAGCTATTATCTATTTTTTTCCCATGTAAGATCTAATAGTGAGCTCTGATACCAACTTGTGACGCCCCAACCTAATCACCTACTTAGCTAATGGATTACAACCTAATAGAAGCATCAAATCTAGATTACCCATTTTAAGAATCATAATTACATAAACTAATCCTGATACAAACCCAAACACTCTGATATTATGTAAATCAAAATCTCTCGAGTGATATAAATATAATAATGTGTTGATTAAAATAAATTAACAAAGGATACACATAATACGAGATACACGATATCACTAACATTTAATAAAACTCTAAGCTTTGAGTACGGATGTCTTCGCGCACACCTTTTCTTCTGAATACTGAAACTGAAGTGGGAACGAGTGAGCACATCATACCAAAGGGGTTCCCAATGGAAACAAATAACGTTCATGTAATCACTAATATGCTTCTCAGTTCTAAAGAATGGTAATAAAACATGTCATCGTGCATAATATGCATAAGAATGATTTCCCTAAATACCTCGATATAATATTTCCTCATCTGGGTCTTAACGACAGAAATTAGGTTATAAAATAAAAAGTAATAGTATTTCGCTTTACGCGCTAGATAGATATTATATGCACTTACCGTGCTATGTATTGCCTCATCTGGGCTATAAGACTTAGCAAGGAGCTGTGGGGAGACCACAGTCACTCCTCGCGGGGATTTCACTCAAACACACATCAAATTATTCACTCAGCAAACAACAAGCATCGTAATATATATCATTCATGAAAGAATGTTATTTAAGTTCCACTTCCTCAGATATTGCGTACCATAATAACAATATCCGTAAAAGACAACCACCGGATGAATCCACAAAAGTGAAGCAAGAACAACTGAAATATGTCACTCAGACCTCGCCAAACTCATTGGAGAAAGCGAAAGCAGAATAACTCCAGACTCTAATAATAGCCCATCCACACGGAGTGCCCATACAAACCATGATTCAAGAATCTACCATCATAAGTCCCGAAGGTTTTTGCAATCAAGCATAATATGCAAACGAACGGATTCTCACAAGAAATTGTAAAAGGTAATATTCCCCAATATAACGATATTGCCTCATCTGGGCTATAATAAGCATAAAAATAGATATAACATTTGGAGAATCCACACAATGCATATTACACAACATACCCAATCATTGACACACAAATATGCTCATAAGAAGTAATGGAACATCATGCTCGCATATGAAAAGGAACTTAATGATTACAAAAAGGTTATAGTGTTCCCACCTGTTTTGATGACAAGCCATGCATTACCTCGAGGTCCAAGATCCACTGGTTCATCTTTTAGATCGATCGTTGTTAATGAAGAGTAACTGTTAATCACACAAGTACTCTAAGAAATTAGCCAAAAGGCTCACGCAGGATTCATAACATAATTTCATACAAGTCTCCAGTTATAAGCTAAGTTAAATAACTAATGGTTCCATTTCTATTAATGATTCTATAACCTTGCATTTAGTGTTCTAGGCATAAACTAATATCTACTTAACCAAATGGGGTCAAATTGGGTGTCATCGGAAATCCCTCGAAAAATGCTACAACTTTGCAGAAGGAACCGAAAGCTAATTCGGACCAGAAGTGGTCCAAAAACTCTAATTAAGATTTATGGCCCTAACTCTAGCCCAACGGGCCTGATCGGCACGGTCAACTGAACCGGCCCGTTAACCTGATCCATCGGGTCAACCCACGACCCGATCTGTTTACCCAGTCCAAGATCCGAACTGTTCTGACTCGCACCGACTCAGCTGAGTCAGAAACTAACTTGGTTGACTCACTCATCTTCTTCACTAATAGCTCAGAAATATTCCGAGTGTTGGTCACCAAAACAGTTCGTGTGGTCTACTTTGAAGGTCTCTAGTTTATAGCCTATAAATCCAAATTAATCAAACTAGGTCTCTTTAGAAACATGGGATCACTATCTACAATTCTTACGTACTGAATAATTTCTAGTTCCAACTCTAACTTATCTAAAAGTAATCAAACTTACGGACCCTCGTGACTGATTACACACAGAATCAGCTGCGACGACTAATTTTCCGACTTCGATATCTCACCCTATACTCAACGGAATTAATCAAACTTCATATGTAAATAATCACCATTCATTGAACTACAACTTACGTTAATAGAGATACATCTATTTAGGTCTCTAAGATACCTATTTAAGTCCCTACATGTTGGCCATGGAACATAAGCAACTCACATAAAATCACAAAATCATAGATTTCATAAATTAAGAACATAATGGTTACTAGGCTATTTTCATATCTAATGCAAACCCAAACCATAATAACCATACAAGAATAAGATAAAATGATTACCTTAGCTTAAATTTGATTATATCCTAGTCCCATAAATTTGATCATCACCATCATCTTTTATCATCAAGAACACCATCACCAAGCTTCTCATTAGATTCCTATCTAAAGTATGCTCTCATTAGTTTTACATATCAAATCATCTACCTAATCCCATATACTGATGTAAACTCTCTCATCAAATTCTATCATCACCTCCTTATTCTCCTTATCCTTGTCTCTCAAATTAATTCTAAAGAACTCTACTTAATTGTTCCTAACTAATATCCTAGTTCTATATATTTCCAATACTCAAATTCTAATAACACCACCTCCACCTTAAACTCTCATGACTCGATTTCAAAACAACACCAAAGGATAACACCAAGCTACTCTATGAAACAAAACTATAAGAAGATAACCTTCCCACTGAATTAGTTTCCAAAATTAAATAAATTAATTAAGTTACACCCTTATTACATCTCTACCATGGCTAACCCTTATAAAATGCTATGGGATGACTGATTCGCTAATCAAAGGTCCACTCCAATGATAGGTTCGGTCAACATAAGTCAGGCTAATTCAAGGTACCGGTCAACGGAAAATTCAACGGCAGGTTGACTAAATTCTACTTCATCTTCCGAGTCTCGTATCTTCTTCGTCCGGGATCCGATTTACGCGTTTGAGTAGTCCATTTCTCATAACTTTTCGAGATATATCTAATGATACTAATTGTTTCTCCAAATTATTATTTTATTAATTAATATTAAATTTATTGTTCATATTTAACTGATTACGCCATCATCGATTAAATCGTTTCTTGACTGGTCTAATGGCGTTGACGTGCTTGCGGGTCTTTACATGGAATGAACAGAAGGTTAGAAATAACTTTCCAATAGACATTGCAGAAAAGATTCTAGGTGTTATAATCTTCACTAATTCAAATGGTATGATGAAACAAGATAATTTAAGATGGTTGCTCATAAAGAATGGAAATTTTACAGTTAAATACATGTATCGGAAGCTCAAAAGTCCATTTATAGACTTTACCAGGACTGATAACATATCTTTTTGGAAGTATTTTTGGAAGCTTAACATCTCACAGAGAATAAAATTATTTTTGTGGAAATGTATACATAATGCTATGCCTGTTAGGAAAAAACTTGGACAATATATGAAAGATATCGATATGAGATATATGTGAACATGACTGTGAATCCTTGAAACATCTTTTCTTTGAATGACCATATGCAAAGTATGTTTCGATGCTACCTCCAGTGGTAGGCCTTAATCCCAGTAATGATGCTTAATTCTCTTTTGCATACATATATTCTAACTGAATTGCAGGGGTTTACTCAAGTACTGAAATTGAAGTAATGGTCACTAAATGATGGTTTATTTGGAAGGAAAGATGTCTCAGAATCTTTCAATCCAAATCTACCAAAAGTATTCAGCTATCTTTAACTGTTCAGAGACATCTGCATTTTTGGGCGCCCCTGAAAATAACAACTGTAAATCTTAATTATGGAGTAACATGACCCCTATTATATATAGGCAAATTGACATAATGATTAAGGATGGTCAAAACCCTTACCTAATCAAATCAAAGTGAATTTTGATGCATCCCGACTTGATTCTCTTTCTCCTGCTGGTTATGGTCTAATTCTTCGTTCCGACACAGGAGAAGTTGTCCAAGCTAGAGATGGGAACATTAATTAATGCATCCACTGCAGAAGAAGCAGAGGCTCTGAGCTAGCTGGAAGCGTCTGTTTAGGGAAAGAGCATGGGCCTAAAAAGTTTCAGGGTGGAGGGGGATTGCAAGAGATTAATTTTATATGCTCGGCAAAAGTCAAGCAATATATTTTGGAGGAATCAGACAATAGTCTCAGAAGCAGTGAAGATTCAACACTCTTGTGATTTTTTTTGGGAATTTTGTTTAAGAATAGAAGATGTAATGGAGTCGCTGATATTTTGGCTAAAGAAGCACGCAAAAGGGGAATACATAAACAACAATGGCTACAAATGCCTGACTTCATCATCTCAGCGTTGTTATTTGATTTTCAGTTTTCAAATTTTGTTGTAAGTTATATTTCAGTAGATGGAGTTAACAATATGTTGGTAGAAGCCAATATCTCAAATCACCTCAATGAAATAAGGGTAACCAACACTTTGGATAACTCCCCGTAACTTTCTTTTTATCGATCTACTTAACTTTCAAAAAAAAAAAAAAAAACTAATCAATCTTAACAAACTAATTAATCAAGGGATAATTTAGCCATTACAAAATTATGTTTGGACAAAAGATTTTTAATAACAAGTATAGATTCACCGAGATTGAAATCCCGTGAATCACACCGCGTGAAACAATTGTTGTGGGTCCTACTATGGTTAGAACCCCACCCCCCATTTTTCTCCCGATGGTCCCAGGGTTTATTCTCCGTGAATCACACCGCGTGAAACAATCGTTGTGGGTCCTACTGTGGTTAAAACCCCACCCCCTATTTTTCTACTGGTGGTCCCAGGGGTTTACTCTCTGTTGGTGTATATCTCGGTGGAGAATACACCATGTGTCTAGCAAAATTGTTTTCATAATACTTCATAGGTTCTCTAATTTTATTTTTTATTTTTTTTTGGGTATATCCCCTATTGTGAAGGTATATCCAAATGGTTCATTTTTAAGTCCTAATAACATTAGCGGAAACTTTAATATTTTGGGGTCATTTCTGGATAGTCTGTGCATAACAATTGCAAAAGTTATTCAAGAAAATAATTATAGGGATAATCATTTTTCTCGGTATTTATAAAATAATCAAAGATGGATAAACATTTTAAGAAACATGCCTTGTATTGATAAACGGAAATGCCGCACTGTATAGAATATTGCAACTTCTCCACGCCGAGAATAAATACAAATATATGGCATATGGGGAAATCGTTGTGTAGAAAAAACCAGAAGTTAAACAGAGATGTATCATGTGCCCAAATTTCTACGGAACTATGTTCATCAGCCAAATGAGTGCTCAACTTAACTCGAAGTGAGTTCAATCAGTCCACAAATGAAGATGATAAACTTAGGAACCACCCCAACCAATGACAAGAATGAACAAAACAACCCCTATTAGTTGATTTTCATCATTGTAGCCTCTTTGACTGTAGATCTAAATCCGTGACTACAAAATCTTCTGCTTGTACTTCTCCGCAGAAGAAAACCAAATGTGTTCTAAATCCTTGCAAAAATCCTCTTTCCTATCGAGAATTGGGGAATTGTGATTAGCATTGGGGATTATCCTAATCTCTGCAGAAGGCACCTTCAACTTTATATTGTGAATGCACTCTGAAGGAACTACTTTATCTTTATCACCTTGGATAACTGTTAGCATGAGTTCTGACGAAGTCACAGCCTCAAGATACCTGTCTATTAATTTTGCTCCTCCACATATTACATTATGCATGGTATGCCAGGCTGAATGATGTGTGTGCCTAGTCAAGTCCATGAACAGAAATGAAAGCTCCCTGAAAACACATGCACAGACATAATACTAGTGAGAAATTACTTTTGGGCGTTCATATTGCTGAATTGGCGTAAGATCACTACTTAACCGAATCATTTTTCAATCTAATCAACTACTTCTTAACAAACTGATTGGCCCATAAAACTGATAAACCGATACATATAAACATCCACATTTTTCTTATTCTTTTATGAAGTGCTTAATGAATTAAAATTTAATGAATTTACCTTTTTCTAGTGACTAGCTTGAGAAGCCATTCCCATGTTCTATGATTTCTGCAAATAATGAAACAAATGCTTCTCCCTACATGTTCATACCAGGACATAACTGAAGAGCCAAACAACAGCGGTGGCCATATTTTCCTCTCAGCAAGTCTACTGAGTGCATTTAAACTTGCTTGCTCTTTTGATGAAGGAAAATAAGGCTGAAAATAAATATCGATAACAACAGTAATCAGTCTCCTGAAAATAAGCCATAAAATGTTTTGCTTGCACAAAAACATATCCTGCCAAAACAACGGTAAACTGCGATTGTACTTACAGGAGCAATCAAGGTTATCGATTTTACTGATTTTTGGTACTTAGCAGCTGTTCCCAATGCAATTATACATCCCATAGAGTGAGCAACTAAATGGAATGAATCCAATTGAAACTGATTGATCACAGATTTCTCAACCATTTCTAAGTGATCCTTAATTGTATAAAAACAGTCACTTGGTTTGGGACTCTTTCCGAACCCTAAAAGATCCACAGCGAACAACCTGCAATTCTGATTCCCATTTTGAGAGAGATTAAGGAACACATTTTCTGTCCAAAGATATGAAGAAGAGAGAAACCCATGTAAAAATATCACATTTTCAGCTGACTCCAAATTTTCTGTAGACAAAAATGAATTGAGAATCAGAATATTGTTTTCAAATCCATGATTTCACAGTGAAAGAATGAAGTACGATTTTGTGTTGAGTCAGTACCTATTGGTGATGGTTGTTTAACAGCGACATGAAGATTCTGATCTTCAAATTTCTGCCATGAAAGACAAGATTCACACTTACAATCAGACCATCTATTTTTCACCATTGCAGACCCCCCTTTCTTAAATAAACCCTCGTTCTCTTTTGTCGATTCAAAAAAACCTATATCTCTAAAAATGTTTTTTCTTTCATAAAGAGTCTCTGAGAGTTCAGTGTATTCTTCACTCTCACCATTAACATACTTTCTCTGTGTACCCCTGTTCTTACAGTAACAGAGGTGTGTGCTTCCTTCTTTAACTCCATCAATAAATCTATAAAACAAGCATAACACAATGTCTAATAAATCAAGGAATGCAAACACAATGTAACTGATTGCTGAGACTAGGGTTTTGGAAAAAATTCTAGGCAATTTTATAGGTACTGCAAATGGAGACGGAGTCTTCATCGTCTTTCAGCATAGAAGGTGATTGGTTTGTTTTGGTCTGTAATAAGAGTCTTTGTTTTTATAGAGCTCTTGAGTCTTGATTCCTAAACACAAGTGGAAATAGTGATAACCGTTATGCCACGTCAAGCACCTTTCTTATCCAATAAAACGTTTTAATATTCATAAGTAATAGCGGTGGCCCTTCTACAATTGTTGGGTGCCTGAATCTGTAAGAACAAATCATGGTTTCTCAATAGCTGGATTCTAAATGTTATTGGGTAAAAAATGCACCTAACACCTACTCATGCTACTCAGTGTATGGCAAACTCAGACAAACATATCCCTTCTAAGATTTAAGAAAACGGTCAGAGTTACCTATCTCTCATCCAGTATTTATAACTAATTATCGCAGAAAAATATGTGGACACAAGACAGTAGCAGCTTGAGCCTTGAATAAAACTGCGGACAAGGGACAGTACATGCCGCAGTAGCATCTTGACAAAGCTATCTGAATTACACTGGCGGTTTAGTATTTGCGACCTGGCATCTGCTGTTTGGACTTTTCAGACTAATGATTTACCAACCAGTCCAACTACATATTCAAGCACTGAATAATAAAGAGTTCACATTGTTTCATGTTATCTAGCAACTGGTTGATATAAGAAGTTGAACTAGAGCTACCTCACCTTCTATATCAATAAGCAAGCCAACTTTAGGTAGTGAGAACCTAGCAAAAACCATGTGCCTGGTGGTATTCCTGCACAACCAGAAGAAAAAAAAGTCTAAGTGGTGCAGTTCTTCTGAAGTCAAAATCTCGAAAGAAAGAAATATTCAAGTACTACAACTTGTACCAAAAACATTAAAAAAAAAAAAAAGAAGCAGAAGCACTGACGTTCCAAAGACCACAGCTACTTAACGCCTAATTAGTGAAAAAAGTCCACTATCTATTTTATTCTTTTCTGTGAAAGGGACTAAAATCTAAAAGACTTTCACAAAGTCTTTCAATATCCTTATATAATACTCAATCTTAGAGAATTAGATTTCCAAGAGAAATATACAAAGGCATTTGTTCCTTCTTCTTTTATTTGCAAGAGAAATGGAAGATCAGATTTAAATTGTAGATGCATTCTCAATGTTATTTAGACCAATAAGTAGTCTGACTCTGTGTTACATAACTTCTCAATCAGGCTTAATAGATTAAGCTACTTTACCATATGTGTTGGCTGTCATTTTAGACCAATAAGCATTCTCAATGTTATTTAGACCAATAAGTAGTCTGACTCTGTGTTACATAACTTCTCAATCAGGCTTAATTGATTAAATCATATGCATGATACGTAGTTTGTATATCCAGCGAGTTTACATAAGATTATTTCAATTCGAAAGTTACTGGTCTGCATGAAATGAAAAGGCGTGTCTCGCTATTTATGAGAACTGATAGTTTACAAAGAAATATAATTGTCAGACTATCTATGGTGTTGTTTACATGTACAATAATTGAATTTCCAGCGGTTTTTAACTAACCTGTGCATTTATAAAGTTGTTCATTCTACAATATAACTGTATATCTGTTGCAATAAAACACTGCTTCTTGCTAATATAGACAGTTATCAACTTTCAAGACACTAGTTAAAAAAATAAAACATATTTATGCGGTTGAACAAAACACATGCAGATGAACGAGTCTTCGTCAAATTAAATTAAATGTCGCACATCAACGCAATCACTTTTAACTTTGAGTACATAGTTGATGACATCTAATATTGATTATTAACAAGGTTAACTCAACTAGTGTAAGTCGTATGTGCAATGCATAATTTGCGTGTCCCGACTCTTAATTCATATATGCATGTTAGCATAAAATAACAATTACATGTCTTTATTGGACAATTTGCTAAATAAACATAATATGATAACCCAAAACAAATAAGTATTCAGCAATATCCAATGAGGACCAAATATTTCTATTAACTTTGCATGCATATTCAACTAACATAATGGTTTGAGACACGCAAACCATACATCTGGGATACAACTGAATCAAATTAAATTAGTATATATTTCAGTTAAGGCAATGCATAAGCCATCTTTGCCGAGACACACAAACTACGTATCATGTATATGATTTATTCAATTTCAATTAACAAATCAATATTGGGTGTCATTAGAAGTATGCTTCAACTAAGGTGATGGGTCACAATCTCAACCAAGTGCTAATTTTTTAATTCAACAAACCAAGTGCTATTTTTTAATTCAACTTGATCAACAAAACATTGTTCAACATCATACAAGTAATTCAAATTAACACTGAGATCACAACATCGTCCAAGATAACTTTCCACGTCCATCAAGCAAAAACCATCTTAGATCAAGGATCATTCATGTTGGAGTAGATACAACAGCTAATGCTAAGATATGCTCATATTTTGTTTTTCTAATAAAATCATAAATCTGATCACCAAAAAGAGCACATTTTCAACTTAGTACTAGTTAAAAATTTTACCTGGATATATTTACTTGAACCCCAAATCCAACTTCATAACTTACAAACCTACACATTGAGAAATTTGGTTAAAACCTTTACTTTTCCAGAACAGTAAAAGTATATCAAAAGAAAATGAGTGATAGCAATGCATTAACCTGTACCCCTTTTTCTCACACATTTCATGCAATATTATACTTGACTTCATCAAGTATCCATGCCATCTTACTCAACACATACAACCACTGAAACCCTTGAGACATGGCAGTTTTAGCACCAGCTGCGCATTTTAAACGAATTTCATCTCATCATATAGTTGGTAATTCCCAAAACTAGCTTAAACTAGGGTTTTAATTGGTGACTTCCATAACTTCAAGCACAACTGATTTCTATGCTGAATTACCCTAACCTCCAAATGCAATTACTTAATCTCAATTTAGATTTGGTCAAAAACTCCCCTTGGATTGACATCCAATTTAAATATTTCAATACATTTAAAGTTTTTTATTGAAAAAACTTCCAAATCGCTAGATTCTCCTTCAATTAAGGAAATCATCGCTACATAAAAACCTTAATTTCTCAACTAGAAAAACATTTTTTTTTAACAATCAAAAAACTAAAATTTAGAATCTTGTATTGAAATTGGTTTAACACTTGCTCGTAATTATCCCAGTGAACTTGGGAGTATTTCTTTGTCACAAATTATCCCTTAAACTACAGATGCAAAGAGTTTTAATTATAATCTCAAAATGGACAAAATGGTGGAATTTCACTTACTGATTTTACCTCTTCTTATCAATCCTTCGCCTTCTTCTATTAACCTGTCATATACACAATTTCTCCAACTAAATTTCTCTTCCTCACTCTCCATTCTTCGTTTGTTTTAATCTTGAAAATGTATCTTCAGATTCTTAACAAAATCATCCCGGTGCTTCTACTAAATTTGAAATTTCTCGAGTCCCAAACTCTTACCATTTCACCCTCTTCCTTACCTTGGATCGACATCACACGAGTGATCCACACATGTGACTTAACCTGGTTGGACGGAAAAATCTAACGGAATGGTTAAGATTTGATTTGTTCATCTCCAGAACCATCTTATTCGAATCTGGTTCAACGAAAAATCTCTACGCCTCCACTTCCTGCGAACGAGGAGCGAGTGAGGAAGATGCTTCAACAGCAGCCATCGACGATAGCGAACCAGCAACAGGAAACAATGGAGACTGTAGAATCGACAGCAGAAGCGCCACCTAAACAAGTAGCATTAGCTATGGAGAGATTATCAAGTGCAGCTCGTTTAATAGCAGATATTAGGTTAGGAGCTGATAGAATTCTTGAAGCACTCTTTGTTGCAGCACAACCTCATCAAACTAATAAACCCTTACATTTAATATTAAATGAAGAAGCTTCGATGCGTAAACACCTTCAGGATCTTCGAAACGTCGGTAATTGCTTCCATCAAAATACCTTGCTTTTGATATTTTCGTGTGGGAATTTTTAAACCCTAGAATGGCTCATGTACTTAGGGTTTTCTCATTCAATTCTAGTTTTGGGAATCACTGGCTTGGCATGAACTTTGAATTAAAGCTTTAACCTGTAATTTCATACAAGGTTGAATTGACCTAAAGGTGATAGGAAGTATTGATGATTTTAGCATTTGGAAATTTCAGTTATACCACTTAGAAATCTTCTATTAACGCTACTCAAACAATTCAGAGCTCGTAACACCGAGCACTTAGTTCAGTACCAAAATTGATGAGTCCCTGCATAAAAAATGGTCTGTCAAGGAAATATTGCTGAAAACTTGTACAAACCTGCTTGAGAGTGTGTTAAAGTAGTTTGACGCCTATGAAATTAAGGATGAATTAGACTTGGTGAAGTTACGCGATTTCTAACATGTGGGGACTGTACATCTTGCCCTAAAGCTGTGACTGATGGAAAGGCCAACTCGATCCCTTTGATTGATAGCTAAGTGTCCAGAGTCAGATTCCAATTAGGGGAGGATGATCTGCTATTAGGATGCTTTATACCTGGAATCGTTCTTAAATCAAAAACTTATGATAAAAAATGTTTAAGCTTTCTGTAATTCTTGTACCCCAAAATCTACAGCTGCGATGAATTCAATGAGTCTTGTATCAAGTTCCATATATTCAGGAAGGCTATCATAGATTGCTATGGGGGTATTAGAGGGGCATGATTTTATGTATGCCTACAGTAGATTGAGAAGTCACTTTGTTGCTTCCTTTTATTGTTCCTGCAGAACTCGTCATTGTCTGCATTATATAGAGTATGTGTGTATATTTGAACCAGGTAAAAGCTTGCACTTTTGAATGGTGAACTCTATTTTGTTAGGAAAGCAACTGGAAGAGTCTGGAGTTCTGAATGAATCTCTTAAATCACGAAGTAATTCTTGGGGTTTGCACATGCCCCTCGTTTGCCCTGATGGTGCTGTTGTTGCATATGCTTGGAAACGTCAACTTGCTGGCCAGGCTGGTGCATCTGCTGTTGATAGAACCAGGTAGGTTGAGGAAGTTTGATATAATAGGAGTACGATATGTGTAGTAAATGTTCAAGGTGATTGAGGACAAAAGATGCCAATAGCGTAATTCTTGTTTCTGTTAATTGTTTGTAGGCTTGCTCTTAAGGCTTTTACGGATCAGAAAAAACGGTTCTTTCCGCATCTTGGTGATGATTCATCAGGCGAGACTTCTGGTTCAGAATCTGGAAGTTCAAAAAGGCAATGTGGTCCCCATGGTTCAGTTTTGGGGCATAAGGAAGAGCTGAGTGAACTTAGTGATGACAAAACCTTGTCTGATGTTCTAATACGTTTGCATAAACAAGCTCCTAATGTTAAAGTGTGTACATACCAACGTATAGACTGGTTAAAAAGAGCCTCCTCATTGACGAATTCATCAAATGAGAATCCCGTGGACAAACAGGATAGACAAAACACAGGTTCGTTAGGGGCTGCACCTGCAGATCAAGCTGCCGTTATTGAGTTGTTTCTTCCTTCTGTTTTCAGAGCTATAGTGTCATTACATCCAGCAGGGTCTGTAGTCCCTGATGCAGTGGCATTCTTTTCACCAGACGAGGTAATGCGTGTTTAACTAATTGTCAGCCTTCATTAGCTAACAAAAGTTATAATCTAAGTTCCCTAGTTTGCATGTTGTTGCTTGAGTTTCATCCCTCCGAATATGGGTTTCATGATTGCTCTCTAAATTCTGTGAGAAGGCTTTAGTTTAATTTTGTGATTATCTTGCTCAAACAGTTACTTTTTTATTCCTTGACATGCTTGGGATGCCCATATCCTTTTGTTTAGATACTTCTATATAACCTCTATACTCAATCAAGCTGCATACTGCAAGACAACGACGCAGGCTAGTTCTTACCTGCATAATCCATAACCTCCTGTATTTTTTTAACATGACAAAACTTCTGATTGTTTGTACATATCCCTTTGTTGTAGATAAACCATGACAAACTTCCAGGACCCTTTGTAATCATGATACTTGCATATCATTTTTACATACTGCAAGATGACGACGAAAACTAGTTCTTACCTGTATATTCCGTAACCACTTGCATTTCCTGTAGCACAACACAGCTTATGATTGTATGTGCAATTTGTGTCACTTGAGATTATGGGTTTCATGACGGCTATCCAAATTTCTTTGAGAAGGCAATTTTATAAGTTTAGTTTAGATATAATCTTGCTTGAGTAGGCACTTTTTTTTTGTTCTCGACATACTTGGGATGCTCATATCCCTTTTTTTCAAAGTTAAAACACGACAAACTACCAAGCAGGGGCAGGCAAGTGGGGATTGCCGACCCCCAGTCAATTCATTAATCTTGTAAACAATCATTATTGTTTCTGCTTTTGATTGAGGACTTCCTAAGCAAATCATGGTCACATATGTTCGATAGTTATTAGATATAGTTTCTTGGTTTCAATAGTCATTAACTGTATGTTAATATTTTTCTATATCGCAGTAGACACGTAATTCCAGTTATGTGCATGTATAACTGTGTATCCTTTTACGTTTACTCCATTAAGTTTTGGACTTATCTTCGGACTTTAAAATGATTTATCACTATGATTTCCTCGAGCAGTGTAAGTGTAACAAGAACTAGAGTACAGTTACAATGTGGGACTCAATTTTTAATTAGTAAACTAGTACCAATATATTCTGTTCTTGTATTTAAATATTTGCCCCCTCTAGGTAAATATTTTAGGTCCGCCACTGCTTTCAAGATATGTTCATAACGTCTTAAGGATACTTGCATATCATCTTTATCCTCCATCACGATACATCATACTGCAAGATACCGACGCAAACCTACTTCATTGTTAACATAAACATTACATCTTCCAATATTTGTTATTCGTATCTCAGCTCAAATGTTGCTATTCAACCAAAATCTCTATCAAAAGTTAGTTAATATTGCTTCTTTTTTTCTTCACCTCATAGGAAGGCAGCTATATACATGCAAGGGGTTTCTCAGGCTATCATGTATTTAGGCATTTAACAGTAAGAAATGCACTTACTTTTCATTTTTCTTTTGTTTTTTTCCTTACAACTTGACGCTTCCCTTTTACCCTGGGTGAGTTAGAGGGATTTATGTGCGGTTAATAATGCTTGTATCTTTTGGATCTATTTTCTTCTAACCATTGCAGGAGCATGCTGCTAGGGCTTTGCAGGTTTTTCTTGGCAAAAGACCTGATTCGGCATTATATCTTCTTTTGGTACTCCTTCCCTCCTGCCCTCTAGAAACTAGCTAGTGCGCTTCAGCCAGTTTTAATTCCTCTGACCCTCTGATATCCTTTTCAGCACTGGATCTGCAGCTATCAAACTCTATTCACTTCACCGTGCAGGTATCAACAGTGTCTCAACTCATGTTTTCTTTATCTGGTTGTGCATTATGTTTGCACAAAGGCCTTATGGTTATTCATTTATAACTTGATGATTATGTGTTGCAGTAAATGCAAACAGCTGCTGAAAATGGATAAGATATCTGCTATTATCCTACCTCCTGTTAAACGATCTTATCACCATTCTTCTGCATCTAAAATCTCATCATCAATCCAATCAACAGTCGCTGCAAATGATCAGGATCCAAATCTCATCAAAGCTTATCACATTGGGTGTTCCTCTGACGAGGACTAATCAAAACAGATTGCTAGTTTGTATGATATATGATGTGCGGACGCCTCCAAACACCAGTTCAGGTCCCAAGGTTTAGCATTGCAAGCAACCAAAGCATCGCTTCAGGTCCCAATTTTCAACGCACCTTTCTTTTCTCTTAATAACTTAGATTATACCTACCCCTGGTGTATACGATCTACATACACACCTTGACCACTCCTGCTTGTTTGGGCCCATGATGGAGAGAAGATCCTAAGGATTAGCCTTGGAAGGTTGATTTTTTTCCTCTTGTAAAAAAGAAAGATGGTTCCCATGGGAGTGAGCTATGTGATGTTGGCACGAACCATTACAAATATTGCCACAGTTTGAGCCATCTTCAGTAGATAATTTAATATCATTTTGTACGCCTTGTTACATCTTATCATCAATTATCGACATCATAGGGTTTTTATGAGTTTTGTATTTTCTCAGTTCCAAAACCTGAGTGACACCATTAGCCAAGCTATATACACGTCGGTTCGCCTAGTCAATCAAATCAGAGAGGTCGGAGTAATAAAACCCTAAGCATAGTAGAATACTTGATCACTTGTCAGTGATGAGATATATACCATTGCAGTGTCGGTTGTGCACTGAAACATGCAATCATCAATTAACCTGCAGTCTCAAGAGAACAAACACAAAATGACAATAGCATCTGTTATTCCTTTTCATTTTTGGCGAGTTATTGTTATTCCTTGCTACCTAACATTACAACAGATTTGGTTCGTTTTTTCACTGATCCCATCCATCAAGCCATCACTACAAGAATACCTACTACACACACGTTTCATCAAATCCATCAGTAAACTAAGACCAAGTCTTATGGGGTGCTAGTCTAGCACCTAGATTAGCAGTCAGGACTACCTCCTAAGTCTTATGGGAGTGCTAATCTAGCAGCTAGATTAGCAAATCCATCGTCACCCAATGTTGAATGGTTCGGCGCTTTTAATCTCAGTAAATCGAGATCAAAAATAAATCTCTCAATTGAACCATTCCGCGAAAAGGTAGTTTTTCAAGCGGCCAATCATTCAACAGTAACTATCTAGCATGTTAGTTCACATACTAACAACTGGTAGGAGAGAGAACTAGTGTTAACTTTTTTGCCACACTTTTTTTTTGAATTACAACACTTAAGTGCTAATGTAGCACCTCCAATCTAGCCAATAAGACTAAGTCTACATGTTCTTGTAGATTCTTGTGTTAGATGTCTACGTGTGATCCCCATCACGCGTGGACTAACACGTGCAAAAATGTCAGCTAAGAGGTTCATGCCGTAGACGAGTGTGGGTTTTTAGAAAATCCTCTCTGCAACTGCAATGAAACCAAATCTCAATGGCTCTCTCTTTCTTTCTGAAATTAGACAGAAGCAACAAGGTTGTGTCTCTTCAATAACCAACTCCAGCTTACCATGAATGGGGATTTTGATAAGAAATCCATCTTATTTTAAAGCCATAAAATTATGGCTCTCTCTTATCATTAATATTGTAAACTACCGAGAAATACTCACTTTTTACTGCACCATTTTTCTTTTCTTGGCAGAGAGGTACTAGTATATCTTTATTGATCTCACCAATATCTTTCCTCTTTAAAACCAAATGTATCAATTCTTTATTACGTTCTCTTCCTCTCTCTCTAGACAGCAGAGTGAGGTGCAGGGTCTGCAGTATAATGATAGAGAAAGAGACTGGGAACCAATGTTACTCATGCCACTGTAGCCATATATGATAATTAGGCATGCCACTGTATTAGCCATATCTGATAATTATGTGTTTCTTTATTGTTAACTAACAAAACCCGCACCAGATAAGATTGAATTTGTTATTTCTAATTAAGAATGGAAAAAGATTTTAAGGTTGCATGTCTTCAATCAACCTAGTTGAAATCAATTATAAATATCTTATAACGACCCATCAATTTCTAGTATTTCACCATCAACTTTCTTAGTGAAGTTTGGACAAGGTTTATTGAGACAAGAACAACACATTAAACAAATGATATAACGTTAGATAGAAAGAGGACAATGTTTACAGACTGTGGCGGAACTGGAAAATGAAGTTAGGGGTGGCTTGAAAATTAATTGGATTTTTAGGGGTGGCTTAAGCCTATGATTTAGGCATGGATTTTTTTCATCAAACTCAATAACACTGAAATTTTTTGAGTTTTCCTTGACTTTGGGCTGGCTTAAGCCAGCCCAAAGTCAACATGTACAGTTAGCCAAACAGATTCTCCCACAACATGATCTAAGCAATGCCTTTTTTTTTAACCTGCTCTGCTCTTTCATCTCTTCATTTGGTTGGGTTCACATCCAGTTCGTTGAGTTGCCAATTTTGATTATGTAAGATTAAAACACAATAGAGAATGTATAGAACAATGGGATGTTACTTTTTCCTCCTGCCTTTCTTGAATTTTCTTTGTAACTATTTTGGTCCATATTTGAAATTACTTTCTGTACATTGTGAGAAATTCTAAAATTTACTTTTCTCGTCACAAAGTTACAAACACATTTCTTCACCTCATTAAAGAGGGAGAAACTTTCAATGTAAAAAGACTTAGATTTTCTCCATTCTAAGTTTCTCGGTAAAACACAAACAAGAAAACCACCCACTTTCTAAGTGACTCCAACTCCAAGGAAATCAATGAAAGGTAGAGTAATCTTCTCACCTCCATTATCATTATCACTATCTCTACCATTATAGAGATTTTTCTTGTTGTTTACTACAGATTCAGATACTGATACATCAGAATTGGATTCTGAATATCCTGTTTGATCTCCTCCTCCTTCACCCATAACCACCATCACCACCACGGGTTGTTGTTGGCGTCCAGGTTCATAAAAACTACAACAATCATGTTTATTCTTGTAACCCTGCTCATTACTAAATGACACCATCTTTTCTTCAGATGATGATCCTGAAATCATAACAAAAACAATAAATAAATTATAAATTAAGATAAATACTTATGGAATCGACAAAATTTAAAAAAAATCCAACGTACCCATTTGGAATTGATCATCAAAGAGTTGGTTTTGTTGAGGACTAAACCTAGTGAATAAAACAGAAGAAGGATGATGGACTCTGCTTGAGGAAGAATTGAGAGAAAGATTTGTACAAGTTGATGCAGACTCATCCATTGTGGTACTTGTTGATTCACTGCATGCATTATTGTTTTCATGATCAATTTTTACCGTTCTCTTATGAGAAGAAGCAGAAGTGGGTTTTCTTTTCCTATAAACACTTGATTGTTCTCTATGTTTCCTAGCCATAATTACATGCCAATGGTTTTTAACTGCATTATCAGTTCTTCCGGGGAATAACCTAGCTATCATGGCCCATTTGTTTCTGTATAATTTGTGAGCACTTAAAAGTCTCTCCTCCTCTTCCTCACTAAATGCCCTTCTGTTAATCCTTGGATCTAACTGGTTAAACCATCTCAGTCTGCAACTTTTCCCTACACAGATATAGACCTATGTTAAAACAAAGTATACATGACGAAACCTAATGGATCTTAATTCAGGAGACAGAGAATAACAAACTATTTATATATGAGTACCTGATCTTCCTTCAAGTTTTTCAGCAATAAGGTTCCAATTCTGAGGGCCGTATTGACAAACAAGTTCTTTAAGTTTAAAATCTTCAGCAGGTCTCCAATGTCCTCTTGCACACAACTTGTTGTTAACAGATTGTGATCCACTTTCATTATATTGTTCTGCGATAAACATACCATCTTCTTCCATTTCACCAGTACTTGGCTTCATCATCATCACATTTTTCTCATCATCCCCACTCGTACCTTCAGAGATCTGAAAATTCCATCGTCTCTCTTGTTTTTCCAGTGGAAGACTTAAATTTTGAAAACCCATCTCTGATTTCACACATAATCTCTTTTTAGGAGAATCTAAAACCCTGAAACATGGAGAAAGTGGTGGTGGTGGGAGAAAGTTATTCACTCCTGAAAACCCTTTGTAACTACCTCCACTACTATCATTCTTTTTAGGCATGATATTAACACTGGAGTGAAGTTGTTGTAAGCCCATTTTTTCTTTATAAGGTAGTTTTAGTCTGAAACAAACGCAATAAATTTAACCGAGACTGCGATTCTCTGTTTAGTACCTCTCTGAATCACTCAGAGATATAAAGAGCGGAAACACACAAATATAAAAACAACAAACTCTCTCGCTCTCTAAACTTTACTAGCTATATCTGGAGATAAAATGAGCCCGGTCTATAATGAAGCCGGTCTATAATGAATCTGATTGGGAAACCACTGTTTTGTTTATGATTTGTGGGGAGAGAAATATATGGGAGAAAGGGAGATGGAGATGGGGTTTCTTTTCTCTACACTGCGTTTCTGTTATGTGGGAGAGAACTTTAAGGACATGATAATAAAGAGACGTTTACAAAAACAGACAAAGTTGGAGAGATGGGAGAAATGGTTATTTGTGACAGACAAAGTTGGCAAACGAAACGAAACACACCCCTTAAAAGGAAGAAAAAAAACACTCTATACGGTTTGAGGTCAGTCAGGGAGGCGGGTCCTTATTTTAAGACTGATCTCTCTCTCTCTCACTAGTTAGTTGCTGTACATGCAAATTCAAGAATCCGCTCGTGTGGCGTGGGTTTCACTTTTCTCACTCATTCTCTTTCTTGCTGCTGCACTATTCTTGTGTTCCTGTGCTGTCTGTCTCTCTCGACCTTGACACAAGAAAACCAGAATTTGTTTGTCTTCTTTTGTTTAAATCTTTGTTTTTTTTTTCAGCAAGAAAAAAATTGTTATAGGAATAACAAAGGAAAGTGACGAGTGTGTGAGAGGATTGTGTATCTCTCAACAACACTCCAAATTTCCAACCTGTCCTTAAAAAAAATTCATTTTTTCCCCATCATTTTAACTATTTCTTCTGGGAATTCTTTCATAGATTATTCAGTTTTTGTGTCTTTTGAGTTAAATTTTCCGGTTAACATAATACATTTAGTGTAGTTGCAGGAAATCCCACACTACACACCTCACAAGAATCCACACAATCAAATCATTTTAAGATGAACAATTATAATTTTTATTGATCAAACTCCAGAAATATTACAAGATGAAAAGGAGATAAACTAAAGAATTATAACCACTCTAAACTTTCTCTCTCTTAATGACTTGCTCAACACTCGAAAAAGATCTCCTTCTCCTTAAGCCTATTCGGCTCTTTATATAGGACATTACATAGTGGATGACAATGTTTGTCCTTTATTTTCGGGTATGACTTGCGAAGTATCGCAAATGTACAAATGTCAAATCTCGCGACACTCCTCGATCTCGCTATATATTCACATCTTTCTCGTGTTTTGGTTGTCGTCATCCGTTACGTCGTTTTTACTTCCAGCCCGCGATGTCTTCGCAGTGTGTCATTTATGGTTTTCGCGAGAATCTTGGTGTTGCGATATTCTGATCCTACATCTTGCCTCTTCTCATGTCTTCTCTGCGAAGAAGAGAACGTCATGAGAACTAGTATTTTCAAAATGCCGCATCTGTTCCTATCTTCATATTTTTCTGTATTTGCATGATTCCGTACTATTACGCAGAATTTATTACACGTGTCTCTTCTTCCACCCATTTCTTGACACGTCTCTTTCAACCGTTATTTTTCAAACGTTCACGTCCCTTCTCGCATTAAATGCGTTTATCTTCTCAAGAATTCTTCTCTATATATAGTTTTCTCACCCTCTTCTTCTTCTTTTTTAATTTCTCTCTGCAATTTTTCTTCAATTCTCCTCCGTAATTTCCGTTTACGCTCTTCAAATCTTCTTCTTCTTCTTTCTTTTGATCTTCAGTTCTTCATTCATTCCCATACTGAAAATGGCTCCAATCGGTCACAAATACGAAACTTCTTTTGAAGAAATTCAAATAGATCTTCAAGGAAAAGGTTTTACATTAACCGCCATTCCTGGTCAGGAACCTAAATCCATTCTTTCTGCCAAGTTGTTCACTGATCATCATTGTGATAATCATGAAATCATAATTTCGCTTGGTCAAATTCTCGCCGGTCTTCCCATTCCTCTTTATAACCCTAATCTTCTGTTATTCTATGGAATTCTTGCTCATGCGAACTTCTCGCGAGCTATCTATCAACTAAGCGGGGATTGCATTCGCTTAATACTTGAGTTCGCCAATCGTGCGCGTGGTAAGGGTCTCTTTACCCAACAGAAGTTAGGGACCCACAATTTAAGGAATTGGCGATACTCGCTGAAAGATACACAGTTGAGAGTTTCTACGAGAATTATGAATTCATTCCTATGAGGAGGGAAAACACTCGATGGGGTGTTCGTCTGAAGAGAAAGGATGTCGTTGCTGACGATAAGCTTCTTATGCAAGACATTGACTGGCATTCTGGTAAAAACAACGTCCCGCATCACTCTAAAGACGATAGATGGTGTGTTTTTCCATTGGTGTTAAAGGGGCCTTATATCGCAGGCTCGAATGTACTTCTGCGAACTTCGCTGTTATCGACCTTGGGTATTTAATTGGCCCGAGAAGAATAAAGAGGTATGTCTTCCAACTTCGCGTACTTCGTAATCTTTCATTGGTTGCTTATTCCCTTATTCTTTAATTCTCGTGAAAATTTTTAGATTAAAAAGTTAAGATCGAGCTACAATCGGACTGGGAAGGCTAGCACTTTAGCTGCTCTTCGCTCCGTCATGGATGAAGTAAGAAACACTTTATTTATTTTTTTAACAATATTGTTGCCTCTGTTTCTTATCTTCATTTGTGCGCGAAGGTTGGTGTTGAAGCTGTTGGAGAAGAAGAAAAACCTGAGGCAGCGAAGGCCAAAGGTAGAGGTAAAAATCCTCTTCGCAAGGAGAAGGCTGTTGCTCCGCCTCTGAAGAAGCGAAAACTTCACCTCCCCTCTCCTTCGAATCCTCAGTCAAGTGAAAATTCTGGTAATGAGGAATATGATGATGTGGATATCCCTTCTTCAAATTCTCCAGCTGGATCTTCTATGGCACAGCTATCTAGCATCTTTTCTGATTCTATGCAAGGGATGGGTTACGATCGCCTTTCTAGTACATGCAAGGCTCTCGCGAGTATTTGCGATTCACCTTTACTTGAGGGTGATAGTTCTCTTCATGGGGTCTCCAGATCGGTGACTCCAAGCTTCTTAAATTCACTTAGTGTCTTGGTATGTTTTCATTCTCTTATTTTTTATAGTTTTGATTTTAAATCATATCTTTTTAATTTCTTTGTTTTCTTTTGTAGTCCGGGAGAGCTTCCTTTGCTGTTGCCTCGGATCTTGAAAAGACGCGCAGTATTCTCGAAAAGAAGAATCTTCGGTTTCGCAAGAAAAATGAAGAATTGGGAGTTGAAGCTACTGCTCTTCGCAAGAGAAATGAAGAATTAGAAACTGAAGCTGCCATTCTTCGCGAGAAGAACAAGCAATTAGAAGCTGACTCTGCCACTCAGAAGAATAAGATTTCTAGCCTTCAGAGCTCCAACCAACAACTTTATGGTATGAAACTTTTCCCTTTTCCTTTGTTTTGTTCTCTTGTTATCTTCCCTCATCTGACTTATCATTTTCGTAGACGTTTATAACCTTTCTGAGGAAGCCATTCTTCTTCATTCATTTCCTGAACCTATGGATGATGATGCTCTTCTTGCTCATCTCAACGATTCTTTGGATAGTTTTTCAAATAACAAAATAAAATCTCTTCCTCTAAATGAACTTCAATCCAGTTTCGCCTCTTAGAACTTGATCATAGATCTAGCTTAAGCTTAGCCAACCAACTTAAACGTCTGTATCTTAGTTCTAAAGAGAAAATTAGTATTTTAAGGAAGAAAATTAGTGATCTCATAGATGATAAAGATCGCATTGCTAGACAAGGTGCTCAAGAATTAGCGAAATTCCAAAAGACTCTTCTTGAAGTTCAGATTGAACAGGATAAATCCATCCGTCAAAATGCTATTCTTAGCGAAAGAGAGAATCAAATCCGTTCCCTTCTTCTCATAAACAATGATGATGAATTTGCTTGGGCTGCGAAGGTTCTAGATGATGCCAGAAATAATTTAGGTGTTAACATTAGTCTTCAAGCTGAGCATACGGCCTTGGTTAGAGATATGGTTTCGACGAGAGAAGGTTGTTAATTATTCTTCTTTATTTAATTGTTTGCATAAAATTGTCATCAAGTTCTTTGATTCAATGTTATATGTTCGCAGAAGCTGAAGCAAGGTTAGAAAAGAATTGAAGAACTTGAATCGAGAAAGAGCAACTTTCCAAAAATCTTTCTTCTCGGGATGATAAATATTCTAGGTCAAGAACCAACTAAAGATCACTGTCGCGAATTTTAAGAATGATGTTATTCTTTTTCGCAATCAAACTATTGAGATGGTCTGCGATGACAATAACATCCCTCAGTCTAAGTACCCTTGCCTTCTTGATGAAGTTCCCCAAAATATGTCTTCTCTGGATATTTCTGATAGCGATGCTAGTGAAGAAGAAGAGGAATCTAATGAAGATGAAGAAGTTGAAGGATCTGATGAAGATAATGAAGAGGAAGGATCAAATGAGAAATAATTTTATTTTTCTTTTTCTTCCTTTGTAATATTTGTATAATCATTTTTTTCAATCTCCCATCTTTGGGTGTATTCTTTTGCTGTGAATTTCTTGAGTCTTTGAATGCAATTTCTATCTTTCTTGTTTCTTCCTGCACATAAAGAGCAATTCTTTTTTTGCAATATGGTCAATCAATATATGTGTAAATCTGTCATATGAAGACAAATAACACGTTCTTGTTCATTCCCATACTTGCCTCTGTTATTTGTATTCGAATGGGAGATTAAGCATAGTTTCGCAGATATTTTCTGCTGAACTTTATCATTGCGACAAGATCGCAGGACGTCCTTACATTTTCATGTAATGACCCATTGATCTTGCCTTATCATTTCTCTTGTGTGGTCTTATTTTGCCTTCCTAGTTAAAGGTCTTATTTTGCCACCTCTCATTTTTGCGACAAGATCGCAAGACGTCTTTACACTTTCATGTAACGACCCATTGATCTTGTCTTATCATCTCTTTAGTATTATTGCCTCTGCAGGATATTTTTCTTGCGACAATATGACATGCCTAAATATCCTTGCGAACGTAAAGCCCATGACATTGACGTCTTTGCGACGAAATCGCAGGACGTCTTTACACTTTCATGTAAGGACCCATTGATCTTGTCTTTTCTACTCTTTTGTATTTTTGCCTCTTCAGGATTGTTGCACAAATATGACAAGCCTAAATATTCTTGCGAACATAAAGCCTCATGACATTTGCGTCTTTTTTGACACTATCAGCTCCCTAATGGAGGGTGCCGCCCTTATCTTCCCCCGGGTTGCCCCTTCAAGGAGGCGTACTTCTGCCATACAAGGCTAGCTCCTCCCATCCGGTCTTAACAAAAACCGTTGTTTTCGCACCTCTTATCCCTTTTGCCTATAGGGCTTATGGTTACGAGACTGCACCCTAAGTGGAGTTTTCTTCGGGCCGAGTGCAGCATAAGCCGAGACTTGCCAAGAATGGCCGAGACACTTCAAATGTCCCAGGCACCCTTGGCTCGACCGTGTACCTCGGTGCCTTGGTCAAATGCTGACTCCTTATAAGAGACCCCGGTCGTCCAATCTAAGTCAGTAGCTTAGATTGAAAATCCAAGGTACCTCTCCTGGATGGGTTTTATTACCCCCAATCTTCATGACTCAGGTTCCAGGGGCGGTGTAACCTTTTCCCGAGCCACGTTACGTATACCCCCTTACATGACGCACTTTAGGTACTTTGCCTCTTACGAAATTTTATTCGCGAACTAGGGTGTGCGCCATGAAGGTTCGTCCCATTCTGATTATTTTGTTAATTCTTTGTTATATGTAATATAGGTACCGCCTACTATGACGCACTTTAGGTACTTTGCCTCTTGCGAAATTGTGTTCGCGAACTAGGGTGTACGCCATAGTAAGTTCGCCTCTTTCTGACTATTTTGTTGATTCTTCTGCATATGTAAGCTCTTTTGTACTTTCGCAACGTATTTGCCATTTGTAAAATATATTTTCTTCTTCTTCACATCAACTCTTACACAACTCCATTTTCGCCATTCGCATTTTTTTTAACAACTTACATTTGTCGTCTTCCTCCCCATTTTTTCTCTAACAATCAACAATTACAGTTATTCTTTAAGTCTCTTACTTCTGCTACTTTTTGCCTCTGCATTTTTGAAGTTTCCTGTCATTTTCTTGTCCATTGCGAAACCTTCGCCACTTCCTGTCTTCATCATTTTTTGATTTTGCAGCATTTCTTCCTCTCTTTGCTCTATTACATCTACCATTAATCTTTCACCTCTTTGTTTTTCTTTAATGTTGTTTTTCCAACTCCTCTGTTTCGCAGCTCTTTCTTCGCAGGATTCTATATTAACCTCATAACACTTCTTTCCTTCAACCCAATCTCCCTTTATGATGCCAACACCAGTGGGATGAGCGAACTTGATATATTGATGGAAAGTTGATGCGACACCTAATATCTCATGTAACCATGGTCGTCCGATCAGCGCGTTGTATGGTGATTCCATATCAACTACGCAGAATAAAATTCCAGAAGATAATCCTTTCAGTGGAATTCGCATATGAACTTCTCCTTTTGGCTTATTTGCGGTACCATTAAAACCATAAATTTTATAGGTTGAAGGTATCAAATCTGCATCTTTTCCTCCCATAGTTTTGTAGGTATGATAAAAAAGGATATTCACAGAGCTCCCGGTATCAATTAAAATTCTATTAATTGCCCATGAGTTTTCCTCTTCATCATCTTCATCATCATTAGGTTTTGGGTTAATCTCCAATCTCACCGCCAATAGGTTATCATGCATTCCTCCACCTTCAGGTACTTCTTCCGTGGTAAAAGAAATGATCTGCTTCTGCCATTCTTCCAGTTGCGACGTCTTCGCGGTGTTCATTATTTCTTTATCATTTGCATCCCTTGCGAAAACCTTGCTGAGAGTAATATCATGGAAATCTTCAATTGTCTTGTACGAATGTACAATAGAGTTACAAAACAGATTTTTTGCTTTTGCCCCAACTTCTATCACAAATGTTTCACGTTCTTTTGTTGTGTTCGCCACAGGAATTTCTTGGAGGAGGTGGTAATGCTTGAGGTTGAGCTTTCCTTACTAGAAAATGATTTAATTTTCCCTGATCTATCATCCTGAGAATGATTCTCTTTATATTTCTGCAGTCATTTGTTGTATGTCCATGAAAATGGTGATAAGAACAAAATTCATGGCTTCTCTCGCTTGGAGGTGGCTCCTTTCCCATGTTCCATGGTGTTGGTATATTTTCCATCAAGATTATAGCTTCCCATATTTTCTCCACGCTAGCATTCTGAGGTGGCATCTCAATTTCTTCCCATACTATCCTGCGGCTTCCTTGTCCCCTATGATAATTTTGCCTTTGACCTCCATAATTTTCTTGCGGCTGATCAAGTCTTTGAATTTTGTTATTTCCACCGCGGTTATATAAATTTCTTTCTCTCTCGTATTCTTCTTGGTCACGACTCCCCATAGCTACTAGCTTCTGCTGATTATCACCCATTATCAACTCTGGTTGTCCTTGCGAGTGCTCGTCACTGTATTTATCAACTTAGGTAACAAGCTTGCATTCGCTGCATTTGAACTCGTGTTCGCAACTGGGTATGATTCCATCTCATTTTGTTTTTCCTCGAGAGCAATATATTCCTCCTGTAATTCTCGCAGCTCAGTCATTGTGATTGTGTTCTTAACTCTGAAAATTTGAATGTATAACAGATTGGTTGCGAACATAGCATTAATGAATGATAAAATGAGATATCTCTCATCAACACGACCCGCCATGTCGCTACACATTGTCTTCCATCTCATGGTCAAATTTTTCAAACTTTCACCAACCCTTTGCTTTAATCCAAATACATCTTCAATGCCAGGTCGCGAGAAATTGTTACTTATGTACGCCCCTAAAAATATAGCCTGTAAATGATTGAAGGATGCTATAGTATTTTTGGCAGGCCTTCAAACCATTTCAGAGATTCTCCTGTTAAACTTGATGCAAAGTATTTGCACAATATAGCGTCATGATTTTCCCATTGTAACATACATCTCAAATAAGCCTTGATATGTTGTATTGCACAAGTTGATCCATCAAAAATGATGGTTAATGTAGGCAAATTGCATTTTGGGGGTATTCCTTCTAATTGTATTTCCCGTGTGAATGGGGTTTTCGCAGCTTCTTCTATAGCTTCATCCAATTGTCTCCTACCTCCTTCTTTCTTATTATTTAACATTCCTCTCATTTCCGCTAGCTCTTTCAAAATTTGTTCATTTATACTAGAATTATCTTCCACTGGCCTTTTTAACTCCGCCTCTCTTCTTCTGCGTTCATATCCGTTTTGATTCTCTTGATCATCATTTTCTTCTTGTCTTTCTCTGCGATCTTCTCTTTCATTCCTTTCGTGAATTCGCACACCATTATATCTCTCACTTTCTCCTCTTTGACGTCTTTAAGTTCTCCTTAGTACTCTATCGTATTCTTCATTGATATTAAAATTATTGCGATTACGCTCACGCCTCCTTTCTCGATTATCATGATTGTTTTGGCGAATTGCCTCTTGTAATTCTTGTTCTTCCATTTCTGCTCTTAGTCTTTCCCTCTCGCGAGCTAGATGTGCTTGTTCGAGATAATGCCTTTCAATTTCATCCTGAATTGCTTGGTGATTTCTTTGTACTTCTATCCCATGTAATATTCTCCTTCCTTCTTCCTGATTTTCTCCATCCTCTTGATTATTTCTCCTCTGTCGGTGTCTATCTCTCTGATTTCTATCGTTTTGCCCATCTTGGAGAGTTTCTTCATGTTGGATATAATGATCTTCCCTTACTTCTCTTCTTTCGCGGCGTTCTTCATCTGAATTTTGTATTTCTTCTTGAATTTCTTCATTAGCATTTTCTACAGGTATATTTCGTCTTACTTCTTCCCTTACTGATCTTGATCTTGTAGTGCTTCTTGACCTTCTGTTCTGTAACCTTATGTTTTCCATCCTTAGCTCATGATTTTGCCTTGTCAAATTTGCACGTTCTTCTGTTTCTAATCGCCTTTCTTCGCATATTGTTTGTCTCAATGCCTCTAACGTTGTAATCTCTTTGTTTCCATGAATTATTCCTCCAACCATTTCTTGATCTCTCTCTTCTTGTCCATTACCTCCTAATTGCTGCTCTTCCCCTATTTCATCTACAGAATCCGATCGCCAAGTGTGTACGCTTACTCATCATAATCCTCAGTTCTATTTTGTATTGGTGTATGCCGAATTGGCGATTGAACTCGATTTTCTCCATTGTTTCTTGTGTTTGCTCTTGAAGATTCTCCCATTTCATTTCCTTCTTCTCCAGCAAGTCTCCTACTCCTTCTAACAGTCGTTGGTTGTTTTGATGTATGTCTTCTTCTTGCCATTCTTTTATCTTAACGAATTGTTGAAAATTATATGAAATTCTTTATCTACTACTTCAAATCCTTCCAAATCATAATATCAATCTTCACTCATCCCTGTTTCTAGCGCCATTATGTAGCTGCAGGAAATCCCACACTACACCCCTCATAAGAATCCACACAATCAAATCATTTTAAGATGAACAATTATAATTTTTATTGATCAAACTCCATAAATATTACAAGATGAAAAGGAGATAAACTAAAGAATTATAACCACTCTAAAATTTCTCTCTCTTAATGACTTGCTCAACACTCGAAAAAGATCTCCTTCTCCTTAAGCCTATTCGGCTCTTTATATAGGACATTACATAGTGGATGATAGCTAAGTTGTCCTTTATTTTCGGGTATGACTTGCGAAGTATCGCAAATGTACAAATGTCAAATCTCGCGACACTCCTCGATCTCGCTATATCTTCACATCTTTCTCGTGTTTTGGCTGTCGTCATCCGTTACGTCGTTTTTACTTCCAGCCCGCGATGTCTTCGCAGTGTGTCATTTATGGTTTTCGCGAGAATCTTGGTGTTGCGATATTCTGATCCTACATTTAGTTACACTGCATCTATTATGAGTTCAATGATATATTTAAACTTCTAACTTAGACTAATGATTTTGCAACGTAATGCTTTGGTTTTACTAACTCAATCATAGTAAATTTAGTTTGGGTTATTGATGCATAATGGTATTTCAAACATACTATTTATGCCCTTTTATTTCACAATTACTCTTTTATCCTCTTCTTTCCCTTATTTCTCATCTTTGTCCTTTTTGTTTACTACTTATTGATTAAACCCTAGCTCTACTACTTTCAAGTTTGGTTTTGTTTAGAAAAGTGGTGTAAAAACCCTAAATCCTTCCTAAGAGAAGAGCCTCCAACACTTTGTTATTTCCAATTTGTAATTGGGTAGAAATTTCAATTTGTAAGAGATGCATCTATTATCTTCTAGTTTCCAATCTTAGAATTGGGTATAAATTTGAAGATTATTAGAGAAGAACCTCAAATCTTTCTATCTTCCTTGTTCCAAGGGTAGAAGAAGCATCATTTGAAGGTTGGTTATTTTTATTTCATGGTGTTTTGTTATAATTTAACATCCAATTTCAATTATAAGTGTTACTTTACATTAGTTGGTATCAAGAGCTTTGGTTTCTTTTTTTGGGGAAATTGTGGAGAAGATTTTAATTATTAGCTTGGGGGTTTGAATCTTTGTATGTGATATTGTCAAATTGGGTTCATTCTCCTTGTGATTTCATTATGGCTCCAAGGAAAAGAGTTAATCAAGGTGAAATTTCTATGAAAGAAGAATTAGAGGTCTTTAAGCATGAAGTGTTTGATGAAATGCAACAAAGAATGGATACAAAATTTGAAGAATTTTTTTTTAAGATTTGGTAACTTAAATATCCAAGATCAATATAGAACTCAACATCATCATTATGAAGAAGAAGTAACGGATGAGGAGACCACTTCTTTTGATAGTCATGTTCATCAACAAGGGAGACGCCAAATGTTTGAAGAAAGACCGAGATACCACAATGTTACTACTTCAAACCGATGGGAAGGTGGACTCAAAGTTGATATTCCGTAATTCCATGGGGGTTTAGCTCCAGAAGAATTTGTTGATTGGTTAGCAACGGTTGAAGAAATCTTGGATTTCAAGGAAGTGCCCGAAAATAAGAAAGTTGGGTTGGTTGCAACAAGACTTCGAGGAAGCCGGCGCTTGGTGGCAACAACTTAAACAAATGAGGTTGAGAAGAGGTCAAGCTAAAATTGAATCTTGGGAGAAGCTTAGAAACATATGAGGCTTGCATTTCTAACCCATAATTATACAAGACTTATCTATCAACAACTTCAAAATCTTAGGCAAGGGTCCAAGTCGATTAATGATTACACCAAAGAGTTCTATCAATTGGTTGCAAGGAACGATATTAACGAAACGGAAGAACAACTTGTAGCAAGGTATATAGGAGGTTTGAGAATGCAATATCAAGACACTTTAAACTTATTTGATATTATTCGGTATCGGAAGCATATCAAAGGGCATTATCTTTGGAGAAGCAATACGCAAGGAGAGTTTCACATACCAATTGGAGTACTCACACTCAAGGAGGTGTTAAAAATACTACTTCTCCAATTCCAACTCATCGAGCTCCAACTACTAACGTTCCATCAAAATCCAATACTTGTCAACAAGTCTTTCAAGGTAAATGTAACAAGTGTGGAGACGAAGGACATAAAGCATATGATTGTAGGAAGAGTGATCGTCCGGGGAAGAACTTACTTGTTCAAGGTGATGATGAAGGTGATGCATATTTGGATCTTATGGAGCCACCAATATTTGATAAAGAACCCGACGAAGAAGTGGAAGAGGAGTTTATCACCGGTGACCAAGGACCATGTTTGGTTGTGTTGCGTAACTATTTTACTCCAAAACTCGACGAAGGTGATCGATGGCTACGCCACAATATTTTTCAAATCACTTGCACAATTGGTGGGAAAGTTTGCAAACTTGTGATTGATTCGGGGAGTTGTGAAAATATCGTTTCCGAAGAAGTGGTTCGAAAGTTGAAGTTAGAGACAAAATACCATCTTTCTCCATATTCTTTATCATGGATTAACCAAGGAAGCAAGGTAAAAGTCACTAAATGTTGTCTCATTAATTTTTCTATTGGTAACAAATATGTAGACAATGTTTGGTGAGATGTTGTTTTGATGGATGCATGTCATTTACTTCTTGGGCGCCCTTGGCAATATGATCGGTTTGTGAATCATGATGGGAGAACAAACAAATATTCGTTCATGTGGAGCAATAAGAAGTTGACTCTTGTACCCAATCGTGAGCTTATGCCTAAGCCACAAAATGGTGATGGTAAAAATCTACTTACTTATCAAAAGTGTTGCGTAACTATTTTACTCTCAAAACTCGACGAAGGTGATCGATGGCTACGCCACAATATTTTTCAAATCACTTGCACAATTGGTGGGAAAGTTTGCAAACTTGTGATTGGTTCGGGAGTTGTGAAAATATCGTTTCCGAAGAAGTGGTTCGAAAGTTGAAGTTAGAGACAAAATACCATCTTTCTCCATATTCTTTATCATGGATTAACCAAGGAAGCAAGGTAAAAGTCACTAAATGTTGTCTCATTAATTTTTCTATTGGTAACAAATATGTAGACAATGTTTGGTGAGATGTTGTTTTGATGGATGCATGTCATTTACTTCTTGGGCGCCCTTGACAATATGATCGGTTTGTGAATCATGATGGGAGAACAAACAAATATTCGTTCATGTGGAGCAATAAGAAGTTGACTCTTGTACCCAATCGTGAGCTTATGCCTAAGCCACAAAATGGTGATGGTAAAAATCTACTTACTTATCAAAAGTTCATAGAAGAGTTGGATGATTCGGAGGTTTTCTATATACTTCATGTTAAAGAATCTCCATCGTATGATTTCGTGCCACCGCTAGTCAAGCCAATTATCGAAGAATTTCAAGATGTTTTTCCTACCGACTTACCGGATGTATTACCACCATTACGAGATGTGCAACACCAAATTGATCTAGTACCCGGTTCAAGTCTTCCCAACAAAGCCCACTACCGGATAAGTCCCAAAGAACATGAAGAATTACGTCGCCAAGTTGAAGAGCTTATATCCAAAGGTTTTATAAGACCGAGTCTTAGCCCTTGTGTGGTACCGGCCTTGTTAGTACCAAAGAAAGATGGTTCATGGCGTATGTGTGTGGATAGTAGGGCAATCAATAGAATCACATTGAAGTACCGATTTCCAATTCCTCGTTTGGATGACTTACTTGATCAATTAAGTGGAGCATGTGTTTTTAGCAAACTTGATTTTAAAAATGGATATTATCAAATTCGTATCAAGGTGGGAGATGAATGGAAGATCGCTTTCAAGACTAGAGACGGTTTGTATGAATGGATGGTTATGCCATTTGGGCTATCAAATGCTCCAAGTACATTTATGCAAGTAATGAATCAAGCACTTCGGCCGTTGATTGGGAAGTGTGTGGTTGTTTACTTTGATGACATACTTGTTTATAGTCCCAATATGGAATCTCATACACGTCACCTCCGTGAGGTTCTCATGATTTTGCGGACACAACAATTTTATGCTACCTTGAAGAAGTGTGCATTCATGATCGATAAAGTTTTGTTTCTTGGTTATGTGGTTAGTAAGGATGGGATTTCGGTAGATGAAGATAAAGTGGAATGCATAAGGAATTGGCCCAATCCAAAAACTTTGTTTGATATTCGAAGTTTTCATGGGTTAGCTTCTTTTTATCGTCGGTTCATTGCAAACTTTAGCGGAATCATGGCTCCAATAACCGAATGCATGAAGGGTGGAAAGTATTTATGGACTCAAGAAGCGGACGAAGCCTTTGAATTGATGAAAATAAAGTTAAGTACAGTTCCAATCTTAATATTACCAAATTTTGATAAACCATTTGAACTTCATTGTGATGCTTCTAAACTATGCATCGGGGCGGTTCTTAGTCAAGAAGGGAAACCGGTGGCATTTTATAGTGAAAAGTTGAATGGGGCAAGACTTTCATATAGCACTTACGATGTTGAGTTTTATGTTATTGTTCAAGCACTCAAGCATAGGAGGCACTATCTTATTCACAATGAGTTCATTTTATTTTCGGACCACATGGCATTGAAGCACATCAATTATCAAGACAAGCTTTCTACTAGGCATGGTAAATGGGCTTCTTATTTGCAACAATTTACTCTTTCCATCAAGCACAAGTCGGGTGTACAAAACAAGGTAGCGGATGCCTTGAGTCGACGTACTTCTCTTCTTACACAAATGAGGGCTCGTATTTTGGGATTCGATGATATTCGGGATCTCTTAAAGAATGATACTTATTTTGGTCCTCTTATGGTTGATTAAAGGTCACTCCAAAATGGGGCCATTATGTTCTTTTCGATGGGTACCTTTACCGGAGGAATTGTCTTTGCATTCCGCAATCAAGCTTGAGATTGAAAATTATTAAGGAGCTTCACGATGAGGGGCATATGGGGACTACTCGTACTTGGAACTTGGTTTCTAGCTCATACTTTTGGCCGGGAATGTGGAAGGAGATTCATCGATATGTGAAGAGATGTCATATATGTCAAGTATCTAAAGGAACGGCCACTAATGAGGGATTATACATGCCACTTTCTATTCCTTCTCGTCCATGGGAAGATTTGAGCATGGATTTCATCTTGGGATTACCGCGTACTCAAAGAGGTATGGATTCAATATTTGTAGTGGTAGATCGTTTTTCCAAAATGTCTCATTTTATTGCTTGTAAAAAGACAACGGATGCGGTCATGGTAGCTCAACTCTTTTTTTAAAGAGATTTACCGTTTACATGGTATTCTTTCTTCCATCGTCTCGAATAGAGATAGTCGTTTTGTGGGGCATTTTTGGCGCACCTTATGGAAGTTGGTCAAGACCAATTTAAGTTTTAGCACCACTTATCACCCTCAAACGGATGGGCAAACCGAAGTGGTAAAGCGTTCCCTAGGTAATCTTCTTCGTTGTTTGGTTGAGGAGAATTTGAAGACATGGGATCAAGTGTTATGCAAGGCGGAATTTGCTTACAACCATGTGGTGAACCGGAGTAGTGGTTATTCACCATTCATGGTGGTATACGGGTTCAATCCAAGAGTACCACGACTTGTCCTTAGTACCGGATTTGAAAAGGCCAAATGCTAAGGCGGAAGACTTTGTTTCTCAACTTCACCTTATACATGAAAGCACTCGAAAGCATTTAGAAGCTTCATCAAGGAAATACAAGAACAAGGTTGATCAAAGACGACGCGTGGTTGAGTTTGAAGTAGGAGATCTTGTTTATGTGGTTCTTACTAAGGAACGTTTTCCCGTGGGTGAGTACAACAAGCTCAAGGCAAGGAATATTGGACCATTTCCAATTGGAGAAAAGATAAATGATAATGCTTATCGACTCAACTTACCAAGCTCAATTCGTACGCCCGACGTCTTTAATGTTAAGCACTTGGTTCCATATTGGGGTGACAATGCTATGGATGAAGAGATGGACAATTCGAGGGCGAGTTTCACTTAAGGAGGGAAGGATGATGCATAATGGTATTTCAAACATACCATTTATGCCCTTTTATTTCACAATTACTCTTTTATCCTCTTCTTTCCCTTATTTCTCATCTTTGTCCTTTTTATTTACTACTTATTGATTAAACCCTAGCTCTACTAGTTTCAAGTTTGGTTTTGTTTAGAAAAGTGGTGTAAGAACCCTAAATCCTTCCTAAGAGAAGAGCCTCCAACACTTTGTTATTTCGAATTTGTAATTGGGTAGAAATTTCAATTTGTAAGAGATGCATCTATTATCTTCTAGTTTCCAATCTTAGAATTGGGTAGAAATTTGAAGATTATTAGAAAAGAACCTCAAATCTTTGTATCTTCCTTGTTCCAAGGGTAGAAGAAGCATCATTTGAAGGTTGATTATTTTTATTTCATGGTGTTTTATTATAATTTATCATTCAATTTCAATTATAAGTGTTACTTTACATTAGTTATTCAGGATTCGAATTTCGGGCGTTAGGCCCCGATTTTACTTAATTCGGAACATAGACGGAAGTATCTTTTCGGGTTGTTGGTACGAAATTGTAGGTATATGCCCCCCCTGAATCACACTATAAAACTAGTGTTCGACTTAGTTTTCCACAACCAAAAGTTGCTTTTTGAATACTTATATAATTTCACCCTTCGAGAAGATGGAATATTTCTATGTCCCCAACTACTTCTCATTAGTTTCTTAAACGTATTCTTTTTTTTTTCTTTTCTGTTAGATTGATTAATTTTCTATATTTAGCTTTAACATCGAAGTTCAGTTTAACCTAATCTAACTTAACTAAAAATTAAATCATTGTTTAAGAGTCTCTTTTGACTCCACTCATTCTTATGTTATATCCTTATCTTGATCAGATAGTTTTATTTAGTTACTTTTTTTTTTTTTTTGATGCAAAGAACCTTTAGTGTAGAACCAATACAAGCATGAATAAGAACCGATCAAGTCGGAGGAATAATGGTTTTTCTCGGAAGTGTATTCCAACCATTTTGTTTGTTTTTCTTCTTCATAAAGATGTGCTCCAAAAGTTGGAGTGATTTGCTCAAATTTCTTAAAACTTGTGATGGAGATTTTGTCGTCAAAAGCATCAATCATGAAATTTATGTCGCCAGGTAAATAGATGATGAAGATTCCGGTGAAGATTTTGTCGCCGGAGCTAACAATGATGAAGTTTTCGTCATTGAAAGTCATCTCAAGTGATCTTAAAACCCATAGAACACAAGAACGGCCATTAAAACCGAGATAAACCTCTCTAATAGAGGAGATAAAAACACCATAAGGGTGTACAAAACTTACCAAAAGGTATGATAAAACCATGATAAAACTAGCTAAGAACAAAGATCCAACCTAGAACAAGAAAAAGGAAAGAAGATCCCACTCAGATCCAGCCCCAAAAGGACCAGATCTGAGCCGGAAGTATTACCGGTGAGAAGTTTTTTTTTCCTCTGTGAAGAGGGTGAAAGAGGAGAGTGGAAAAAGAGGGGAGAAATATTTGTTATTTAGTTACTCATCATACTATAAATTAATTATTCCCTAAACTACTATAATCAACTAGTGAACTAGACATCCATGCAATAGGTTCATGTTCGAATCTCCCCTCTAACACTATTTTTCATTATCATATTTTGGGTCCAAGAGCATAGCTCAGTGGTATTCCATCAACTCCAGTAAGGAGGAAGTCAGGGATTCAATCCCCGCCGCCGTAAAGGTTTGTAGTAGATTAGTTGTATAGTGGGTTGAGCGGTGTTGGGTCTGGCAGTGGGGCCAGTCCAACTGGCTGGGTTCGGGTAGGGGCCTGGGCCCGGCTTTCGCGTAAAAAAAAAAAAAAAAACTAGTGAACTAGACATTACGGGTTCAACTTGATCATTTGTTGGGGCCAAACTTTTGTAGGAAATACCAATAGGTCCTAGAAATAATATATTAGAGAGAGTCTAGTCCAGTTGACCTAGTCAACTGTCTGTTTGGTCCTATTTGGAAATATAAATTATAGTTTGGTCCTAAAAATTATGGTTTGGTCCTAAGGTGATGTCATGGATGATGTAATTGTCACTGTGTGGTGGCAGAATTACCCTTTTGGGACCACATATATAGACAAAAACCCTAGAAAATATCTTATTTTCAGATTTACTTTGTCTCTCCACCTGTTTTCAGATCTAGTTTCTTTTCTCAATTTCTTTTTTCTTTTTTCTTTTTCTTTCTGCTACCGTTTTTGTTGTTGTTGATGATGATGAAGAAGAAGAAGAAAACGATGACGAAGATTTTTCATGGATCTGTTGTTGTTTGATGTCATTGTTGATGAAGAAGAACGAGAAAACGATTGCGACGATTTCATGGATGTGCTACTGTTTTTGATGTTTGTTGTTGATGATGAAGAAGAAAACGATGACGACGATTTCGTGGATCTGCTACTGTTTTTGATGTTGTTTGTTGATGATGAAGATGAACTCGTGTTTGAAGACGATGATGTTTTGCTTCTGCTGCAGCTTGAAGACGACGAAGATGATGTTGCTGCTGGTGTTTGAAGACGTCGAAGAAGATGAAGATGATGATGTTGTTCATTTTTAGGTTTTTATATGGAGTTCATTTCTGGAATGAACTCTGTTTTTTTTAGGTTTTTATATAAAGTTCATTCCATAAATGAACTCTGGAATGAACTCTGTTTTTATATGGAGTTCATTTCTGGAATGAACTCTGTTTTTATATGGAGTTCATTTCTGGAATGAACTCTGTTTTTTTAGGTTTTTATATGCAGTTTATTTCTGGAATGAACGCTGTTTTTTTAAGGTTTTTATATGGAGTTCATTTCTGGAATGAACTCTGTTTTTTTTTTTTAGGTTTTTATATGGAGTTCATTTCTGGAATGAACTCTGTTTTTTTAGGTTTTTATATGGAGTTCATTTTCTAGAATGAACTCTGGTTTTTTTAGGTGATTTCTGAAAGAATAAGTAGAAATTAACAGGAGTTCATTTTGAAGAATGAACTGCTACAAAAAAATAAATATTAACACGGAAGGGTACTTTTTTCCATTTAATATTTTTAAATAATTATGGACCAAACAGTAAAGGCGTTTTCTCAAAGGACCAAACTGACATGGGCCCACTAAAAAAAGAACCAAACGATATTTTCCCCCAAACTTACTTTTTCCCCATAATGTATAAAAATGCATGTAGCATGTACTCGTGGATGGTTACGTAAACACTAATTGTTGTTTTAACCACTTCTCTATTCCACCGTTAACTAGTACGTATGTAAATCATCGTCGTATCTTATTTGTTAGATTATGATATTTTATAAAGTATGATGATGATCATTAAAACAAATATGAAATAGTTACATACTTATGCGAATTTGACAAGGACCAACACAAGAGTTTAGACTCTAATAAATTATATGCATAAAACTTTGATTAGTTAACATAATTGAGAATGTAATTATCATGATGCGCACATTTCAATCAATTATAATAATTTTGTCTCACCGTTTGCTCAAATGCGAGACGCGTGGTTCTTAAATTGCTAATGATGTCCATAGTTTTAATGATAGTTTTGCCTACGGGTTGTGCAAGGGTTGGTCAGGCCGGCATAAAAACTATGTCCTATATTTTGGGAGCTAGTCTCTTACCCAAACCCGGTACTTGCTACTGGGAAATGGGTTTCGGTTTTTGGTTCATAGTTTTAATGATAATGAAGATTAGTTGGGTGATTAGATTAGTCTATATAAACCGCATAAGTTGCACTGATCTCTTGAATTGAGCCGCTATTTTATGGCCTGTAAAATAATAAATATGGAAACCATGGAGTGGTCTGATGGTTCTTATGCCGGAAAATGGGTCAATTGCCCAAATATTTTTAAAACATGGTTCTAATGGACGAGTAAAAATTAGTATGGGTGAAATGGACACCAAAAAAATAGCAAGAATGAATCTGGATTCATCCTGACTTAAACTTAAAAAAAATAGCGAGGGTGAGACTGGATGCATCCTGATGTAAATTAAAAATAAGAAAAAGTATTTGAAAATGGGTAGGATGAAACTGTTTACATCCTGGTTTTTTTTTTTACATTCTCGTCCATTTAAACAATATCAAATTTTACATGTCTTTTTCACCCAGGAATTATCGTTATTGGGTTAATTGACCAATTTTATCTTCTTACGCCCTTTTTTATAGGAAAGGTTAGGATTTGAATCCTCCAACTACCTAAAAATTTCTAAAAGTAAAGGATTGAGAAATAAATCCTATTTTAAAAAATAAGAATAAATAGCATTTGATCGACAATTGTCATTTGTTACTCTGATCCATAATTATCAATTAATAACTATAGTGCAATTGTTGCCAGTACTAAAATGTCATATCTAAGGATTTAGAAAGTAATATAGGGATCACTATTTTTTTTTGATGGAAATCACATTTCAATTCATTCATATCAAAATAGTGATTACATGATTGCTTACAAGATTATCAAAAATATCAAAATACAAGATAATCAAAACCCAAATACAAATGACGATACCAATTGCAAGTACACCGCGAAGAGAAAGAGCCATGAACCGGTGCAGGTTACCCAAGTAATGATATCGATGAGGACGAAATATTTGAGAATGAAGCTAGATGGAACAATATCGTGGAAGACCCAATTGAACTTTCCAAGGATAATAATGATAACATTAAAGTCGAGATTTTGGTTGAGGCAGAAACTGACGAAGACTAGTTAAAAAGTTTGATAGAGGACCACAATACACATGAGGTAAATAATTCACTGCAGTTCTTTAACAATAGTGAGGATCCCGTAATTCAAGAGATGGTGTCTAATCCTTTGCATTCCTCCAGTAGTCGAAGTAGTTTCTAAAAGAGTTGTTAAACCAACTTTTAGGAAAATTCCTCACTTAGGATCCGTTTGTGTGCTTCCAAAGTTTTAACGGATTATTTTGCTTCTAAGTTTCCACCATTAGAGATTCTTGACTCTAACAATGTGTTGGTTACCCAAGTGGAACCTATTGAAGTTCCCAATAATTGTTTCACAAGTTTCACATTTCATATTATGCTAACAATTGTGTGAAGTTTTTATTCAAAGTGCATATTGCTATATGGGCTGACCGCTCAAGTTTTCAGACTGTTGATGTACAAACAATAACCAGCGAGTCAGGATGAGGACGTTAGACTAAGCGTTGAATGGGAGGAAATCCATTTTTTTTTAATCTTCTTTTTAGTTTTATTTGTTTTCCATATTATATTAGAAATTTCCCACCTTGATTTTATGTTGGATGAGTCAATTAAATTGAGGACAATATAAACCTTTAGTATGTTGGAGTATTAATTTATATATTTTTCATATAGAGTTTTTAGTCTTTTATAGAGTTTTCATTTTTTAGGTAGAATTTTTAAATCATAAACTCCAACTTTTGGACATTTTAGTCACATAGTATATACATTTCGCTATGTTTACATATGGAGTTCTTACCAACATCCTTGTTCTGGTTGGCTTTTTAAAATAGAATGTACTCATGAATTTGTCTAAAGAAAACCTCTCAAAGGATTATGTTGGAAATTTATTTTAACTCGGATACAAGCGACAAAAGATTTTTTCGCTCACAGTTAGGTAAACACATCTACCAACGTCTACTTACTAACATGTCCTTGTATAAGAAAACTTTTTCTCCCTAAGAAAACGGAGCTCCAAAAACCATAATAGCCTCCTGCTCAAATCATCTCACGACAAATTAAAATCCTTTGCAACTATTTCCTTCTTTTCTATATGGTTTCCTTGTTTCCGATCTTTAGCGTTTTTAAAAAATTTCAATTCGTCTAACTAGATCGTGTGATAGTTTCATATTTTCTCTTATTTTTGTGGTCTTTGATTCATGAGGAAGTTAGATTCTACCTATATAAATGGGAATCTCTCTTAGATCTATGCTTCAATCTTACTATAACAGTATCTTCATCGCAAAAACAACTATAACAATAGCATCAAAATTATCACTTGATCTTAGAACAAAAACAACAACAACAATCACCAATTTCGTAAACTCGATCCGTATGAGTATTCTTCCATATTCCATAAAAATTTTATTATTTCAGAAAGATCCATATTAAATTTGTTAGAGCATCACTTGGTAAAACTCAGAAGTTTTGGTATGTCAAGCTCGTCATCAATTTTAGTTGATCAAAACTAAGTCTTGATATTTAACCTACGAAATTCAGTCTTCGACTAGGATTAGAGTATGGTAGTTGAGTATCATAAATCACCAATCAACCTTGAAGAATTTAAGACCGAAGACGGCGTCAAAGAAAACTTCATCAACAAAGGTATGTGAAGACTAACTATCCTATTTACTCAAATTATCTAGTATTTTATCTACTACACATGTGGTATGACTTTAGCATTATGATGGACATTGCAAAGAAGATTGCAATCTAAAGAAGTAGTTCAAGTTAATTCTTAAAGTTCACAAACTGTTTCACCAGTTCGCGAACTTGAACTTGTAAATATAAATACTTGATTTTTAATATCTCAATTAACTCGCGCACACGAACTATATTGGTCAGTTCGCAGACTAGTCGATTTTGAGATAGTACTGGATACTATTTATTTCAGCGTATACGAACTAGTTGATTTTTGATGTTTCACATACACATTTTATTTTCAAGTACACAAAATGTTTTGGACAGTTCGCTAACTTGTCAATATAAAAATTCCAAAAATTACGAGATGACTTTTTAGTTCACAAACTTCTTTGACAGTTCACGAAATGATTCAATCTTATGAAAAATTAAGCTTGTCGGTTTCAGAACTACTTAACCGTGACTTTCTTGCAAACCATATGGTACACTCTGGTTGTATATATCTTCTTTATAATTCAAAGCAAACATCTCACATGCTTTCATGCACAATATATATAGAGAAGTTTCGTTTGTAAGCTACCAAGGTTGTTCATCCACTACACCAAATTCCTGGATTTGTAACAGACCCAAGCCGTTACTAAAACGGGTTGTAACGGCTCTCGCCTGTTGCAAAAGTGGGTGTTACATTTTTTTGTAACGACTTTGTGGCGTTCACGAATTTGAGAACGTGCCCTCGTAACGGGTTTAAGCCGTTCACTTAATTTGCCAAGTGCAAAACAGCGTTGTCGTAACGTTGATGAGCCGTTACGAAATTTTTTGTAACAGCAAAAAAATTACTGCCAGTCAACCTTGACCAATTTTGACCAGGTCAAGGCTGACCGTGATAATTTTTAGCATTTAATAATAGAATTCTAAATTCAATACCCTGCATACAACTTTCAATATCATCCACACTCAACAATAATTTCTTCAATCTATTCATATCAGATTCATATAATCAAATAACATAAATTTATCTAAGTACCAACCTTTTTTTTTTGTTAAGTGTCAAATTTCTAAGGGAACATATAGAAACTCACTAACTTCCTACAAAACTTGATTACGTGGAACTCACAAAACTTGAAGCTGCTTTATTCTCCACCCTTGTGATGCACATGGGTCTTGACAAAGATAAGGCAGTGCACAAAGGTCACAAAATCTTTAGCTGAAACCACACTTAGACCATCCCCGTCAGAGTCCATGCCCTTGCCATGCCTACCCTTTCCTTGAATCAAGTGTGAGCCTCTTTGATCCCCCAGTTGATCTGCAGGTAGAGAAATGTATTTGGATCGAAAATCAACAAGGATCAAACGAGAAAAAGCGGGCATTCCAAATATCATGTATACACCTTATATATTGGACTTAGTAATATAAGAGTGTTTAATGTTAGAGTAACAATATGTATGTACAAAACGACAGAGAAAATTGTTACCATAAGTCCCTCTTTTGGAGCCAATTCTTTGGCCATCTTCACTGCATCATCACTTGTAACACCTTTCGAGAAAAGTATTAACAATGAACTTCGTAAGGCGATAAGGAGATGTATGATATGAAATATAAATTCTTGTATAAATAACGTTAGAAAGAGTATGAAAAAGTTGTATCGAAGCCATTCTCAACTACAATATCATCATATACACTCTAGTCAAAATTTACACGGATGAGATTGCACAAGATGTTCTCAATCTTCTAAGAGCCACAGGGTTTCCAATGATATCCTTCTTGTTATTTCTCTTGAATTCTGAACAAAGTGGTTCACCATTAAATTGTCAAAGTCCTCACCACCAAGATGGGTCTTTATAATTCAAAGCAAACATCTCACATGCTTTCATGCACAATATATATATCAACACTCCTGCACATAGAAGTTTCGATTAGTTGAACTCCACCATGATTGGTGTTCAAACTTAAAGGTTGCGGTGATAAATACAAAAGGCCCGATAAAATTATGACAAGGAATGGGCTTCGGTGGTGATCTTACTATCTTACATTTATTTTGCTACTTGGTACCTAGTTTAAGAAGTCCTAGATTTGATCTCAGAGTGCATACGGAAGGTATAATGTCCTTTGGTCTTCTTGATAACTCCAATTGTTTAACCTAGGATTCTAACAAGAATGTCATCAATTGTTTAAGGAGCATAAACTTAATCTATCTGACATTTCAAATCCATGGCAATAGTTCATTTTCAAAAATCAGACAGAGATTCTTGATCTATTTTAGTTTATACGTCGATTCTCTGGATTACTATCATTTCTTTTGTCAAGAAAATGAAACAAAGTGAGCAGAAAAGAACAAAAGCTAGAGTTTACTTTGAAACTATAGCAAGAATTTATCTTTTCTTCCTCGTTTGTTTGTGTAAGCTACCAAGGTTGTTCATCAATATAAATAAAGGAATCTTAACTAACCACAACTCCTTGCTGCTTGGTCTCAACTAGACATCTTTCCTTACTAGAAAATTAATCCCTTGTTTACACTTTTGTTTCTAGTTGTAGACTTTCCAGGTCCCCTTTTATCTTCAAGGAAATCTATATTTTACTCCAACGATAGTTTATATTATTCTTGGTTCAATTTCTTCATCATATAAGAAAACCCTATCATGTCCTTATTGATCTTCTAAGTTCTCGTCTCTCTCGAAACTTTAAATCTCACAAACTTTACATTTATCAAATGGGAACTTGATTAATAGGAATCATAAAGTACTTTTCGTCTTAGACTTTGTGATTCCACATGATAGATATCTAAATGATTTCTGATTTGATTTGTTTAGATTTTTATTGTAAGGTAGAATTGATTAGGCATCTTAACAACTTTTGATGAGAATAAGTTCAACTTAGTCTTGAGTTTGCTTGATATCTTATTTTATTAAAGTGTAATACCCCGTTAGACAATTATTATGAATTACTAGCTAAAATCCATAATTTGTAGAGATGTGCTATAGAGTGTAAGATATAATGTGTATTATTGGCTAGATAGGTTTCCCTTAACATAATATGTAGTCTGGGGTTATAATATCTCTAACTAGGTTTTTAAGAAAAGGGTATAAACCTAGTTTCACAAATATATCAGGAGATTAGAAATTGAGAAAGGGAGCAGCCGGGTGAAAGGCACTAGGGTTGTAGCTGATTTGATTTTGGATTGCTCGTTGCGATTGGTTCCTGTTTTATCTTCATCAAGAGGCAAGTTTATTCTTGCTTTATCAATTTGATTGTGATTGTTTTAGTTTTCAATTATCATGGTAGGTCAAAAAATACTTTATAGAGTGAACTATAAATCCTCATATCTTTGAAACCCTAGAATGCAGAAAACGTAACAGATATATTGTTGTGATACCAACACCACTTTTACAGTGTTTTCCTTATTTATACTTTCCTTAATTAGTTTGTTTTGTTAAGGTAGTTATTAAGTTCAACTAGAATTGTTGCGCAGACTTGCAAGCCAAGTATTGTCAGCTATAAATACTGAAGTCTGTTAGTTTTGAAGTTAAGTAATAATAATTAATCTTTCAAGTCTTCTTTTCATCTCTCTGATTCTTAAACCTCTCTAAAATATCTCTTAATTCTCTCTTTTCTTCTCTCAAATATCACATCCTACCGTTAGTTGAGTTCTCTTGATATTTGTTAAGGTATTGAACCATAACATCTGTCATCAGAGCAGGTTAGTTCCTTCTCACAAAACCCTATTTTTTTTTTTTTTTAGCTTCCGCTTGCGATCATGACACTTACTGGAGAAGTTAATCAGCTTACAGCTATGATGAAAACTTTGAACACAACAGTTACAGATTTTATGCAAACTGTTATTGATACTTCCGACAATGAAGATCAATCAAGAGCAGTTGTCATAGATGCACTAATGAAAAGAACGCAAACTTTACATAATGCCAGTTTGCAAACTATCTTAGAAAATCATAAACAAGAGATGGCTGCTGTGATGCAACAGAACACGCAGAATATCAACACTATTGCTGCTAATATTACTCGTGATATGGCATCCATTCTCCTTGCACGTTTTCCTCTCAATACACCTCCTGGATTTGGTGGTTTGAATGGAAACAATGGTAACAATGGTATGCCTGGAAGTAGTGGTTCAGGTGGCAACAATGGTATATTAGGTTCTCCTATACCTAATAATTTGAAGTTTCCTACTTTTGAAGAACAGACCCAGCTGGTTGGATATTTCAAGTCGATCAATATTTTCGTCTTCACCATACAGCTGAAGGCTTAAAGATTGACATTGCTACTTCTTATTTCAAGGGAGAAGCCAATTCTTGGTATAGATGGGTTAAGAACAAGCTCACTAATCCTACATGGTTACAATTTTGTTCCCTTATTCGTGAACGTTTTGCTGATAAGAAGTTTGCTAATCCACGTCTGGCGCTATCAATAATTTCTCAACAAGGTTCAGTTCGTGATCATATTAAAGAATTTGAATAACTTCTCAATTTCGTTACTGACTTGCCAGACAATTATGTTATCGATCTCTTTATCAGATCTCTTACAAAGGAAATTCTATCAATTGTTGAGATATTTGAACCACCAACATTAGCTGCAGCTTTTATGAAAGCTATTAAACAAGAAGATGTGTTACTTTCAAACTCTTCTTTTTACAAAACTGTGGCGAGATCAACTCCATACAGACAGGTACCTCATTCATCTGATATTTCAGCTAATGTACCTTTTAAGAAGAATACGATTCCATATGGAGTTAAGCGGCTATCTTTGGAAGAGCAACGACAAAGACGTGAACAAGGCCTTTGTTTCAATTGTGATGAACAATATAAAGCTGGACATACTTGTGCAAAACCATTAACTTCAAGATTATTAATTTTAGAGATGGCTCCTGAAACTACTTCTGACGGTGAAGAAGAAATTTCAGAACCTAGTACAGAAGAGATGGTCACTCCTGCTGCTGCAAATCAGATGCATCACGAACCCACAATCTCGTTTCATGCTCTTACTGGTTCTCCATTCCCTAATACTATGCGAGTCACGGGATATATTTCTGGCCAGCCACTTACAATTCTGATTGACTCTGGATCAACTCACAATTTTTTAAATCCTAGTGTAGCTAAGAGATGTGGCATTGCAGCTAAGTCAGTTATTGATACAATGAGTGTTATGGTTGGTAATAGAGGATTACTAAAAACGCAAGGAACTTGTTCTGATATCTCTATGAAATTACAAGATTATCAGTTCAATACAGAGTTTTTCTTGTTAGAATTGACTGGTTGTGAAGCAGTACTAGGAGTGGAATGGTTAAGAACTTTGGGTAATATCTCTTGGGATTTTGAGAAGTTACACATGAAGTTTACTTCCAATGGTAGTGAACATACGTTAGTAGGTAATCAGTCAGCTTCCATTCTGTTACTCGACAGTATTCCAATGCAGAAGATTTTTTAATACACTCACCATGGATTTCTATTTCAATTGGTCACACAATCAACTTCTTCAGCAGATAACTCTCAGGTAAGTGGTGTAGTTTCAGATTTACTTTCAAGTTTTTCTGATTTGTTTGCTTCAACTACTGAGTTACCACCACAAAGGGAGCATGATCATCGTATTCCCTTACTTCCTTATTCTGCACCAGTAAATGTGCGACCTTATAGGTATCCTTATTTTCAAAAAGAGGAGATTGAGAAAATTGTTTCTGAACTCAAGGAAGCAGGTTTTATTAGAGCTAGTTCTAGTCCCTTTTCATCTCCTATACTTTTAGTTCGTAAAAAAGATGGGTCTTTGCGTATGTGTGTGGATTATAGAGCGTTAAATAAGGCTACAGTTAAGGATAGATATCCAATTCCAATTGTGGATGAACTCCTTGATGAATTATATGGGGCAATCATATTTTCCAAGATTGACATGAAATCGGGTTATCACCAAATTCGTGTGCATCCAGATGATATACATAAAACAGCTTTTCGCACACATGATGGACATTACGAATTCCTAGTAATGCCATTTGGGTTGTCCAATGCTCCTGCAACTTTTCAAAGTCTGATGAATGATATTCTTCGACCTTATCTTTGGAAGTTTGTATTGGTATTTTTTGACGATATACTTATATACAGCAAGTTAGAATCTGAACATGTTCAACATTTGCGACTGGTGTTTGAAGCCTTGCGTGCGCACAATATATTTTTGAAACAATCCAAGTGTGAATTTGCTAAGGAGACAATCAGTTATTTGGGTCATATGGTGTCATCTGAAGGTGTATCAGTTGATAATGATAAATTTCTTGTATCTCAAATTGGCCTATTCCGACTATAGTAAAGGCTTTGCGTGGGTTTTTAGGTTTAGATGGATACTACCGTAAGTTCGTGAAGGATTATGGTAAGATTAGTGCTCCTCTTACAAAATTACTTAAGTTGGATGCTTTTATATGGACTTCTTAAGCGACTACAGCTTTTAACCAACTCAAAACGGCTTTGACTAGTACACCAGTTTTAGCACTACCAAATTTCACAAAAGAATTCATTTTAGAATGTGATGCATCTGGTAATGGTCTTGGAGCAGTGTTAATACAAGATAAACGGCCTATTGCTTACTACAACAAATCACTTTCAGGTAAGAATCTTAATCTTTCAGTTTATGATAAAGAAATGTTGGCTATAATCAATGCGGTCAATAAATGGCGACCTTATTTGCTTGGTCGGCATTTTAAGATATACACTGATCATAGGAGCCTTAAATGCTTCTTGGAACAGCGTGTCTCTTCAATGGAACAGCAAAAGTGGCTGTCCAAACTACTTGGTTATGATTATGAAATCATTTACCGCTCTGGAGCTTTAAATATGGCGGCTGATGCATTATCTCGTGTTAATGATTGTCAATTAATGGCAATTACTACACCTATATTTTCTGGAATTATTGATATTGTCCAAGAATGTCATAATGACACTAATTTGAGTCTTCTCATTGCAAAATTACGTGAGCAACAAGATTGTCTACCACATTACACTTATATAGATGGAGTTCTTCGCTATAAGAACAGAATTGTGGTAGCCTCCATATCTTCATGGTGCTCTAAGATTCTAGATGAATTTCATTCAACTCCAACTGGTGGACATGTTGGATATTTGCGTACTTATAAACGCCTTCAACAAAAAATTTATTGGTCAGGCATGAAGAAGACAGTTAAGGATTATATAGCTTCTTGTGATATTTGTCAACGCAACAAAGCTGAATCCATTTCTCCTCCAGACTTATTGCATCCCTTATCCATACCTACTGATATTTGGTTAGATATATCTATGGATTTCATAGATGGTCTTCCACCATCTAATCGAAGAACATCTATTCTAGTTGTGGTGGATCGTTTGTCCGGGTATGCACATTTTGTCGCTCTTATACATCCTTATTCAGCTGATACTGTGGCTGAAGTTTTTGTTCGTGAAATAGTTCGCTTACATGGAATGCCTAAGAGTATCACAAGTGACAGGGATTCAATTTTTATGAGTCATTTTTGGGAAGCTTTCTTTTCACTTCAGCACACTCAACTTTGTAGAAGTTCTGCGTATCATCCTCAATCTGATGGTTTAACTGAAGTTACCAATAGAACTTTAGAGTGTTATTTACGTTATTTTGCTGGGATTAAACCGAGTGATTGGCTGAAGTGGCTACCCTGGGCTGAATGGTGGTATAATACTAACTTTCATACATCAATCAAAATGAGTCCTTATCAAGCTGTGTATAGCAGACTCCCTCCAACAGTTTCAACATATATTTCTGACTCTACTACTGTTCATGCTGTGGATGTCATCTTACAAGCTCGTGACCAAGTTTTGATGATTCTGAAGTCTAATTTACAAGATGCTCAGTCAAGAATGAAAGTTTATGCTGATGCACATAGAACTGAAAGAAGTTTTTCAATTGGGGATTTGGTTTTTTCTAAGACTCCAACCATATCGTCAGACAACTGCAGCAACTTCATATTTTTCAAAGCTTTCACCTAAATTCTATGGACCATTTAAGGTCTTGGAAAAGATTGAAACTGTGTCTTATAGATTAGAGTTACCACATTCCAGTAGAATTCATCATGTATTTCATGTTTCTCTCTTGAAACTCAAGCTTGGTGTTTCTGACATTGTACAGACTGAATTGCCTGTTACAGTGGATTATGAAAAGTGGGAACCTGAATCAATCTTAGATCGTAAGATGTATAAGAAGGGCAATGTTGCTGGAACCAAATGTCTCATCAAATGGAGAGGTCGTGCTATTGAGGAGGCAACATGGGAGGTTGCTAATGAAATATTGCTGCAATTTCCAGAGTTTCAGACTTGAGGACAAGTATTTTTTCAAGCAGGGTGGGATGTTGCGATACCAACACCACTTTTACGGTGTTTTCCTTATTTATACTTTCCTTAATTAGTTTTTTTTTGTTAAGGTAGTTATTAAGTTCAACTAGAATTGCTGCGCAGACTTGCAAGCCAAGTATTGTCAGCTATAAATACTGAAGTCTGTTAGTTTTGAAGTTAAGTAATAATAATTAATCTTTCAAGTCTTCTTTTCATCTCTCTGTTTCTTAAACCTCTCTAAAATCTCTCTTAATTCTCTCTTTTCTTCTCTCAAATCTCACATCCTATCGTTAGTTGAGTTCTCTTGATATTTGTTAAGGTATTGAACCCTAACATATATTTCGGCCTGTAAATAAATTTCCAACCGTTGGTTATAGATGAATTTTGAATATGTTTTATATTAGTATCTCATGTGTCTTCTGTTAAATTTTGAAGACGATCGGACACTGGTAAGGCTCCGATTAGATTGATTTTCCAAACTGTATTTCTGCAGAATTCAGACACAAAGTTGTAGCGATTAAGCTCTTGTATGAATTATCCAACCGTTAGATTTTGCTCATATTTTAACTTCATATGATAATTGTTATTTTAGTTGTTCTGTAAAAATTTCAGGAAGATCAGACTTCGTTTGGTACCCCAAAATTCCTACTAGTTGTGAATACGTCTGCAGTAAACCATGTCAGGTTCAGGTCCGTTTATTACCTTAGTCCACAGTTTTTAGCCGTTAGAAATTTCTGAAATTTTAATATGTTGTATCATAGGTTATTATGAGTCTCCAGGTTACATTTCGTGAAGATCAGGTAAGTGGAACATCACCTTTTACCTTCAAATGCTAGATGCTGCAGTTTTGTTTGTTTGTGGTGTGCATTGTTGTATTCATTATAGTATGCATTCTGTTTTGTTAAGATCTATTGACTTTGGATTTTGCTGTATAGCCGATATCAGGGCCACCTCGATGTATTTTGGAAATAGAAGGTGTGTCGCGGTGGGTGGTGGTAGTAAGTATGTGTTGTTTATGTTGTATGTCGAAATCAGGGCCACATTTATATGCAAGATAGTTTGTGAGTCGCGGTAGGCATTCGTTCAGTTTTGTTTTGTTGTCGAGATCAGGGCTACATGTATGTGAGTCCGGTGGGCAGTGGTGACTTGTATGTTTAATTATCTTTCGCCGAGATCAGGGCCTCAAGTTTGACTTGAATAACTTGTGTGTCACGGTGGGCAGTATGATGTGTGTTGTTGTCTGATATGTGTGAGTTTAAGGAAGTTTCTTGGTAACAAAATGGTTTGTATTACTGAACTTTACATATGACGATGTTTTGTAGTTAGTATGAGTTATCTTACGTGATACTTGCAAGGCTTTTACTTTCAATAGTTAAGTTGATGATTTAAGAGTGAACTTGCAATTTACAAGGCTCTAACCTTGTGTTGATTTTCAGTTTCAGGTAGCTGAGTATGTAAGTGATTAAATCTTGGAGTTTTCTCGAGTTTCCGTTGCAGTATCTGGGAAGAAGTGAAACCCCTTCCTTGATGAAGTTTTCTTAATTTTTTTTCCCTTATTTCCACTTACTTTGTTAAATATTATTTTCGTAATAAGTTTTCTTGTCGAAACTTGGTTAATACGTAATTTCATTAGTGGAATGTGTTGGTCTATTTCATAACTTGTTAATGTGATAAAACTTCTTTCTTTTCTATTTTATTTAAAAAAAGTATTTTTCTGAACTAGTGTGAGCTATGTGAATCTACGTTCATGTAGTGAAAATCTTGAATTACTGATAATAGGGCCGGCCGGACTATTGTTATTGATTCGGGTTGTCACACTTGTGTTGGTCTATTTCATAACTTGTTAATGTGATAAAACTTCTTTCTTTTCTATTTTATTTAAAACAAGTATTTTTCTGAACTAGTATGAGCTATGTGAATCTACATTCATGTAGTGAAAACCTTGAATTACTATAATAGGGCCGGCCGGACTATTGTTATTGATTCAGGTTGTCACATAAAGATCCCTCATAGCATATAGATTTTCATAGCTTGATTGAATATCTTTCTAAAGGAAATCAATTAGGTTTTTTGTTAAAGGCAGAATAACAATAAAAGTTCACTTAGGTTGAAGCAAATCCTAGGCCTGTAAAGGACGCCAGCTAGGGAATCATGTTGAGTAGGGTCTTACGAGATCCAAAAAACGTAAAAGAGCATAACTGGAGCTGAATTACTTGTAGGGTCGATTCAGTTTCAACTAGAGTCCAGTCAGAAATTTGATAGCAGGCTAGTGTCGTAACGGCTTAATATTGTATGATGCTCAAGTTATAGACTAAGTGACGGGTTTATTCTATTTTGTAGTTTTCCTCGTTAACAAAATTTCTGGTGTCTTGTGATTTCTTTTTCGCATTATATTGTTTATCTTTGTAATTGAAATTTCATAAGTAAAACGTTAAAATAACCTAGACATTTTTTAATCCTAAAAAACTGTACAAATTCTACAAGATTTATCCTTGAGAATTATTATCTTCAAAGAGAGATTACAAGACTTGTGTTGTTGGAATCCGGTTCACATTGCAGTTCCGGTAGACACTAGGTTATTACTTGGATATTAATTTTTGAGATCGTCCAAGTTAAACTTGTCTCTATATATATGAGATATTAGATCATTATTGTTGATCTGTGCTACCAATTATGATAAGTTTGTCTGTAGGATTCAAATATCGCACAACATATTCTCTTAGCGTGCGAGATTCAATTATTTTCTTAACTCGCGAGAGTGTCTCGAGAGAAGGTAGCAAGGCTCGAGAGAGTGTCTCGAGAGAAGGTAGCAAGACTCGAGAGAATGTCTCGAGAGAAGGTAGCGAGACTCGAGAGAATGTCTCGAGAGAAGGTAGCAAGAGCTCATAAATCATTAAAGGGCTCGCGAGAATATGAGCTGTATGTGAGCTGTCATCCATTATGTAAACACCTATATAAAGAGGAGATCAGGAGAGAGAAAGGAGGAGGAATAATTTTGGGAGAACACTTTTAGGAAGAGAGAGATATTTTTGAGAGAGATTTATTTTCTTTATCATCTTCTTCCCCAAATAATTAGATCTAGAGCTCTAGAAAATATCCATTAATGGAGATTCTCAATGTAATTCAAATGTAACCTCAACAATCATAGTGAAGAATCGTGGATGTAGATCACATTGATCGAACCACGTAAAAAATCTTATGTGTCTATTTAAATTTCTAGCACTTATATTTAAAATTTAGGTGATTAATATGATTTAGATCTACAAAATATAGTGAGGGGTGTAGTGTGGGAAATCCTGCTACTACATATGCGCTAGAAACAGGGACTGTGCAGAGATTGACGTAGAAATTGGAAGGAATTTGGATTAACAGAAAAAAGATTTGGAGAAGATACTCAAAAATTCATTGGAAAAGAAAAATGGCTAGAAGAAGAAATGTACAAGGGCAACCAACGATTGTAAGAAGAAGTGGGAGACTTGCTGGAGAAAGGAGGAATGAAACAGGAGAATCATCAAGGATGAATAGGAGAAATGATGGAGAAGATCAAAATCAGCCACCAATCTCCCCAGTAGCAAACACGGCCGAGGATTATGATAGAGTAAGCGTACATACTTGGAGATTTGATTCTGAAGACGAGAGAGAAGAGGAGCAGCAGTTGGTGAACAATGGACAAGGAGGAGGAGAGCAAGAAATGAATGGAGAAATGAATTTAGGTAACGAAGAAATCACAGCATTAGAAAGATTGAGACAAACAATACATGAGGAGAGACGGCTAGAGGCAGAGGAACGAGCAAACTTGACAAGACAGAATCATGAATTGAGGATGGAAAATATGAGGTTGCAAAATAGGAGATCTAGAAGTAGCGTGAGATCAAGTTCAAGATCGAATGGAGAAGAAAGTAGGTGATTATCTCGCAGAAACACTTCGCAGAGGCATGGCTAGCACAGTTGGTCAGGAGGCATGAATGTGAGCAGAAGGTCGCAGGATCAATTCTTGCTCTCGCACACTTATTTTTGTTATGCGAAATTTCGCACAGACTTTGCTTATCTCGCAAAGAAGAAAGTTGATGAATATCTCGCAAATGAATTTCGCAAGAGAGGGTTAGAACAGTTGGTATGTTGCGAGAATATGCAAGAGGCAGGGTCAAGGGTTCAAGTCTCACTTCTCATATTTCTTTTTGCTGCGCGAGATTGACAACAACAACAAACCACAAAAGCTAAGTACCACTTTCCTTAAACATTTTACTTACAAAAAATAAAAGATTTTTGATTTGATTTACAAAACGCGATACAATCGCAGAATTACAAAGATTTCACGATTACAATAATTCGAGAACAATATCTCGCACAGATCAATTTATATATTTCCCTTAAATATTTGATTTGTTTCAAATGAGAATGATATCCAACATGGAGAGTAGTAGCGGGCAAACCTTTATGGCGTACACCCTAGTTCGCGAATTTACCTTATGATTTCGCAAGAGGCAATGTACCTAAAGTGCGTCATATAAGGGGGTACCTATTAGGATCATTTCCATGAAGGATGTTTTATCGGATGAAATGAAATGAGTTATACAAAGGAAATCAAAACAAAGAAAAATGATTTGAACTTGAAATTAAATAAATATCTTTGATAAAAGAAATGTGGAATACTAATCTAAATTTTTATTTGCATTACAAAGATAGCATGAGGCAAAGAACATGGAGCGGGAGTTTCGCATGATGGATTCACAATACTTCTTATATTTAGAGGATTAAGTACTTCCTATACTTCTCAAAGGATACTTCATACTTCTTATATATTTCGAGGATTAAGTACTTCATATACTTCTTCAAGGATACTTCATACTTCGCATAATTCAAGAAACGATACTTCATATATACTTCTCAAAGCTTCGGAACTTCGCAAAAGAATAGAGGCAAGTACGTACTTTTCAAGTCCAGTATTCTTCCGCTCGTTCCTTCATCAACAAAGACCAAAGATTACTACAACAACAGATTTTTCCTTAAAGATCGCTCTTCAAGCAATATTCAAGGAAAAAGAGGCAAGATGTAGGATTCAAATATCGCAATGCATAGGGCTCGCGGGATCAATAAACGACGGTACCGCGAGGGAGTCGCAGGAAACTAAAATAAACGACGCGATGAGAAACGACACACAAAACAACTGAAAGACATGGAACTCAATAGGTTAAGAAGTGTCGCGAGATTGAATAGTTGTACACTGGCGACACTTCGCGAGACATTCCCGAAAATAAAGGATAGCTTAGCTGTCATCCACTATGTATTACCCTATATAAAGGGTCGAGTGAGTCTGTAAAAGAGGGAGAGTTTTACCAACAGAAAGCACCAATGAAGAAACACAAAATCCGAATATAGAGCATGGCGAGAGAAGAGGAGAGATAGAAGATCGTTATATTCCTCACCCAAAATCTTCAAAATGAGCGGAATAGGGAAAATCAAGGAAACATGCAACTCCAAGAACCGAATGACCCAAATGCGGAAGGAGAATAATCTTGCACGGAGAGAAGAACTGAAAGAAACCGAGAGATCGAGGATGACATTGAGAGACACTACATTGAACAAGCGCGGCTAGCTCGCGAGAGAGAAAGGCTAAGAGAAGAAATGGAAAATCAAGAGATGGAGGAGGCAATCCTAAGCAAAATAACCATGATAACATGAAAAAGAAGAAGGGAAATGTAACCGTACTAATAGAAATATTAATGAAGAATATGAGAGGGCGCAGGTGAGAGCCGAGAGACAGCCAAGAAGAGAGAACAACCGATATAATGGCGTGCGAATTGAAGAAAGAAACGAAGAAGAGCGTCGCGGAAAGGAGAGAAGAAAATAACGAGCAAGGAGGTCAAAACAGTACGAGCGAAGAAGGAGAGAAGCGAGCTAAAAGACCAAGAGAGTCAAATTCTGAGGCAAATGAACAAATCTTAAGAGAACTGGCCGAAATGAGAGGATTGCTTTGAACAATAGAAGGGAAGGAGGAAGGAAACAATTGGACGAAGCCATCGCAGAAGCTGCGAAGAACCCCTTCACGCTAGAAGTACAGATGGGAGGAATACCACCTAAGTGCAATCTCCCTGCATTAACAAACATCTTCGATGGAACAACCTTGTGCGGTACAAACATATCAAGGCCTATATGAGGTGTATGTTGCAATGGGAGAATCATGATGCTATACTTGTGTAAATATTTCGCGTCAAGCCTAATTGGAGAAGCACTAAAATGGTTTGAGGGTCTACCAAGGAACACAATCACATCATTTGATCATTTACAAGCCACATTCCTAGGAGCATACATAAGTAACAACTCGTCGCGACAGTATTGAAGATGTATTCGGGTTGAAACAAAGGGTTGGCGAGAGCTTAAGGCGATTGACAATAAGATGGAGAACCATGTGTAGCGAAATGGCGGGACGGGTTGAGGAAAGATATCTCATCCTCTCATTTGTGAATGCTCTCTTCGCGACTAACTTGTTATACATTCAAATTTTTAGAGTCAAAAATACAATCACGATGGCGAATCTGAGAATTACAGAAGAATATATCGCCTTAGAAGAAAGACGAGAATGAAATGAATTCTTATCCAAATAAGCGAACACAAACTCGAATGCTGCGAACGCAAGCTTGTTACCTCGTTCATCAATACGGTGGCGAGCACTTCGCAAGGACAAAAGGAAGAAGGCGATGAGAGACAAACTAAGATAGTAGCTATGGGAAGCCATGACCAGGAGGAATTTGAACAAGAAAGGAACTACTATAACCGTAATGCAAAGCAATAATAAGATTCGGAGGCTAGATCACGAGCAAGAAACTTATGGTGGACGAAGGCAATATAACCATGGAGGGCGAGAAGCCGCGAGAATAGTATGGGAACCAATTAAGATGCCTCCACCGAATGCTAGTGTGGAAAAGATCTGGGAGGCTATACTTGTGATGGAAGATGTACCAAGACCTTGGAACGCGATGGAACCACCACCGAGGCGACGAGTCATGAGTTTTGTTCTTACCATCGCTTCCATGGACATCGAACAAACGCTGCGAAACGTAAAGAGAATTATTCTCAGGATGATTGATCAAGGGAAACTGAATCACTTTCTAAAAGGAGAAGAAAAAAGGCCAGACATTACCACCACCACCAGAAATGCACAGAACAGTGTCGGCGAAAGGAAAGGAAACATTTGTTATAGAAGTTGGAACAAAAGCTAGAAATTTGAACTGCAACTCTATTATTCACTCTTATCGCACAATCGAAGATTTTCATGACAACGTGCTCAGTAGAGTCTTTGCGAGAGATGCTGATGATAAAGAAATAATGAGCCCGGCGAGAACGACGCAGTTAGAAAAGTGGCAGCTGAAGACTATTTCTTTCTCTGCGGATGAAGTGCCAAAAGGAAGAGAAACACATGATAGCCCGTTGGTTGTGAAACTAGAGATTAACCCGAAACCAGTTGATGGAGAAGATGATGAGGCAGAAGCTTGTTGGGCGATCAACCGAATCTTAATCGACACCGGAAGTTCGGTGAATATTCTCTTCTACCATACTTACAAGACGATGGGAGGAAAAGATGAGGATTTGATCCCCTCTACATACAAGATATATGGCTTTAATGGCACTGCAAACAAACCAAAGGGAGAGGTTCACATGAGAATACCTCTACAAGGATTATCAACCGATATTTTATTCTGTGTGGTTGACGTGGAATCTCCATACAATGCGCTGATTGGGAGGCCATGGCTTCATGAAATCTTGGGAGTCGAGTCGACGTATCATCAATGTATTAAATTCCCACATCCAAATGGCATTGGTATTATACAGGAGATTGGAAGGAGTCGCAACAATGTCATGAAGTAGATGTAGAAAGTGCGAAGAAAGGAATGCCAAAAGAAAAGGTTGGAAACAACATGTGAGAGATGAGCAGAGAAAGGAAAAATTGATGGTGGATGCCATAGAAGTAAGGACTGAACATACCTCGCGAGGTGAGTGCCTAGAGACAAGCGAATATTATGGTAATAAAGAAGCAAAGGATATGAGGAGCAAAAGGCATAAGAAGTGAATAATCAACAAAAACAGGAGAAAAAGTAGCAATTGAAGTAATGATGTGCGAGAATCTCGCAGCCAAGAGTATATGGGGATTCAATTAAGAAAGAAAAATGAAAATACAGAATTGTGCGATATTTGAATCCTACATCTAGAAGAAAGTAGGTGATTATCTCGCAGAAACACTTCGCAGAGGCATGGCTAGCACAGTTGGTCAGGAGGCATGAATGTGAGCAGAAGGTCGCAGGATCAATTCTTGCTCTCGCACACTTATTTTTGTTATGCGAAATTTCGCACAGACTTTGCTTATCTCGCAAAGAAGAAAGTTGATGAATATCTCGCAAATGAATTTCGCAAGAGAGGGTTAGAACAGTTGGTATGTTGCGAGAATATGCAAGAGGCAGGTCAAGGGTTCAAGTCTCACTTCTCATATTTCTTTTTGCTGCGCGAGATTGACAACAACAACAAACCACAAAAGCTAAGTACCACTTTCCTTAAACATTTTACTTACAAAAAATAAAAGATTTTTGATTTGATTTACAAAACGCGATACAATCGCAGAATTACAAAGATTTCACGATTACAATAATTCGAGAACAATATCTCGCACGTATCAATTTATATATTTCCTTAAATATTTGATTTGTTTCAAATGAGAATGATATCCAACATGGAGAGTAGTAGCGGGCAAACCTTTATGGCGTACACCCTAGTTCGCGAATTTACCCTATGATTTCGCAAGAGGCAATGTACCTAAAGTGCGTCATATAAGGGGGTACCTATTAGGATCATTTCCATGAAGGATGTTTTATCGGATGAAATGAAATGAGTTATACAAAGGAAATCAAAACAAAGAAAAATGATTTGAACTTGAAATTAAATAAATATCTTTGATAAAAGAAATGTGGAATACTAATCTAAATTTTTATTTGCATTACAAAGATAGCATGAGGCAAAGAACATGGAGCGGGAGTTTCGCATGATGGATTCACAATACTTCTTATATTTAGAGGATTAAGTACTTCCTATACTTCTCAAAGGATACTTCATACTTCTTATATATTTCGAGGATTAAGTACTTCATATACTTCTTCAAGGATACTTCATACTTCGCATAATTCAAGAAACGATACTTCATATATACTTCTCAAAGCTTCGAACTTCGCAAAAGAATAGAGGCAAGTACGTACTTTTCAAGTCCAAAGTATTCTTCCGCTCGTTCCTTCATCAACAAAGACCAAGGATTATTACAACAATGAATTTTTCCTTCAAATCGCTCTTCAAGCAATATTCAAGGAAAAAGAGGCAAGATGTAGGATTCAAATATCGCACAACATATTCTCTTAGCGTGCGAGATTCAATTATTTTCTTAACTCGCGAGAGTGTCTCGAGAGAAGGTAGCAAGGCTCGAGAGAGTGTCTCGAGAGAAGGTAGCAAGACTCGAGAGAATGTCTCGAGAGAAGGTAGCGAGACTCGAGAGAATGTCTCGAGAGAAGGTAGCAAGAGCCTGCGAAATCATTAAAGGGCTCGCGAGAATATGAGCTGTATGTGAGCTGTCATCCATTATGTAAACACCTATATAAAGAGGAGATCAGGAGAGAGAAAGGAGGAGGAATAATTTTGGGAGAACACTTTTAGGAAGAGAGAGATATTTTTGAGAGAGATTTATTTTCTTTATCATCTTCTTCCCCAAATAATTAGATCTAGAGCTCTAGAAAATATCCATTAATGGAGATTCTCAATGTAATTCAAATGTAACCTCAACAATCATAGTGAAGAATCGTGGATGTAGATCACATTGATCGAACCACGTAAAAAATCTTATGTGTCTATTTAAATTTCTAGCACTTATATTTAAAATTTAGGTGATTAATATGATTTAGATCTACAAAATATAGTGAGGGGTGTAGTGTGGGATTTCCTGCAACTACATTGTCCATACAGGTTTCCGAATTAAAATATGGAGTTGTACTTGAAAAGTGGGGGTACAACAACCTCACTCAATAATTCTCTTAGCAATTTGTATGGACTAACTCCAATATACTTTTAAGAGAATCAACTAGACAGTCAGACTCAATCTTAATAAAAAGTATATCAAATAGTTATATCTCAATTTCTCAATTCAATACTTACTCAAGAAAATAGAAATTTGTGAGTCTAATTGAATAAAAGAGAAATTAACTTGAACGGTACCAAAGACCAATGTTCAAGTATCAATCAATTTCAATCAACAACCAAAGGTTGGATTTACCAATTGATCGATTCAACGCACAACCTGTGATATTTCAATTATATAACAAAATATAATGCGGAAAAGAAATAACACAAACACCAGAAGTTTTGTTAACGAGGAAACCGCAAATGCGAAAAAAACCGGGACCTAGTCCAGATTGAACACACACTGTATTAAGCCGCTACAGACACTAGCCTACTACAAACTAACTTCGGTTTGGACTGTAGTTGAACCCCAATCAATCTAACACTGATCCAAGGTACAGTTGTGCTCCTTACGTCTCTGATCCCAGCAGGATACTACACACTTGATTCCCTTAGCTGATCTCATCCACAACTAAGAGTTGCTACGACCCAAAGTTGAATACTTTAATAAACAAATCTGTACCACACAGAAAAGTCTACATGAATAGATAAATCTATCTCCCACTGAAATACCTACGAGTTTTGTTCCGTCTTTTGATAAATCAAGGTGAATAGGAACCAATTGATATATCGGACTTATATTCCCGAAGAACAGCCTAGAAATATCATTCACCTCACAATAATCTTAATCGACTATTGAAACAAGATATTGTGGAATCACAAACGATGAGACGAAAATGTTTGTGACTACTTTTCTATCTTGCATATCGGAGAAATTAATCTCGAGCCAATTTTACAATTGTACTCAATATGATAGAACCAGCAAGATCAGATCACGCAACTATAGAGAAAATAGTTGGGTTTGGCTTCACAATCCCAATGAAGTCTTCAAGTCGTTAACCTACAGGGTCTCGGTAGAAACCTAAGGTTAAAGGAGAATCGACTCTATATTATACAACTAGTATCACACACGAGGTGTGGGGATTAGGTTTCCCAGTTGCTAGAGTTCTCCTTCATATAGTCTCCAAATCAGGGTTTGCAATCTAAGTTACCTTGGTAACAAAGCATTCAATATTCACCGTTAGATGAAAACCTGATTAGATTCAAGCTAATATCTTTCAACCGTTAGATCGAACTTAGCTGGTTATACACAAATGAAATGCACGTTCATTTAGGTTTGTGTAACCGTACCTAAACGTGTACACCTAGTTGGTTCAACAGTATTTAACCAAATGGTTAGCCATATGAGCACTTTCATATCAACCTTATTCATCTTCACCATAACTAGTTCAAATGACTCAAAAAACTAGTTAGAGAGTTGTTCAATTGCTTAGATCTCATAGAAGTATATAAGACACAATCGAAGAAAAAACTATTTGATGCACTCGAATCGATTCATGAACATTATATCCACGGTTTGCAAATATGCATTCCTTAGTTTATATATGTCTTAGTTCACGAATAACCGTTTTTAGAAAATAACCCACTTAAGTACGCATACCGTGCACGCGGACTTAAGTACCGGATTGAGTTTGTTTTCATTTCACAAACTCCAGAGAAATTCACGGGACGTGAACTTCGGCGAAGACGCGTGCAGTACGCGGACTTTAGTTCCGGTTATCCTGAGCAGCAAAGTACGCATACTTTGGTTCAAGGATTATGGACTTACACACATATGAGTTATCACACAATGTTTATATCCAACCATGGAATATATTCTAAACTCTCATTTCAATCATTGAAATATTCTTAGAGGATGTTAAATAGAGGTTATTCACAAACTATTTTCCATCAAAGAAATTTTCAAGATATTGAAATAATCAACATGACTTTCGTCACTTGTAAAGATGAACTTGGCCAAAGCGAAAGCTTACCAACACATATTTCGAGAAATAGATAAGCGAGATAGACTCGGCTCGAAATAGCAAATGTGTATAATCGAAGTCTATATAGCAATACGACTTTTGTCTCAAGATAGGAGATAGAGTAGATAGACTTTTGAGTGATTGATAAGTTCAAGTCTCCACATACCTTTTAGTCGATGAAATTCCACCAGTTCCTTGAGTAGTTCTTCATCTTGTATGATGGACGCCGTGGATTCTAGAGCTCAACTACACTTTCTATCCTAGTCCGAGACTTAGCTATAAGTAGACTATAAATCAAGACTTATAGTTTGGCAACTAAACTTGACAAACAAGCTTGAGATAGCAACGCTTGCGAGTTCGACCGAGCAGTGCTCTAACAATCTCCCCCTTTGTCAATTTTAGTGACAAAACTATCAATGCATATGGAATACAAAATAAATAAACTTTGCAGCTTCTCTTCCACATGCATGATCTCCTTGGTTCTTCAACATTACTCGAAATCTTCGTCACTTCCAAGTACCCCAATGATTCCAAAGATATTCAATGCAGCATCATCGTTGTTGAAGATCTGTAGCCATACCAATGAGAAAACAAAAGCTCTCAATCGTTGTTACACAGTGTCATAGTAATTATTACACATAATAAAAGTTCAATTGTATCACAACTTTGACAACAATACTATGGTGATATGTATCACTCCCTCTTAGTCAATACTCATCTCACATGAAAACCACTCCCCCTTACATAATGATCCGAAAACCATATGTATTTGTAGTGTGAACTACACATTAATTCTCCCCCTTTTTGTCAATAAAATTGGCAAAGGTACGAAAACTGGTGGGATCCTAATGAAATTTTCATAGAGACACTTCATGACCAAAAGAAAGCACATATCAACATTTTAGATGCAATCATATAGCCGAAACTAAATGCATTCATCAAGGAGTTTATATAGATACAAGATAACCCCTATAATATTCCACAGCCGCACTCCCCACAAAGATTTGGAAATTAAGCACAGTTCAATTAAGAACTCTCCCCCATAAAATGTCATTCCCGAAAGAACAACAAGAGCGACCTTACTTTCACAGGAAAAGAAGGATTTCTTTGGACATAAAAAATCACGTACGAATATGAATTTGTATCCAAAGTACTCAATTATATTAACCACAAGAGAACCCATGATTAATTTAATCGGAAATGCTCAACATAAGAAAACTTACGGAGTCGCACAATATATATATATATATATATATATAAAAATATGAATCAGGGAAGATCAATACTGCGGAATAAACAAAGATTCATTCTATCTTTTCATCACTATTTGCACAATGACATATAATAGACTTAATCTTTGTAAACAAAAGCTCATTCTTTCTTCCATCAATATTTGCATAATGATATAAAAGGCTTAACTTTTGTATGTCAAAAGTTCAATCAATCTTTTATCAATACTTGCATATCGACATATGAAAGACTTAACTTTTGACCACGTATGGGACAATCATAGTTCACGGATGCAAACACACATATCACATAACAGTTTGCAATATATAAAAACATAAAGATTAATACTGCAAAATCATCTTCCAAATAAACTTTAGAATTTAAACAAATAAATCTAAAAACATTGAAGATGAAAATCGTTGGACATAGCTATGCGTAATCACAATAATGGCTATTCCAAACTCTAGTTATTCTTCTTAAAAACACAAGAATAAAATTCTCATAAGAAGTTTTACTAGGCATTGAGACCTCTAAAAATTCTTTATCATCCCCGAACTCCTTGTCGTCAACAGCCATGGGAACATATGGTTCGTGAAGAAAGGAGTCAATTCCAAAAAACCTTCTAGGTTGATGATGTCGAACCAGGGATTTCTGAATTTCAAGAGTTCTCATAACACAAGCCTTTATTTGTTGAATCTCCTTCCTTGTCTCCTTCAACTCTTCAAGAACATCAGAATACTTCTGAGAATTTGAAGGAACAACTCTTGGCTTCCTCAGATTCCTTCTTTTTGTTTTCAAAGTTGGAGGAATCGGAGATTTTTATTTTTCCTTCATGATTGATGGATTAACAATCATATTAACATCTTTTCCATCAGAAGACATGATGCTTGGAGTATCCATTGCGTACGCGTTTGTGAGAGGAAGTCACAAACTAATCTCAACAAGCAGTCTTTGGTTAAAAAGAGTTTCAGAGAAGGAAAAAGATATGTAGGGTTACGAAACCTTTAAACACACAGGTTCGTGTACACAAAACTCTCAACCCTATAAAAGGCAGGATTTTCTATTTAACCCCCTTTTTTTTATTGACTAACCAGGGAAGTCCTTTCCAATATCAATTAGATATGAAAAGCGGCATGAATTCCAAACTTTACAATGCTCTCGGAGCAACAACAAAAAAGAAAAAAAATCAAAAACAGCTAAAGATTTTTCTTTTCTTAAAGCCTGAGGTGTGCAAAATCTTGTCTCTTTTAATCAGGCACATTAGACAAGATGCACTAACCAACACAATTTAAGTTGTGCTGGGATGAACAATAATCTGTCCATCATATCTCTTTCGATCGGAATTCATAGAACCCTGTTTCTCATAGTGTTTATACCATAAACTGCTTTCTAATGGTCTTGTCTTATCCTTGGAAACTAACTTCTTTGACGAAGTTAAATCTTACATACCTCAGCGGTCTTTTGAACAAGTTTAAGCTTGTTTGCTAATCGATTTGCTCTCCATTGAAGTTTGTTGACATGTCTCAATTTGTGTTTGTACTTGAAACACTTTGATAGTTCATGAACTTTGAGTGAACAATACTAGCATGTCACCCTGGAGTATGATTCAGTCGCCTGAGATGTGCAAGCTGCTAGACACGTAGTGGAACCTGAAACATTAGACAGAGTTTCCAAAGGAAAGGTCAATGTTTTCTTCCAGATTGGTTGAGTTCTCTTTTGAAAGAATATCAAGATTGATGTATGTATTGCTAAAATTATCAAAATCAATATTTTCACAAAGAAGTGCAACACTTGATTTTTCGTCTTCATTAGAATTATAGTTGTCAGACATTTCATCAAGAGTTGCAGCAAGCCTTTTGTTCCCAGTGTATTTCTTTTGATTTGGACACTCATTTGCAAAATGACCAAAACCTTTACACTTAACGCACTGAGGAATATCCTCATCATCAGTTTCATCATTATCCCTATTTTTAGGAGGAACACGATTATGAGGTTTATCTGATGACCTAGATTTATCTCTGGAGAACCGTTTACTTCTTTTCAAAAGAAGATCCCTAAACTGTCTTGTGATCAACGAGACTGACTTGTCAAGATATTCATCTGATGAATCAGCCTCAGAAAGATCATCTTCAGAGATGCAAACACTTTTACTTTTATCAAGTAATTTAGTGTTCTTTTGTTCTTTGAAAGCAACATCCTTTCTAGATTTGGATGTATGCTCATGATCAAAGATCTTTAATTTCCTAACCAGAGTATTTCTGGAAAGAGTTGCGAGATTATTTCCTTCTACGATGACATGCTTCTTAGAATCGTATTTGGATGGCAGAGATCTGAGAATCTTCATCACAATGTCCTTTTCAGGAATAGTCTTACCCAATGCAAAGGATGCATTAACAATTCAGACACTTTGTGATTAAACTCATCAAATGATTCTTCATCTTCCATACGAAGGTTTTCCCAGTCAGAATTTAGGTTTTGAAACCTAGCTTCCTTCTCACAGGTATTCCCTTCCCGGGCATCTTTAGACTTCGTGCACGTAGTCACATGATGCTGAAGATCTGGGGTAATGGCATGTATGATAGCATTTAAGCCGTCTGAATTTTGCTTTTCAGCAAGGATTTCTTCTGGACTATATGCACCAATATCCTTAGGTATAGACACATCGCCTTATGTATCAACCGGAGGAGTATAGCCATTAACAACACGTACCCATGTTTGAAAATCACAAGCTTGAAGAAAAGCACGCATAGCAATTTTCCACCACAAGTAGTTTGAGCCATCGAAGACTGGTGGTACGTTTATGGAGATAGAACTTCTTTCCATAGAGTCAGATCGCGATCGCTACAAGCACAGACTTATAAGGTCTTTAAACGTGTTTGCCTGCTCTAATACCAATTGAAAAGTGGGGGTACAACAACCTCACCCAGTAATTCGCTTAGCAATCTGTATGGACTAACTCCAATATACTTTTAAGAGAATCAACTAGACAGTTAGACTCAATCTTAATAAAAAGTATATCAAATAGTTATATCTCAATTTCTCAATTCAATACTTACTCAAGCAAATAGAAATATGTGAGTCTAATTGAATACAAGAGAAATTAACTTGAACGGTACCAAAGACCAATGTTCAAGTATTTATGAATATCAATCAACAACCAAAGGTCGGATTTCCCAATTGATCGATTCAACGCACAACCTGTGATATTTCAATTATATAACAAAATATAATGCGAAAAAGAAATAACACAGACACCAGAAGTTTTGTTAACGAGGAAACCGCAAATGCGAAAAACCCTGGACCTAGTCCAGTTGAACACACACTGTATTAAGCCTCTACAGACACTAGCCTACTACAAACTAACTTCGGTCTGGACTGTAGTTGAACCCCAATAAATCTCACACTGATCCAAGGTACAGTTGCGCTCCTTACGTCTCTGATCCCAGCAGGATACTACGTACTTGATTCCCTTAGCTGATCTCACCCACAACTAAGAGTTGCTACGACCCAAAGTCGAAGACTTTAATAAACAAATATGTATTACACAGAAAAGTCTACATGAATATATAAATCTGTCTCCCACAAAAATACCTACGAGTTTTGTTCCGTGTTTTGATAAATCAAGGTGAACAAGAACCAATTGATATACCGGACTTATATTTCCGAAGAACAACCTAGAAATATCAATCACCTCACAATAATCTTAATCGACTAGCGAAACAAGATATTGTGGAATCACAAACTATGAGATGAAGATGTTTGTGACTACTTTTCTATCTTGCCTATCGGATAAATTAATCTCGAGCCAATTTTATAATTGTAGTCAATACAATAGAAACAACAAGATCAGATCACATAACTACAGAGAAAATAGTTAAGTCTGGCTTCACCATCCCAATGAAGTCTTCAAGTCGTTAACCTACAGGGTCTCGGTAGAAACCTAAGGTTAAAGGAGAATCGACTCTAGCTTATACAACTAGTATCACACAGGAGGTGTGGGGATTAGGTTTCCCAGTTGCTAGAGTTCTCCTTTATATAGTCTCCAAATCAGGGTTTGCAATCTAAGCTACCTTGGTAACAAAGCATTCAATATTCACCGTTAGATGAAAACCTGATTAGATTCAAGCTAATATCTTTCAACCGTTAGATCGAACTTAGCTTGTTATACACAAATGAAATGCACGTTCATTTAGGTTTGTATAACTGTACCTAAACGTGTACACCTAGTTGGTTCAACAGTAGTTAACCAAATGGTTAGCCATATGAGCACTTTCATATCAACCTTATTCATCTTCACCATAACTAGTTCAAATGACTCAAAAGAACTAGTTAGAGAGTTGTTCAATTGCTTAGATCTCATAGAAGTATATAAGACACAATCGAAGCAAAAACGATTTGATTCACTCGAATCGATTCATGAACATTATAGCCACGGTTTGCAAATATGCATTCCTTAGTTTATATATGTCCTAGTTCACAAATACCCGTTTTTAGAAAATAACCCACTTAAGTACGCATACCGGTACGCGGACTTAAGTACCCGGATTGAGTTTGTTTTCATTTCACAAACTCCAGCAGAAATTCACGGGACGTGAACTTCCGGCAGTAGGACTTTAGTTCCGGTTATCCTGAGCAGAAAAGTACGCATACTTTGGTTTAAGGATTATGGACTTACACACGTATGAGTTATCACACAATATTTATATCCAACCATGGTTATATATTCTAAACTCTCATTTCAATCATTGAAACATTCTTAGAGGATGTTAAATAGAGGTTATTCACACACTATTTTTCATCAAAGCAATTTTCAAGATATTGAAATAATCAGCATGACTTTCGTCAATTGTAAAGATGAACTTGGCCAAAGCGAAAGCTTACCAACACATATTTCGAGAAATAGATAAGCGAGATAAACTCGGCTCGAAATAGCAAATGTGTATAATCGAAGTCTATATAGCAATACGACTTTTGTCTCAAGATAGGAGATAGAGTAGATATACTTTTGAGTGATAGATAAGTTCAAGTCTCCACATACCTTTTAGTCGATGAAGTTCCACCAGTTCCTTGAGTAGTTCTTCGTCTTGTTTGATGAACGCCGTGGAGTCTAGAGCTCAACTACACTTTCTATCCTAGTCCGAGACTTAGCTATAAGTAGACTAGAAATCAAGACTTATAGTTTTGGCAACTAAACTTGACAAACAAGCTTGAGATAACAACGCTTGCGAGTTCGACCGAGCAGTGCTATAACAGTACTTGGTACCCCCTCTTTTTCACTATTGTGATTTTGGTTGCTTTTTTCTAATTAAAAATCTGGAAAATGGTTGAATCCTTATGTAGTTCTAACACTCATGCTTATAATAGAACCGTTAATTGGTTTGGTGTTAATAGAAAACCAATTATGGTCGTCTAACTTTGTTGTGATCAGTTTGGTTCTGATTCGTTTGATTAGAATCCACATAATGGTATTACTCATTCTTTGAAGTTTGATCTATAGTTGTGAGTTGTAACTTCTGGAACTCGTTTATCATTGACGTTGTTTTTTTTCTTTTCAAATTTTTAATCCTTGTAAGGGTTGTCTATTCCAAACCTGTGTTGCATTGTTAATGAAATTTAAAGATTCTCTATGATAATATAAACATGTCCTTATATCTAACACCATATTCTTTGTACATTCTACACATTAGCAAGATATTATATTCCCCATTCTTTCTACTTTGTACCTCTTCATCTTTATTCATGATAATATACTCTCTCCATCCTAATTTAATTGTCATAGTAGTGTGTTTTTATAATCGTTTCATTCTTGTTAAAATTGATCTTTTTCCACAAGATTTTCAACAACAACTTTGCATAATATCCTGGAAATGTAGAAAAGAAGATAAAAATTGAAAAATATCAATTTTAACAAGTATACCATGATTATAAGAAAACCTATAATAACAACTAAATTAGCACTGATGGAATAGTAAATATTGATTTCGCGCACAGCGTGTCCATTGGGAATGACTTGCCTCGGGAGCTCGTGTTCCTCCTATCACCACTGACATGAGTTGCTAGTTATTTATGTGACAGTCGTTCCTTTAAGGACGTATGAGTGGTGTTTGGTCTTTGGTGCTGGTTGGCCCCCGTTTCACGCGGCGACAACAAGCCCGACTACCTCTTCAGCTTTTTCCCTCGGTCATCCAAGGGAAAGAATAGTTTGGTCCCCTGTACTTAGTTGTCGAAATGCTATCGACTATTGTCCCTTATAACAGTGAACATGTGAAACCATCCTAGCATATGTGAAAGGAGAGACTCTCTCCTGTGGCTATGCAAGGCAACAGGATCGTGAAAGGGGGGACGCTCCCTGTAGCCTTACTGCTCTGGGCAGGGATAAAGTGGGCATGCTATTTCAACGGTCGCGAATGCGTAAACCCTACTAAAATGGTGTGACCGCTCCCTGTTCCACCCGCGGCACGGAAGGTGCCAATGACCTAATACTGTCTCCGACAGGTTGCCCAGGCAGGTGAGCCGGTGTAGAAACTTAACCATATCTTGGAGATAAGATCGTTATGCGGTTTATCTCTGCCCAACCTGGTACGTGCTACTGGAAAATGGGCTTTGGATATTGGATAATGGATATTGGAATAGTAAATATTGAATCATTTTCTAAATATTCTCATAATAAATTTTTCATTTTCAAGTTTTGATATGATAGTCTAATTACGGGTTTTGGCTTATCTGATAATTTTTGGTTCTCTACGTTTCAAAATAAGTTAGATCGGTGAATCTCAAAATATAAGTCGTGAAAATTTAAAAACACGCGGCAAACAGGGGAAGTAATTGAGGAATCCGTTTTTGAATCTCCTCAAACCCAGACACATGCTCATTCGTACACACTATTTCAAAAAAAAAAAATTTAATTACAAAAAGAGGAATTATCTTACTCAACGTATAGTCATCACGCACTAGCTTAAAAACAATCACCCACTTGCTGCCCCTTTGAACTCCGAATTCCGAAACCCTGCTTTTCCTCGTTTCCTTTTATCCCATCTTTGTTTGTTTTTTTAGTTTTCTTGTTTCGCTTTCTCCGTTCATCAATTAAGGTATAACTGTTTCGGTTTTTGTATGACAGTAGCTTATATTCCGTTACACGTGCATGCTCGTCGTTATTTTTGTTTCTTCACGTTCACTTTTCTCCGCCTTCCTGTGCAAATCTGACCTCACACATGTAACAACCAATATACTGTCACAATGTTGTTCATTCGTCTAAGTGGCGAATATTGGAACCTGGTATACCTGTTGCGCTAGATGGTGGCTGTGCAAGGATTTCAACATTGGAGGGGCCATGTAGGATTCAATTAAACCACTTTAACCACATTGGTAAATCTCAAGGGAAAAATAGTAGTTTTAACCTGACCAGTATCTTAAAGCCCTGTGTTACAAAGGAGGAAAACCAATCGCTACTAGAAATCTTTTCTAAAAATGAAATCTACCTCACATTATCAAACTTGAATCAGCGGGGTGTTCCGGGTCCAGATGGATTCCAACCTGGATTTTTCAAGGCAAATTGGGATACCCTTGGTCGGGATATTGTCAATACAGTTCAGGATTTCTTTAAAACCGGCATCCTTGATACTGATCTAAATCACTCGTACATCACTCTCATCCCGAAAATCTCAACTCCTCAAACTCCGAGGGATTTTAGACCTATTAGTCTAAGTAACACCATCTATAAACTAATCTCCAAAATCCTTGCAAATAGATTAAAACCCATCCTTAACAAAATTATTTCCCCCAACCAATCCGCATTCTTACCGGGAAGACAAATCACCGACAACATTATAATCGCACACGAGCTCATCCATTCTGTGAAAAATTCGAAAGCGACAAAAGGATATCTGTCTCTCAAATTGGATCTCTCTAAAGCTTTCGATAGGGTGGAGTGGAATTTTATTGAAAAGGCTCTACTTAGCTTTGGCTTTGATGAAAAGTGGATAGATCTCATAATACAGTGCATTTCCACCACTTCCTTTTCAATCCTCCTCAATGGATCCCCTGGGTCAAAGTTCAAAACCTCGAGAGGACTAAGACAAGGGGACCCCCTTTCCCCATATCTCTTCTTGATATGCATGGAAATTTTGTCCAGACTTCTAGAAAACGCGAGTTTAGAGAAGAAAATATCAGGACTCAGAATCAACAAAAACGCTCCAATTATTTCTTATCTTTTTTTCGCAGAAGACTGCTTCCTTTTTACAAGAACGAACTTGGGAGAAGCAAAAAATCTTCTAAACGTCTTATCCCTCTTTGGGGAAATTACGGGACAAATGATAAACCTTCAAAAATCCAATGTCTATTTCATCCCAAAAATACATCCTAGACATGGAAAAATCATAGCCAGAATTCTTAAAGTTCCCCCGATGACCAAAAATGATAGATATCTTGGAACTCCTCTATTCTTTGATAAAAATAGGAAAGCAAATTTCGAGCCTCTCCTACAAAAATATTATTCTACCTTACAAGGCTGGAAATCCAAACTCCTATCTCAAGATGGGAGGACAGTTCTAATAAAATCCATTCTTCAAGCCTTCCCAACATATCAAATGCAGGTGCTATCCCTCCCGAAAGAAACTCTAAATCAATTAGATCGTATACAAAGGAACTTCTGGTGGAATAAAGAGAATAAAGAAGGGCAAAAGAGACAAGGGGTTTTTATCAGAGCTTGGAAATACATATGCAAGCCCATTACTCAAGGTGGTTTAGGTATTAAAAATCCTCATCAGTTTAATATAGCTCTCCTCTCGAAACTAGCCAGCAGATTAATATTAGAAAAAGACCAACTATGGGCAAGAATTCTCAAAGCAAAATATTTCCCAAATTCTCATCCTCTGGAAGCTTCCAAAGTTTCCAAATTATCTTGGATTTGGACAAGCATCAAAAAAGGTCTAGAACTAATTAAAGGAAATTTTGTCTGGCAAGTCAAAAATGGAAATTCGATTAACATATGGGAAGATAAGTGGATTCCAAATTCGGAAATTATACCACAACCACAAGAAATACAAGACGCGACCCCAAAGAGAGTTCAAGAGCTCATTAATGAAGAAAATAGATGGGATCAAGAAAAACTGGAAAGATACTTTAGCCCGGAAGTTAGAAAGAAAATCAACGCGATTACGCCAAAAAAAGGAGAAGAGGACAAAATACAATGGAGCCACCATCATTCAGGATTATTCTCGGCAAAAAACATTTATAATTTCTTAGCGGATCGGAATCAAGAAGAGGATATTTCTCTTTTAGATTTCCCATGGAAGAGTATATGGAAAATTCAGGCAATACCAAGAATTAAACTTTTTGTGTGGAAACTAGCTGGGAAAGCGTTACCTACATCCTCGAGATTGGGGACACATAACCCAGAAATTGACCAAGCCTGCCAACTTTGCAATTCCCAAGCGCAAGAAACAGAGAATCATCTTTTCGGATATTGCCCTTTCGCGAGAGCTATTTGTTTCATATTCTCGTTGGTTTTTTTAACTTCTTCAGCTATGACAAGTTCAACTACAATGTGGGTCAAAAGTTGGCTTCTAAACCCAGATCTGGAAAATCTGGTAGGCAAAATCTCAACCATATTATGGTTCATATGGAAACACAGATGCTCGGTTGTTTTTGAAAAAACAATCCCAAATCCAATGCAACTAATTGATCAAATCAACCGATTTTTGCAATCCATCCCTCAAAAGAATACAAAGGAAATAGAAAACAATCAAGTTATGAAGATCAGCACCAGATGGTCGGACTTAAATACAGACCGGATAATATTTATTGATGTTTCTTTCAAAGAAGAAGACCTCTCAATGGGATACGCTTTCATAGTTTATTCAGTAGAACATCAGACATTTATGGATATTTCTGCAGGCTCAGATACAGCTACTTCGGCCTTTCATGCGGAAGCGAAATCTCTACAAATAGCAGTCACATGGCTAAGGGACAACGTTTTGTCAAGTGTCTCCATAGTAACCGATCAGAAAGTGTTGGCGATCGCATCAACAAGGAAAACATTAAATATGTGTGGACAACCGAAAACACAGTTCAAGAAGCCAAAAAATTCTTGAAGGATCTTCCTCAAGCCCAGGTAAAGTTTATAAGGAGAAAATATAATTCAGCAGCGGATCAAATCGCCAAGGAGGCAAGAATAAAGAACCTTCAACATATGTCTACGAAACTCCAACAAAAAATCAAGTTTTCTAGCATTAACTCTAATGTTTTTGATAGAGACGAAATTGTAAATCTTATGTACTACCTTTGCTAGTTAATAAATTCCTTTTTCCATCAAAAAAATAAAATAATGTAGGATTCAATTTATAACAAAAACGTTATATGATTTCAACGTTAGAGGATCCATTTGAGAATCCAAAAACGATTTCTTGAAAAACAAGAGAAGACGAAATTACGCATCCCTCTAAATATTTTAACTCGTTAATAAATTAGAGAAAAAAAAATCCGAAATTCGTGATATAAGGAACCATTAAGAGCAACTGCAGTCATGAGACTAAAACCAAAGAGCAAAGACTAAAAAAAACCCAAAAAATTTGGTTTAGTCCGTGTCTCAACACTACGGTGCAGACTAAAACCCATCAGGCGTAGTTTCAAACTACGCCCCATTTTTTATTTTATTTTTTTTTGTTATGGGGCGTAACTTTGAGTTACGCCCCATCATCAGGCGCAATCCCCACACCCCGCTCCATCAGGCGCAATCCCAGACTACGCCCCATTTTTTTATTTTTTTGTTATGGGGCGTAACTTTGAGTTACGCCCCATCATCAGGCGCAATCCCAACACCCCGCTCCATCAGGCGTAACTTTAAATTACGCCCGACTAAAGACCAGACTAAAGACTAAATATGGTCTGGGTTTTGGTTATAGTCTGGTGTTTGGTCTTTAGTCCTTCTCCACTGCGTCTGTTTTTTACCAAAAAATTTGGTTATACTCTGCGACTGTGGATGCTCTAAGGATTAACTTCGTCTTGTTCCGAGGCGAGCTTTGATGAAATGCACAACCAAAAATGAGCTTTCTATTTTTCCAAAAGAAACGTAAGAATAAACAAAATCACAGGCACCCTATAGATACATAGTCAAAAATTAGCTAAAATTTAAAATCTCAAAAAAGAATTATTCTTGCGGTATTATATAGTGGAAATATCTGAGGAGTCCAAGTTTGGTTCCTCGCTCTTTCAGAAGCCCATCATTAAGATTGTATATATGTGTAGCCCAAAAAACAAGATCTACGGTTAAGATTATCAGATTTAAATATTCCTATTTTATGTATGACAAAATTAGCCTTTTACTCAATTTAACTAAACTAATTTATATTAAAAAAAAAATAGTCCAATTTTTACAGTCAATGTTGATGGCCATAATTATCTCCGTAAATATCTCCTTATAAATAAAATATTTACCAATATTTACTGCCAGTTAGTTTTATACCATAAAAATCTTATTCTAGATCTAAGAAGAAGAAAAAATCGTTTCACTTCTCTTATTCTTTCACGAGAATCGTATTCTCTTCTTCTTCTCTTTTCTCCAATTCTAGTAGTAGTTTCGGTGGGTTTGGGATGCTATAATAGTTTCTTCCCCAGTATTTTCTAACCATACTATTAATATCAATCTTTACAATATTATCTATAGTACGGGTGGTTTAGTTTGATCGCTATTAAATTTAAAGTCCAAGAAAATCCTTCTCTTGTGATTAGAGTAAGGTCACTCATGTCGTTCTTTCGGAAATGACATTTGTGGGGGAGAATTCTTTTTGAACTTGTGCTTAATAGTAATATATTTGTGGGGAGAGTGGACGTGGAATTGTAGGAGATGCTTGCGCCTTTTGTCTCCTTGAAGCAAACCGAGATTTCTTGGTTGAAATCGTGTAAACTAAAGGTTGGTATATTTTCGGGGTAATTTGCGTGTCCTCCCCTCAAAAGATTGGTAATTTGCATTACCTCCCCTACTAAAATAAAATTAGTGAAACCTCTTCTGGTTAAGTATTCCATTTGTTTCTTGGTTAGTTGAGTCATCGGAAATATACACGTGGTAAAGTCAAGATATTTTTATTGAACTACCTAAAATAGCATATATCGACTTTCTCTTTTTTGAGTCATTTTCTATGCGGCTGTACTAAGATCTTCTTCTTCCCGCTTATCTTCTATGATTTCATGTGACTGTGTGGGGTGTAATAAATCTTCTTCTTCTTTCCACTTCTCTTTTCTTTCAGAGAATTTTTCATGATCGGTTATTTTAGATAAATTCCAATAATCATGGCGGGTCAACGAGCAAAAAAAGATAATTTGAGAAAAAAATGGGGAAAAAGATCGGCGGGTACCAATATTTATTAAAACTATTAAATTGAAATTATGTAGCTCAATCTTAAAATTCCCAAGTAATTTATCTGATTCATGTAAGAAGTCGCGTGCTTCATAATTAATGCAAATATTGAATTTTGATTGAGAAAAAATCAGGGTTAAACAAATATTGTTCCGCAATCTCAGGTCTTAATGCATCTGGTGGTACTAATGCTGGGACTGGAAGTAAACTTTGGCATCTAGGAGACGAGAAATGATGACATTACAAGTATGTTCATCAGATACAGAATGGATATTAATGAATTACAGTCATCCTTCATATATTTATGTACCGATTCCATTGATTTTATTTGCTATAAATATTGCCTCTGTATGGAACTAAAGATTTTATGGTAAAATTGAACCACCATTAATGGTGGAAGTAGCGGCTTACTGGGCAGGAGTTTGTTTATTCATCGGCTTGGACGGACGTGGAGAAGAAAAGACATGGTCTTCGGTGATTTTAATTCTCCACCATTGATTTTTTTGACTTTAGCTATTGCTGTTAGATTAAAAATTTATATAGGGGTATTTCAGGTACGTTAATTGACCCATGTTTATTTGCTCCACGTGTATAATTTTTTGATGACTCAGCTAACCAGGAAACAGACGGAATACTTAACGGGGGAGGTTTCACTAATTTTATTTCTGTAGGGGAGGTAATGCAAATTACCAATCTTTTGAGGGGTGGAAACGCAAATTATCCCTATATTTTCTATAGTCTTGAAACTCTTTTGATTAATTCATTCATTATATCCCGATTTTTCGCCTTTGCCAATTTTGTTGACAAAAATGGGGAGAATTATTAAGTAGTATATTACTACATTACATATGCCATTTATGAAGCATCACGTAAGGGGGAGTGAATTATTATCTATAGGTTTTACCTATTTTGCAAAAGTAGTATGTACTGACTAAGGGGGAGAACATATCACCGTAATATTGCTTCAAAATTGTGGTGCAATTGAATTTTGAGGAAGGAAACAATACTATGTTTCTGTATAACGTCTAATGAGTAGAGTGTATTACCAAATTTTATAAACAACTCTTATTGATCATTCTCATATGTTGTTATTGCTACGGATCTTCAACAACAAAGTGCTGAACGAACACATGCAGAACATTGGAAGAACTTGAAGTATGAAGAATTCAAGTAGTGTGTTGAAGAACCAATGAAATCAAGCATAATGGATTGAGCTGTAAAGTTTATTTATTTATCCATATGTATTGAATAGTTTTGTCACTAAAATTGACAAAGGGGGAGACTGTTAGAGCACTGCTCGGTTGAACCTAAAAGTTTTGCTATCTCAAGCTTGTTGTCAAATTTAGGTGATCAAAACTATATTTTGATTTCTAGTCTACTAACACTACACCATTTTAAAGGATTCGTAACCAAGTTTTGCAACGGCAGTAGGTCGGTTGCGAAATTTCCGTTGCGAATTCCAGTTGCTAATTTTTCGCAACCAAGGAATGCCGTTGCGAATTTTGCAACCTCACAGGCAAGGTTGCGAATTGCAACTGCGCTTGGTTCAAGTGTGTGCGAACCACTTGCGTGGTCGAACACTAGAGCCGATAAACACGCCCCCAAAACTTCGGTCAAGACTTGGTTTTATTTTTCCACCCTTATTCCAAATCGGGGTATATCCTACCCTTATCGAATTCCTTCTTCATTTCTCTCCGCCAAACCCACGAGACTCGCCCTCTCCTCCCTCCTTTCTTCTCCATCTCCATTTCTATCACGATCCGCTCATTAAGTTGTTTTTTTTCCTCTCAATCTCTAAAATCCATCATCGTGTAGAACGTATATCATCGTATAAGTTTTGACATAGTTTTTAGGGTTTATAGATTTCGATTTCTAGGGTTTCGGTTGTGATTTTTAGGGTTCGTAGATTTGATTTCTAGGATTTAGAGATTTTGATTTAAGTTTATCGAATCCTAGGTTCCATTTAAGTTTTCATTTTTAGGGTTTAATGTTTGATTTCAAGCTTTTTCGATTCCACTTGTGAATCGATTCTTTCAATTTCACTTTTTTTTTCTTTTTTTTTTTCTTTCCATTTTATGGTTTGTTGTTTATCTGAATCTAATACCCCCCCTTTTTTTTCCATGTTAGGGTTTGTCAAGATGAAGAACTGAAGTTCAGTTTATTGGAGATTGAAGAAGAACTGGTCAGAGTTGGTTCAGAAGAACTAAGAAGGTATATCCAACTATGAAATTGTTTTGATTATTTTGGTTCCTTTTATATTTTCTTTCCATTTTATGGTTTCTTGTTTATCTCGAATCGATGCTTTATCGGACATTGATGTTCTATCGCACATTTACCTATTTCGATGTTTTATCGAGACATTGATGTTCTAGTCCATTGTCTTTTTATTCTCTTATCATGTTCTCAATGTGCTATTTGGTTATATTTTGCGGTTTGGGGAAGACTTTACATCAATCGCATTCTTGTATACTCTTCTTCAGGGGATTTGATGGAGAGCCCATGCTAAAAGGCAATAATTTTCACTCCTACCAGCCTTGTAAGTAATTGGGAATCAAAATTAAGAAATGGGTGGAGATAAACTTCAACTTATTGCCCTTTGTGAGAGCACCGGGGATGATGTTGTTTCACGGAATAGACAAGGTTTCATTAGACCGCCCGATCCCAGCTCCATATCGTAAGTCTAAGATTATCATAAGATATTACTTTTAGCATGGATACTTGATTCATTCTATATTTCACAAGGTGCTAATTGTTTCTATGAGACATTCCGAATGCATTCGAAAATTTGACAAAAGTGGATCCTGTGAATTTGGCGATTATCCCTAACAAATATTTATCATATATCTTTCCTTGTATTATCTTATGTATAAAATAGTGTTTGTCTATCCTTTTGGTTGTTTTGATTAATTAGATGGTCTTTCATTCATTATATTCTTAATATAGCTTCTTGTTGTAGTTGAATTTATGTCTCTCTCGATAACATAGTTTTACCTATGTTGATTTGTTTAGTAATGGCCAAGAGTTCTTGGTTAATTTTACCAATTCAGAATCTTGGGGATCTCTTTTGCAATTTTCGATGAGGTGAGTGTAATTATTATTAATGATCTAGTATCTGTGACGTTTCCTCTATTTTTGAACTCATCAAATGAAGTCACATCATTTCTAAAAGAGAACCTATTTATGTAAATCGCTTGTTTCGATGTGAAAGTTAATGATCCCCGAGCTTGTGATATTCTGGGGTGATTTTCGAATAAGAATTAACCTTATCATTTCATAGGAGGACCAATTTTTCTATCAAATCATCTACCACCAAAGGTAATTCAAGAATTTCGATCTACTTGATGTGTTTTGCAACGCCATTTCGCCTTTTCAAATGTCCTTATTATAGTTTTCGGTTTTGCGATGTTACAAGATATTTTTGAAAGTGACCCCAAAGAATCGATAAGATGCAAATTACACGCCTCGTGGATTGTACTAAGCAACATCATCGATGATGTTTCTTTGATTATTAAAGGCTACGCCAGGAACGTTCACATATGATACTTAATCCCTTATCTTAATCATCACTAGAAATTGGTCACTTAATCCCTTACCTTAATCATCTCAAATTCTCAAGAGTGGCATTTGTTTGATGTACTAATTGCATTGAATTTGTCTCACAGATAAATTGAGTCATCTTCAATCGAGTTATATAACCATTTTATACATTCCAAAAATGTATGTCTTTTTTCTTTTCATTTGTCCATTTCAAATGGTTCGAAAACTTTTTTGGTAAATTAATGTAATTGATTTTTCTCTAATTATTATCCTTTATCGTTGGTCTCTTCTTTGCTTAAGCGAGCAATATCCAAGAGGCGAAACAATCAAAAAATTTTGGCATATATTACCGCTTTGAAAAAGCTTTGCAATCATCCTAAGGTAGGGTATCAAAGGAGAGTACTCTCATTGTTAACAGTTAGTATTTGTTGTGTGCTCTTACGCTTATGCTTCTTGGGGATGCAAAATAAGCTCATGTAAAATTGTAGTTTAGTGTAATTTATTGATTTTCCTTCATCGTGTGTTCTTTTTTCTTTCTTTTTTCTCTTTTTGTGTTCCCATTTCGGATGATGGAAAACAAAGCTTAGAACTAATTAGTTTCCACTTCCTATCCTAATTTGTAGAAAATACTCCATTTGTTTATTTCTATCTCCTTATCTATGTTACGATCAAAAGTGGGTCAGGAACGTCTGGATTTGAGGATTGCATTCAATTTTTTCCTCATGCAATGTTTTCGGAAGGTATATATTTACCTCACATTTTCTATCTCCTACCATCTTCCCGCAAAATATTTCTAATTTAAGTGTAAAACACCAAATTTTAGATCCGGAGCATGAATTCACTTTACATCACGTTTATATCAAGAAATCAGGTGCGAAGAAGTTAGCTTCTTATGGGCCTCCTTAGAGACATGATTCACTAATTTTGGTTTACTCACCATGGAATCATCCTCACCGGAGTTCCCAATCTAAGGAAAACAATTTACTATCTTGTAACGTGTTTCTCACTTTACATGGGAGTGCGTAGATATGAAGACACCTCTTTTTGGAGGGAACTTGTTTCCTTTATGATAATGTAGCTTTTTTTTTCAAGCACTAATTGTACTAGTTTTTTCTCTTGTAACTAACTTTTCTTGTAAATTATAAAACCTCTTTGAAAGAATAGAGTGTTTTGGAATTACCTTTCTCTTAAATGGTTTATAAACAACTCACAAGGTCATCACATTTTGATTGATCATTCCATATTTGTTGTTTCTTATATATGGAAAGCATTGTTTTGTTTAAGATACGATCTTCAATCTCAATTGTGCTCTTTTCAATCAAGACCTAAAACTTTATCTTTCAAAGCTAAGTTTTATTACATCTTAGAAGTATTTCATCTCTAGATTAAATTCGACAAAAACTATGACATCACATGGTACAAACTCCCTCTCTCTCCCACTATGATTCTGAACATCGGAATGCACATATGATACTTAATCTTAATTGAAGAACTTGAAGTTGAAGAATTCAAGATAGTGGAACCACCTCAAATATAAATCGTTGAAGAACCAATGAAATCAAGCATAATGGATTGAGTATAAATTTTAGTCATTTATTTATTTATCCATATGTATTGAAAGTTTTGTCACTTAAATTTTGACAAGGAATTTGGCAAGAACTTAGAGAACCAAAAGTTTTCATTCATGTTGAACCTAAAAAGTTTTGTTTGATCTCACATTTTGTCAAATTTAGGTGATCAAAACTATATTTTGATTTCTAGTCTACTAAGATTTAGATTTTTGGTGGATTGGGATTAACAATCTCAATTGTCTTAAACTAAGTTTTTCAATGAAAAATTTTATCTTTCAAAGTTGAGTATCGTAGATCACCCTGGAACGACTGAATATCATCGAAGATCGACTCAAAATTTCTCGAAGACATTTGGAGAACTTTTGACTATCCGACCAGTATGAGATGAAAATAGAGAACAAAGTGAACCATTCTATTTTTAAGTTAAGAACTCACCATTACCAAGTATGTTTGTAATGTGTACACTAGTTTGTTGTGATACTTATAACACATTTGTATCAAATACTCATACTTTTCAAGGAATCCATTTTCATTCTGAATGAATGAATGTATGTTGAATGAATGAATGTATATCGTTGATACTTTTATGTCGTGCGAATCTCCGTTGTCGATGGCTTAAAACCGCAACACCGTGTTTTGAATAGATTTTGAATCCCTAAAAATGGTGTAGTGTAAGTCAAGTCTTAAACTAAGTTAAATTTTAGTTGAGTATCTCACCCTTGAAGAATTTGGAGAACTTTTGTAATCCAGTTCTTCTATAAATTAATTTGATGTTCACAATCGCTTGTCTTGCGAAGAATCTCGAATGTTCTATAAATTAATTTGATGTTCATCGGTTATTTAACAATATTAGTTGTGTGAATTAATTTGTGGATCAATTGAAAATCGCCCATGCAAATGATTCGTCACGTGGGAATGTTTCAATACATCATAAGAGAGAAATTGTCCCGATAATGTGTTGAACTGTCCCGAAAATGTTTCAATTAATTTGTGAATCAAACTGTCCCGACAATGTTTCGCAGATGCACAAAGACTTATTCTAGTACTGCTTAAACTCTGTTAAACACTTCTAAGACTTCATTAATCACTTAAACACTTATGTGTGTGGTAAAGATAGTTGGACATGGCTTCATGAATCCCCAAAGCGAAATCTTTTAGTCGTAGACCTAATCATGTTTCTCAGAGGAAACTTAGGTATATAGAGGACGACTCTAGAATCAATTAGGACACAAAGTGTCGGGGATTTATTTTCCCAATTGAAAGAGCATCTTTATTTATAGTTTTCAAATACCAAGGGTTGCTTAGAATTCAAGCTAAAACATATTTAAAAAATAAGTCTTTGAGCATCTGCTAAAATCTGCTGGGACAGTTGGTAGAACGGTTCGTGATCCATAAGGCTTGTTCACAGGTAAGGGTGCTACGGTTCGTTAACCGGGTTCACCAACCCTACAAGACTACCAAACTTAGTTTACCACGGTTGTGAACTAGGTTCTCCAACTGCTACCGTAAAATACCAACTTCAATAATTCAGTTCACAACAGTTCATGAACCGGGTTCTTGAACTGTTACAAACTGAATTCACGGTTTGCAAACTGGTTAGCCAACCTTCCATGCATTTCTGAAACTCAAATATTTATGGTTTGCAAACTGGTTTGCTAACCTACCCTGAGCCGAAATATCAGAAGTTCTGAATTTCTCTCTTATGATGTTCGAAACATTCCCAAGTGATAAAATCATTTGCATGGGAAATTTTCAATTCATACACAAAAAATAAATTGTGCAGAACTAATATTGTTAAGGACCGTTGAACATCTTTTGCTAAAATCATATTTCGAGATTTTTAACAAGACAATTTTGACTCGAAACTTCTTCTTTGTAAATCTACTAGAAGTCATATGACATCGCCTCAACAGATATAATGGTAAGATAGTGAGTAAAATAGAATGGTTCAGTCTTCATATACATGATACAGAAGTTCTCCAAATGTCTTCGTCGATCTTTAGTTTTCCATGGTTATGTCTGATACTCAACTACCAAATTCTAACCTAGTCCGAGACTTGACTTAGTAGATTAGAAATCAAGATATTGTTTTGATCATCTAACGTTGACAACAAACTTGAGATAGAAAAACTTGTGGGTTTAACTGACATTGCTCTAACATTGTTAAATTATTTGTATTTGAGAATTTGGACCCGAAGAGCTTGAGGGCCCTGCATCATTCTCCAACCTAATTTAGTTAGCATTCAAGACAACATTTTTTTTTTATGTTCATTCCTCTGAAGCTCTTGGTTGTATTATCTCTTTCCATTTCTTAAAGAAAATTCCTTCACCATTATCATCTTCATTCAACCAAAATCTCATTGTACAAAATCCATTTTGTCTATTAGCGAACGGAAAACACTGACATGTGATGAGTAGCTAAAACTTCCAGAAAATTCCTTCACCATTATCATCTTCATTCAACCAAAATCTCATTGTACAAAATCTATTTTGTCTATTAGCGAACGGAAAACACTGACATGTGATGAGTAGCTAAAACTTCCAAGACACTTTGGTTAAGGACATTTCAAGTGGGTTGATTTAAGAATTTAGGCTTCAAATTAGCAAGTATAATTTGAAAATTATCCGCAAGAAAAAAAGGAGGATTTCGCTTTGCTTCTTTCTAAGAGAAGTGGTACCCCTATATATTTATCAATTAAAGCAAAAATTTGAGAAATTTTATCTTTTGCCAGTTTTTGGGCTACACCAGATTTAGCAAAGTTAATGGACAATGCTCAATGTTAGTTAAATGCCTAGTAGTACTGATCGTGGTTTTGGTGAAAATTAAACAATCATCTGCAAAAAAAAAAAAAAAAAAAAAAAAAAATCGTGGTTTTGGTGAAAATTAAACAATCGTGGTCGTGATGTTTGCTTTGATGTCACGGTCGTTTCACCTTTCACAGGTAACGGAGTTCGTTCCTTTGTTCCGGGTCAAGCCATTGACAAAGCTGTCTCACGCAAACGTAAGAAGTATCTGGAAAAGTGTGATGCTCAAGGGTTCGGTTTTGGGACCTTAGCCTTTACCACTCTCGGTGGGCTTGGGGATGAAACCATCGACTTTCTTAAGAGATTGCGTAATTTTTCGGCTAGTCATGATGCTAATGTTAGAGTTGGAAATTTTCTTTTCCATAGGATAGGGGTGGCGCTTCAGAGAGGGATTGGTACACAAGTCTCCCGTGTGCCAACTAATTTCTTGAAAGAGCCAGAATCAGATTTGTAGTTTTTTAATTGATAAACATTTAATATTTTAATCTCAAAAGAAAATAAATAAATAAATTAATTAATCAAAATTATTTGAACTAAATTTCATATTTTGAAATCTGACTATCATGTTCGGCTCTTATTAAAGATCTTAAGAAAGAATCCCCATATATAATGAAGATGAGGGAGAAAAAATATCTCTCTACCTTAATCGTCTTCAAGGATGGAACGTACTACATGGAGAACCATTTGGATGAATAGAAACATAAAATGTACTAATGAATCAGTTTAACATAGTGCACCAGTCACTACTAAAACCGTAATTTTTAGAATCTTAAAAACTCCAATTTGTTCAATCAAAAGCCTTACTCAATTTGATAGTCACGTACCATTTCTTAGGCTTAGATTTTCTCATAGAGGTTGCAAGCTCATGAGCTATATCAATATTATCATTTATAAGCCTACCAGACAAGAAAGCAATTTGATTAGGAGATATGATATTGTATCACAAAGATTTTAGTCCAGTAGTTAAAAGCTTAGAGATGATTTTAGAAACTACATTACAATTTACAAAGACTACCGTGTTTAATATCTACATCGCAATCATAACAACTGTTTTTAGGAATCAAAGAAGTGAAATTGTTAGGGGTGTACATGGTCGGTTTCGGTTCGGTTTATGCTCAAACCAAAACCGAAACCGTTACTCCAGGTTTTAGATTTTCTAAACCAAAATCGTTTCATTAACCAACGGTTTCGGTTTTTAGTTTTATCGCTGGGTTCCGGTTTTACCATTCGGTTTCGGTTTCGATTTTACCATTATTTTGTCAGTTTCATGTAACTGACAGTTAAAAAAGAAAATACACAAAAAAAAAATGAAAGATTAAAATATAATTGGATAAAAAATTACACATAAAATTACATATTAAAAAATTACACATATAATTGAACAACGGGTACCTAGCTCAGCTGATCATCCCCGTTCCCCAAAGTTTCATGCGTTCCAGGAGGTCCCAGGTTCGAGTCTCCAATGGCGTAATATTGCAGAAATTAACATGGAAGGTAGAGTTAGTTTGCACCCCTTGTGACTAGGGCTGCACAAGAACCGGTTGAGAGTACCTAGACCGGCCAGGAACCGGAAATACCGAACCGGAACCGGTCTAGCCGATACAGACACCGGTACTGGAATTTGAGAACCGGTCTAGACCGGTACAGACACCGGTTCTAGGGGGAGTACCGGTAGGCTAGCTCAACAACCTGTTCAATTAATGTAGTATGTTGTTGGAGCTTAGCTTGTTAGGCTTCCAACTAGTTAATGTAATACTCTTTATCCAATAATAAAAAAATTAAATTTTATACGATATTATAAAATTAAATATAAATATTTATAGTTTAGATCTACGGATAAAATTAAGCATAGTTAATCTAAGGTAGATTTAATGGTTGATATTAATTACATCAAAGCTAATCGGTTTTACCATTGGTATTCGGTTTGGTTTTTAAATCAAACCAAAACCAAAACTGTTACTATCGGTTTTTATCTTTTTGAACCAAAACCAACCATTAGAAAATGGCTCGGTTCGGTTTTAGCGGATAACCGTTACCATGTACAATCCCCTATCTCCAGATAGAAACATGGTAGAAACCCATCGGGCCGTGATGTTGAACAATTGTATAAGCTCTCTTAATCCTATTAGGGTGCCAGAGGCATGTATATATATTAAGATTAATGGACATAAGATTACATTGGACTCTTTACAAGTGAACCGACTATATGTATGGACTTTACATGGACTAGACCATATACATTGGACTATAGTCTACACCCCCCTCAAGCTGTACGCGGTGGTAGACAACGTGAAAGCTTGCTACAAAGAAAACGAAATCTTGTAGTGGATAGGCCCTTGGTAAAAAAATCAGCAAGCTGATGTTCAGTAGAAATGTAACATAGTTGTAGATGTCCTGATGATATACGCTCTTTGACAAAATGATAATGAATTTGAATATGCTTTGATCTTGAATGCTGAATAGGATTAATGGCAAGATAAGTAGCACTGATGTTATCACAATACAGAATTGGTGGCTGCTTTAAAGATGAACCAAGATCATGCAGTAAATATTGAATACATGTAAGTTCAGCAGATGTAGAAGATAAAGCACGATACTCAGCCCCAGTACTGCTAGTAGAAACTGTTGACTGCTTTTTAGATCCCCATGAAATAAGATTCTTACCTAAGAAAATGCAATGACCCGTGGCAGAGCGATGGTATTAGGATCACCTCCCCAATCAGCATCAGAAAAATCCGTGAGCTGCATAGGATTATGGCGCCAAAAGGAGATGCCATGACCAAGTGTGCCCTTAAGATACCGAAGTATACGTTTCACAGCCATAAAGTGAGATTGAGTTGGTTGATGCATAAACTGACTAACCTGATTGACTGCATAAGTGATGTCAGGTCGTGCCATTTTAAGATATTGTAATCCTCCAATCAGGCTGCGATATAATATAATGTCAGGAAACAAAGCAACATCAGTTGATGACAGTTTAGAACGAGGCGAAATAGGAGTAGAGACTGGTTTTGAATCAGAAAGATCAACCCTTTTTAAAAGATCCAATGTGTATCTATTTTGAGTTAAAACCAAACCGTCTGTAGGATCAGAATATCGCGACATCAATACCTCGCGAGGATCGAATATCGCGACATCAATACCTCGCGAGATCAATAAACGAAGTTATTCCCGCATTGCGAAGGTGTCTTTTCTTCGAGAGATGAGTAATATAAATGACGCAATGAATGACGACATTTACCGTATGGTTTGATCCTTGGCTAGGGAAAAGACAAAACACGAGAAAGATGTGAAGACCTAGCGAGATCTAGGAGAGTTGCGAGATTATATAATTGTACATGGAAATTGATCCAAGGTGTTTATATTTCCATAATGGTGAAGAAGGGCTAAGTTATTCCCGAAAAATAAAGGACATCCATTATGTAATACCCTATATAAGGAGCCGAAGCAGGTGCCTATTGTAAGGGATCTTTTCTTCGAGTGTTGGGCAAGTCATTAAGAGAGAGAAAGTTTAGAGTGATTGTAATTCTTTAACCGATTTCCATTTCATCTTGTAAACATTTTAAGAGTTTAATCAATAAAAATTACAATTGTTCACCCTAAAAATGATTTGATTGTATAGATTCTTGTGAGGGGTGTAGTGTAGGATTTCCTGCAACTACATATTGGCGCTAGAAACAGGGAGCACTGAAGTTTAGAGATTGGATATTGTCATTAAAATTGTTCAAATCAGGAGTATGATGGATAAATTGGTTAAAATGGAGAAAGCCAGAATCAAGGAGAATAATGGAGAATTGGAATGTAATATGATTACAAAGACGATGGTTAATAAATTTCATGAAAGTATCAGAGGGAGAATACAAAAACGAGATTTTGAAGGAAAGAAAATTATAACAACAGAGAAGGCGTCACCCTTGAAATAATGGGAAAAACAGAAGATTATGTTCACAGCAACGGAAATATCAAGAGAGAATTTAAATCACACATATCCACTAGTGATTACGATAAGCGCAAGCAAGGAAGAAGGAGAATTAACAAAAACAGTGGAAGAATGGGCAATAAATAGAACTTTGGTGGACACAGGGACTTTAGTGAATATAATGTTTAATCATACTTATAAAGAATTGGGGTACAAAAATGAAGAAATGACTTCCTCAACATATCATATCCATGGTTTCGGCAAATCTATAACAAAACCTAAAGGGGAAATAAAAATGCGAATTCTGTTGGGAGAAATTGAAACACAAGTGACATTATGTGTAGTGGATATGGAATCGCCATACAACATGTTGTTAGGAAGACCATGGGTACATGCAATAAAAGATGTAGCCTCGACATTTCATCAATGTGTTAAATTTCCTATGCCGAGTGGGATTGGCGAAATCAGAGGAGATACCGATAAAGGAAAGATATATCATCAAATTGAGGTAAAACATTATGAAGAAAATATGAAAAGGCGAAAAGATCGCAAAAAGATGGCAAGAGCAGTGAAAAAGGAAGAAGAATTTAGAACTTACATGATAAGAGCAAAAGAAGGAAAAGGAATACCTGGCGAAATCTCGGAAGAAGAGAATGAACTTGCGAAGGAAATAAAAGGACCAACGCCTATGGGAGAACCGAAGGCTAGCTACACCGCGGCAGAGCCGACAAAGGAAGTGAACGTCGGAACTGAAGAAGAACCCAAGATGTTAAAAATTGGGACTAAGATGGATGCAGATGAAGAAAGAAGAACTGTTGATCTGTTGCGAGATTACAAAGACATTTTCGCATGGGACATGGATGAAATGCCTGGTATAGATCCGTTTGTGGCGTGCCATAAATTGGAGATTGACAAAAATGCAAGACCATTCAAACAAAGAATTAGAAAAATCGCAACAGCATATCATCCTCAAATAGAAGAAGAATTGCAGAAGATGCTAGACGCAGGAATCATTAGACAAGCAAAATATCCCGAATGGATAGCAAATATGGTCGTAGTCCCAAAGAAGAAAAAAGGGATAAGAATTTGCATAGATTTTACTGATCTAAATAAAGCTTGTCCAAAAGATAGCTTTCCTTTGCAAGATATTCCGCAAATGGTTGAATCAGCGGCAGGAAATGAAAGGATATCATCTCTTGATGGATATAAAGGCTACAATCAAATTCCACTTGCAGAAGAAGACCAAGAACATACTGCTTTCTTTGATCCAAGAGGATTATACTGTTATACAAAAATGCCATTTGGTTTACGAAATGCTGGAGCAACATACCAAAGGATGGTAGAAAAGGTGTTCGCGAAATGGATACACAAAACACTAGAGGTTTATGTGGATGACATGTTAATAAAAGTAAAGAAGCAAAAGACCATGTACAGGATTTGAGGGAAATTTTTGAACAAATGAGGCAATTCAACATCAAAGTAAATCCAGAAAAGTGTACCTTTGGAGTTGCATCAGGAAAATTTTTAGGTTACATTGTATCAAAAGAAGGAATACAAGTTGACCCAGAGAAAGTACAAGCAATTCGTGATATGCCAACACCAGCGACGGTAAAAGATGTGCAGAAGTTAAATGGACTATTAGCTTCGCTAGGAAGATTCATCTCGCGATCATCCGACAAATGTAAGCATTTTTTCAACATACTCAAAAAAGGAGCGAAATTTAGATGGACCGATGAATGTGAGAAAGCTTTACAAGGAATAAAAGAACATCTAATGCATATATCAATTTTACAAAAAGCAAAACCAGGGGAGGAATTATTAATCTACCTTGCGACAACCTCGCATGCACTAAGTGCAGTATTATTGCGAATAGACCCAGGAGTGGAAAAGCCAATCTATTACATCAAAAAACATTCAATGCCGCGGAGAGGAATTATTCAAAAATTGAAAAACTAATTTTGGCATTAGTTTATGCAACATTTAAACTTCGCATATACTTCCAAGCACACAGCTTAAGGTAATGACAAAAGTACCGATTGAGTCGGTAATGAAAATTTCAAAAAGGTCAGGAAGGGTTGAGAGATGGAATGCTCAATTAAGTCATTGCAAACTCAAATATGAAATACTATCTTCACCAAAATCACAAGTTGTTGCAGACTTTTTAGTAGAGTTTCATTTGGAAGAGGATGAAGCAGTGGAAGAAATGATGGATATAGAAGAAGACCATGGAGATCCAAAAGATTTGTTAACTGAGCCAAACAGATGGGAAATATTGGTAGATGGATCGTCAAATGGGGAAGGTAATGGAGTTGGGATCATTTTGATTTCGCCAGAAGGCAATAAAATAACTTTTTCTTTCAGATTGGAGTTTGCATCTACCAACAATGAAACATAATATGAAGCTATAATACATGCTCTGCGATTCGCAATAGAAATGAAGTTGGAAAATGTGAGAATCACCAGTGATTCACAATTAGCTATTCGCCAAATAAAAGAAGAATATATTACAAATGAACCATCTTTGAAAAAGTACAAGAAACTTGTTGAAGAGTTGTCAATACAAATACCAAAAATAAAATGGAGACATATATCAAGGAGAGATAATAGACTCGCAGATGCTTTTGCATTTATATCAAGTATGATGACGGATCCAGCTGCGAGATGCATAAAAATACAGACACTTCTATCACCATCAATCAATAAAGAGGAAGAGCAGGAGACAGATGTGATGTTAGTAAAAGATGGAACACAAATGCTCTGCGATGAAGATTGGAGAGCAGAACTTCATGCATATCTGATGAAAGGGGAAACACCAAGAAACAGATTAGAGGCACACAAATTAAAAACCCGTGCAACAAATTATGAACTAAGAGATGGGGTATTGTACCGAAGATCCTTTAATGGACCCTCGCTTAGATGTTTAACACGAAGAGAAAGAGAAACAATATTAAAAATGTTGCACAGTGGGGATGCTGGGAATCATAGTGGCGGAAGATCTTTAGCACATAAGGCAAAAATGCAAGGCTATTATTGGCCGTATATGCATGAGGATGCGAAACAAATATCAAGGCGTTGCGAAGATTGTCAAATGCATGGAAAGAAAATACATGCACCAGGGGCACCATTAAATTCTTCAACAAGTGTATGGCCTTTTGGAAAGTGGGGTTTAGACATTGTGGGACCATTTTTACCGGAATAGGGCGGAGAGAAGATATCTAATTGTCGCTCTGATTATTTCACAAAATGGGCGTAAGTAAAAGCGGTACAACACATTCGCGATAAAGATATCTTTACCTTCATATTCGAGAATATTATATGTAGATTTGGAATCCCTTACAGTTGGTATCCGACAATGGGAAACAGTTTGAAGGACAAAATATAGAATCGTTGCTTAATGCATTTGAGATAAAATGTGGGAAATCAACTCTTTTATACCCGCAGCCAATGGACAGAAAGTGGAGCAACAAAAACAAAACAATTGCAGACATATTGAAGAAGAAGTTAGAAGGACATAATAGAGCATGGTGTGAACAAGTGCATAATGCAGTATGGGCTTACAATACAACCAGGCGAGAAGCTACGGGAATGTCACCTTTTTTTTTGACATATGGAGTTGAAGTCGTACTCCCAATAGAAGTTATGATTCCAACCACAAAGAAAGAAGCTTGGGAGAAAAATCTTAGTGCGGGTAATATTTTAATCAAGCTAGATGAATTAGAAGATAAAAGAGAAAGAGCACTACAACATATGGAGAATTATCAAGATTTAGCCGAGAGAATATAACAAACGTGTCAAGACACGAGAATTTCAACCAAAGCGATCTAGTATTGAGAGAAACACCGAAGATATCAGCGAGAAATTGGTGGCAAGCTAGCGAAAAAATGGGATGGACCTTATATCATTAAGGAGATAGTTGGAACAGGGGCATATAGGTTGATGGATCCCGAGAGCAAAGATGTGGGCCACAGATTGGATAGACCATGGAATAGATTATATCTGAAGAGATATTACCCATAAAAGATTGTGGGAAAAGATTAGACTGCGAAGTATTGAATGGATAAAGTGAAATGGATTTATATAAAAGTTTTTTGCAAAAGAATGATTCCGAAATTGCATAAAATAAAGATAGAATGTGCGAATACCTCGCAAACAAAATAACAAGAGATAATCAAAAATGAGTGATTTATACAAATGGGACGAACCTTTATGGCGTACACCCTAGTTCGCGAATGATATTTCGCAAGAGGCACCCTCCATTAGGGAGCTGATAAGTGTCTTAAGACGCAAATGTCATGAGGCTCAATTTTCGCAAGAAAATTTAGACTTGTCATATTTGTGCGATGATCCTGAAGAGGCAATAATACTAACGCGAGGATAAGACGAGATCAATGGGTCTTTGCATGAAAGTGTAAAGACGTCCCCGTGATTTCGTCGCAAGACTAATTAAATGTCATGGGGCTTTAAATTCACAAGAACTTCTAGGCCTGTCATATTGTCGCAACGAAAACATCCTGCAGAGGCAATAATACTAAGAAAGCGATAAGGCAAGATCAATGGGTCTTTACATGAAAGTGTCTGAGGCGTCCCGCGATTTTGTCGCAATAACGAGGTGGCAAAATAAGACCTTTAACTAGGAAGGCAAAATAAGACCACACAAAAAGAGTAAGCGAACAAGCTTGCGAGATTGAACTTGCAAATATTAATTGAACGACTTGCTTAATCATTTGAATATAAGCAAAACCACAAAAGAAAAGTCATTCATAAGATAGTAAGAGGAAATAAGAGAATTGTTCAACAGTAGACTCAATCTTTCTTATCAAAAAGTGCACTTCGGAAGGAATTGAAAAGTATCTTATGCAAAAAGTTATGAAGATAAAGAAGCTAGAAAATACAAAATTATAAAAGAAGTTTAACTCTCTACATCATTCTTTTCTCCAGCAGGAGATGTGAAACACTCTTCAACAATTTTATCAGCTTCAACAATTTTCACATTTTCGCCAGTTGGTTGATTCTCGCCAGAACCCCCTTCACTTGGATCATTATTGACAGCTTCATTATTAGATGGGATCACTTCTTCATTCGCGACATCCTCGCCACTTTCGTACTCATAATCACTATCAGGAAGATTAGGGATTTCATCCTCTTCAACTTCCAGAGGTTCGACAGATACAGGGTCGAGAGATTTGGACAATAATATATTATTCACGACGAATTCTGCTTTGAGATGAAATTGGCGAAGGAGTGCCCTCTGGTGATTTCTACTCTGGATGTCTTTGGAGTGAGTAAGATAATCCAATCTTATCTGAGCCCGGTCACGAGACTTAGCAAGAGTAGAAACAAGTAACGCATTTTCCTTGCGAATCTTGGCATAGTTAGACTCCATAATAGAAAGGGAGGAGCGAAGATCTCTCTCAGACTCTGCAAAAACAAAGAACAAAAGGAGTTATATAGACAAAAGATTTGAAGACTTGATAAAGGAAGAATAGATGAGGCAGTCAATTTCTATGACTACCTTCCTTTTGCGAAATAAGATGTTGGGTCAACGCAAAGCAACTATTCTCCAAGTGATCCATGGCATTGTCAAAATTATCTCCAACCAAACCTTTTAATCGAGCGCGCAAACTCTTTTCGTTGGAAACAAGTAAGTTATTTTCCTTAGCAAGAGAAGAGTAGGATTCTTTTAACTTGGAATATTGGTCTTTCAGTTGGATGGTTTTCACACTTAAAGTTATTCTACCCTGAATAAGTTTATCCCTCTCAACAATGACTTCTTGAAGTTTACTTCTCAGCGAACAAAGAGATTGTTCCTATTCATTACATATTTTCTGACAGACATCAAGTTGTTGCGAAGCAATCGCCATCTTGTTTAACAAAACTCGCTTCTCTTGAGATAGAGTTCCATTCTCATGTGATAAGGTTTCCAACTCCAAATTAGATTTAGTCAAAGAATAAGAGAGATGAGATAATTCATTAATCAGCGAGTCTTGCTTCTGAACTAAGTGAACATTCTCTTGGGTAAGATTATCTATTTGATCAATAGAGTATGTATGAAGATTATCTAACTGGTTATATTGCTCCATCCAAACATCTCTATCCATTCGAGTTTCTTCAATGACAGATTCCAATTGATATATCTCCATTTTTCAGAAAAAAAAAAAAAAAAAAAAGGAAAAGGTGGGGAGGAGAATTAATACCTTTTAATTCTTCGTTCTTCTTGCGAAGATTATCACGATCCAGCGAAATGTTTTGAAGATTATTCTTCAATGTCTTAACTTCTTGTTCTAAAGACATTTGCGACATTTTGTCAGAACCGAAATATTTACTCAAAGACTCGCAAACGCTAAACCTGATGGGATCAATGGAGGTCTTCTTGACATCATTCATGATGTCTGATAAAACTTTGAAAGCTACATTTATCCCCTCCAGGTTTTCTTTGGTAAGAGGGATAGACCCAGATGAAGAGGTAATGGTGGAAGGAGAAGGAAGAATTGAGTCATCCTTGGTCATAGAAATGCCAGAAGAATAAATTTGATGAAGATTAATGAGTGGGGGTGAGACATAGGCATTGACGGTAAAAGTAGAAAGGGGTCCATCTTGAGGAACTTCATTGATGGAAAATTCAAGAATATCGACAGTGGCATTTTGAGAGATGACGAGAATAGAAGAAGGAATTGATTTATCCTGCAAAGATATCGCGGGAGAAGATGGTTTATCCTGCAAAGAAGGAATTGATTTATCCTGCGAAGATATCACAGGTGAAGATGGTTTATCCTGCAAAGGAGGAATTGATTTATCCTGCGAAGATATCGCAAGAGAAGATGGTTTATCCTGCGAAGATACTGCAGGAGGAGTTGTGAGCTTGAATGAAGGAAAGGAAATAGAAGATGCAACAGGCTTAGAGCGGCGAGGTTTCTTAGGGGATTTATCAACATTTTTGTCATCCTGCGAATTACAAGTTAAATAAGAAACAGAGGAAACAATATTGTTATTAGAATAGTAAATGTTTCTTAAATACCTTGCTATTCGCAAGTTTTCTTTTAGTAACAACGATTTTTGGTTGCGAGCCCACGGGGACAGTAGGGTTCAGAATGGTGAACTTGGTGTTAGATTTGTTCTTGCTAAAACAAAAACAGCAGGGGAATCATTAAAAGAAGAACAATGTCAAAACAAAACAAATTCAATAGGAGAGATCAATCACAAAAAGATCAAATTCAGCAAAATTAACAAACCTTGATGGCTCCATAGAAACAACAGTAGAAAAGAGGTGAGAACAGTAGCAGAAGAAAAATAGCAGAAAGATGATGAGAAGAATTGCGGAAGAAAAAAAAGCAAAAAAGGTTGCGTACGATGAAGAAGACGAAGTAAAAGAAAAGAAACACTTTCATAAGGAACTCCTCCTTAAATAAACAATAAAAAAAGGGTAAACCGGATAACATTAAATGTGCTTGCCGGTAAAAGGGGAAATTTTAGACACGTGTAAGCAATCCCTAATTCACTAATCTTGTCGGATTGCAAAAATTGGTGAAAAACAAATGGATGAAGCATTTCAAAATACTAGTTCTCATGACATTCTCTTCTTCGGCAGAGAAGACATGAGAAGAGGCAAGATGTAGGATCGAATATCGCGACATCAATACCTCGCGAGATCAATAAACGACAATCTTATTATTGCAAGATGTAATGGATTTTGCATTGCGATGGTGTCGCAGATGATTAATATAAATGACGCAATGAATGACGACAGCCAAAACACGAAAGATGTGAATACCTAGCGAGAAACTCACTCAATATTTATTAGATCCTGACGGTAAAAAGGTTGAAACCATAACAATTGATAACCAGAGATGAATTTATATTTTGAAGGAAAGTGTAACATATTTGTAAAGAAAAGAAACACTTTCATTTTATTTTTTCTGAGAAAGAAGAAAAATAGCGAAAGATGATGAGAAGAATTGCGAGGAAGAAAAACAACCTGCTTTCAATAAGAACGAAAAAAGGTTGCAGACGATGAAGAAGACGAAGTAAAAGAAAAGAAACACACTTCATAAGGAACTCCTCCTTAAATAAACAATAAAAGGGTAACTTGGATAACATTAAATGTCTTAGGTAAAAGGGAAATTTTAGACACGTGTTCTAGGAGAGTTGCGAGATTATATAATTGTACAGTTGCGATATTTCGCAAGTTATTCCCGAAAATAAAGGACAGCTTAGCTGTCATCCATTATGTAATACCATATATAAGGAGCCGAGCAGGCCTATTGTAAGGGATCTTTTCTTCGAGTGTTGGTCAAGTCATTAAGAGAGAGAAAGTTTAGAGTGATTGTAATTCTTTAACTGATTTCCATTTCATCTTGTAAACATTTTAAGAGTTTAATCAATAAAAATTACAATTGTTCACCCTAAAAATGATTTGATTATATAGATTCTTGTGAGGGGTGTAGTGTAGGATTTCCTGCAACTACACCGTCCTTAGTTTGTGTAGCTTCCAGACCAAGAAAATAGTGTAAGTCCCCTAAATCTGTCATAGAAAATTCTTGTTGAAGCGTAGGCAGAAGATTTTGAGACCCACAGTATCACTCCCAATGATAATTATGGCATCAACATATAGCAATAAGATGAGATACCACTACTTGATTGTTTAATAAACATCGAATGATTAGAATGTGAAGATTTGAACCCAATATCCAAGAGAAAAGCAGCAAAGCAATGAAACCATGCTCGAGGAGCTTGTTTCAAACCATAAAGAGCCTTATGCAATAAGCAAACATGATTAGGATAACGAGGGTCTACGAATCCCTGAGGTTGTTCCATATACACTTCTTGATCAAGTAAACCATGTAAAAACGCGTTCTTAACATCAAGTTGCTTGATTGGCCAACAACAAGAGACAGCAATGCTGAGAACTAGACGAACTGTGACTGGCTTTAAGGTCTCATCATAATCAATTCCATATTGTTGTAAGTAACCCTTAGCAACAAGGCGTGCTTTATATCTGTCAAGAGAGCCATCATATTTTTGCTTCACACGATATACCCATTTTGAACCAATAACATTCATACCAAAGCGACGAGGAACAAGTGACCAAGTACGATTGTGCAAAAGAGCATTCAATTCTTCAAGCATGGCTGCCCACCATTCCATGAATTTAGATGCAGCAGTAAAACAAGTAGGCTCAGAGGGAAGTGAGTTAAATTGAGCTGCAAAACACTGCAATATGGGATATCGAGTAGAAATACAACCTTTAAAGCTTCTAGGTTGAATAGTGTGATTCTTGAGTCTAGTAACCATATGATGAGTATTAGCAGTCGACTGAGGTAGCTCCTGTACAGTAGGCAAGTCCGTTGTTGATGTAGATAGAGAAGGAGAATCAGAGGGAGAGGATGCTGAAGATGGTACATTAGAAGAGAGTGGAGCAATATGAGATATTATAGGAGAAGATGGTGAAGAGGAAGTAGTATTGGTATCAGAAAATGAGAGACGTCGAGGAGACAATGGTAAAGGAGAATATGCTGGTGAAGAAGAATGTGCTGGTGAAGACGTAGAAGATGTAGAATTTGTAGAAAAGTCATGAGCATCATAAGAAGGGATTGATTGCACATGATACGAAGGGATTGGAGTAATAGATATTTCAGAGGAAGTAAAATATTGAGATGGAAGTGAAGAAGAGAGATGCATAGCAGTAATGGGATGAGGCCAAGCTAGAAGAGTACTAGTAGCTGCATTGGATTTTAGAGTAGGAATCATAGCACCAGCATCATTAGGATATGGAAAGATGGACTCATCAAAGATAACATGACGAGATATATAGATTTTGTTGCTCTTAACTTCGAGACACTTATAGCCATTATGTATGTCACTATCACCAATAAAGATACACGGTAGTGTTTTGGGCTATAACTTATTGTGTCGAAAATGATTTAAGAGAGGATAACAATGACATCCAAAAGCCTTTAAAAAAGTGTAGTCAGGAGAACGATTGTGAACAACAGAATAGGTAGAGTTATTGGACAAAACAGGAGTAGGGAGTCGATTTATCAAATAGACAACAATTGCATAAAATTGAGCCCAAAAACACTTAGGAAAACCACTTTGAAGCATTAAGGCATGACCAATTTTAGTGATATGACGAATCTTCCGTTCAACAAGGCCATTTTGTTGAGGCGTGCTAGGACAAGAAGACTTATAAAGAATGCCATGCTCATTTAAAAAGGATTTTAATGGTCCAGCATATTCAGTGCCACCATCAGTTTGCAAGACTTGTATGGTTGTAGAAAATTGATTTTCAACCATGGATTTGAATTTAAGAAAGCAACGAAACACTTGTGTTTTGTCAGATAGAAAATATACCCAAGAGAAACGAGAACATTCATCAACAAACAAAAGAAAGTAGCGAAAACCACAATTAGATAAAAATGGTGCAGGACCCCATAATAGTACTAATTTTATTAGAATAAGTAGTTCGTGATGAAAATGGAAGACGATGATGCTTAGCACCAACACAACTAGAGAAAATAGAGCTAGATAAAGAAGAACTAGAATCTAATGATAATCTTGACCTAAGAGACTGAAAAATTGCATTGTTGGGATGTCCTAAACGCATATGCCACACTGTTGGACTAGCTCGAATGCCAATAGTGGTAGCAAAAAGCTGGGACAGATGAGGACTAAGATTGAGAGGAAGCACTAGAGAGAATAGGGTACATGCCAGCTTCATTCTTGCCCTTGTACAGAAGAGTTCCCGTTAGCCGATCCTGTATACAAAAACCATGACGATCAAAGTGAAAAACACAGTCAGAATCACGTGTAAGTTGCCCAACAGACACCAAATTTTTAGCAAGAGAAGGTGAATAAGCGGGGGTACAACAACCACACCCAATATTTCGCTTAGCAATCTGTATGGACTAACTCCAACATACTTTCAAGAGAATCAACTAGACTCAATCTTAATAAAGTATATAAAAGAGTTATATTATCTCGATCTCTCGATTTAATTCTTACTCAAGCAAATAGAAATCTGCGAGTCTAATTAAATACAAGAGAAATAACGTGGATGGTACCAAAGACCAATATCCAAGTGTCAATCAATGTAAATCAACAACCAAAGGTTGGATATTCTAATTGATTGAACTTAATGCACAACCTGTGACATTTCAATTATATAACAAAATATAATGCGGAATATAAATAACACAGACACCAGAATTTTGTGAATGAGGAAACCGCAAATGCAGAAAACCCCGGGACCTAGTCCAGATTGAACACACACTGTATTAAGCTGCTTTCTGAGACACTAGCCTACTATAAACTAACTTCGGTCCTGACCGTAGTTGAACCCCAATCAATCTCACACTGATCCAAGGTACAGTTGCGCTCCTTACGTCTCTGATCCCAGTAGGATACTACGCACTTGATTTCCTTAGCTGATCTCACCCACAACTAAGAGTTCTTACGACCCAAAGTCGAAGACTTTAATAAACAAATATGTATCACACATAAAAGTCTACGGTAATAGATAAATCTGTCTCCCACATAAATACCTACGAGTTTTGTTCCGTCTTTTGATAAATCAAGGTGAACAGGAACCAATTGATAACCCCGGACTTATATTCCCGAAGAACAGCCTAGTATTATCAATCACCTCACAATAATCTTAATCGACGGGGCGAAAGAAGATATTGTGGAATCACAAACGATGAGACGGTGATGTTTGTGACTACTTTTATATCTTGCCTATCGGAGATATCAATCTCAAGCCAATCGTTACGATTGTACTCAATACGATAGAAACATCAAGATCAGATCACACAGCTACAAGAAAGTAGTATCGGTATGGATTTACAATCCCAATGAAGTCTTCAAGTCGTTAACCTACAGGGTCTCGATAAGAAACCTAAGGTTAAAGAAGAATCGACTCTAGCTATACAATTAGTATTACACAGGAGGTGTGGGGATTAGGTTTCCCAGTTGCTAGAGTTCTCCCTTATATAGTCTTTCAAATCAGGGTTTGCAATCAATGTTAGCTTAGTAACAAAGCATTCAATATTCACCGTTAGATGAAAACCTGATTAGATTCAAGCTAATATCTTTCAACCGTTGGATCAAAAACTTAGCTTGTTACACACAAATGAAATGCACGTTTCTAGGTTTGTGTAACCGTACCCGAACATGTACATTTGTTGGTTCAACAATATTTAACCAAATGGTTAGCCATATGAGCACTTTCATATCAACCATATTCTTCTTCACCATAACTAGTTCAAATGACTCAAATGAACTAGTTAGAGAGTTGTTCAATTGCTTCGATCTTATAGAAGTATACAAGACACAATCGAAGCAAAAACGATTTGATTCACTCGAATCGATTCATGAACTTTATAGCCACGGTTTGCAAATTGCATTCCTTAGTTTATATATATATAATTTCACAAATAATCGTCTTTAGATATAACCAACTCAAGTACGCGGACTTAAGTTCCCGGAAGAAGTTTACAAACTCCAGCAGATTTTCTCGGGATGAAAACCTACGAAAGTTCGCGGACTGCTGTTCCGGTTTTCCTGATCAACAAAGTAAGCATATTTCGGTTCAAGGAATAAGGACTTATACATGTATGCGTTTCCACACAATGCTTATATCCAACAATGGTTATATAATCTAAACTCTCATTTCAATCATTGAAACATTCTTACAGGACGTTATATAGTTGTTATTCACAAACTATTTTTCGTCAAAGCCATTTTCAAAGTGATTGAGACTTTCATCACTAGGTAAAGATGAACTTGGCCAAAGCGAAAGCGTACCAACACATATTTTGAGAAATAGATAGGCGATATAAACTCGGCTCGAAATAGCAAATGTGTATAATCAAAGTCTATATAGCAAAACGACTTTTGTCTCAAGATAGGAGATAGAGTAGATAGACTTTTGAGTGATAGATAAGTTCAAGTCTCCACATACCTTTTAGTCGATGAAGTTCCACCAGTTCCTTGAGTAGTTCTTCGTCTTGTATGATGATCGCCATGGAGTTCTTGAGCTCATCTACACTTTCTATCCTAGTCCGAGACTTAGCTATAATAGACTGGAAATCAAAACTTATAGTTTTCATCACTAACATTGACAAACATGCTTGAGATAGAAACGCATGCGAGTTCGACCGAGTAATGCTCTAACAGAAGGAACATGAAGTGTGTTTTTCAGAGTCAACTTTGAGGAAGGTGAGGTAAGAGTTACATCACAAATTCCTGTGATAGATAATAGTTTACCATCACCAACAAGAACTGTATCATTACCATTGTAGTCAAGTCGATTGGTCATCTGAGAGGAATCAGATGTCATATGGGAAGAGGCAGCTGTGTCAGCAAACCATTGATTCTCATACGACATAGGTTGAATCTGCATTGCTGAAAAGGCCTATGGAAGATCAAAATTTGAAGCCTGACTTAGACGATAACAATTCTGTGCTGTATGTCCCCTTGTATTACACCACTGGCAAATAACAACTTGAGTTTGAGGTGGAGGACCGAGAACAGATCCAATATTATTGTTACGACCATATGATGAGCGTCTATATGATGGATTTTGGTATCCACCAGAGGGTTGAAAACCATTGTTGCTGCCACGACCATTACCATTGTTTCATCCATTACTCAAGTTTTGATTATGACCATTATTATTCCAGCCATTATTCCAATTACTTCGACCCCCAAAACTGGTACTGCCACCACGAGAAGAATTATTGGAGTAAGATCCACGACCATAGCTTCCACCATGACCACGAGAAGAATTGTTATACAAGCCACGACCACGACCACGACCAGAGTTGTTGTTGTGTGGATTTGGATTTTGATGTTGACCACCACGACCTGTAGAAGCACCAGCAAAGAAAGAAACCAGACTTTGAATATCAACAACATGAGTTTGCAAATTATGTAGATATTGAAGATGAGATTCATGGTGTAACACTAATGCATGAAGCTCAGTAAAAGTAAGGAGAGTGGTACGAGCAATGACTGCTGTGTAGATGTTGGACCAATCAGCACCCAAGCCACGTAGAGTCGTAGAGACAAGCTCAAGATCAGACACCGGTTCAAGAACAGCTGCTAAGGAATCAGATATTTCCTTTATCTTCAAAATATACTAAGAGATGGAAGGGTTACCCTTTTGAATAGTTGACAAGTTTGCTTTCAATTGAAGAATACGTGATGGATTAATTGTTGCATAGGTAGAACGAAGATATTTCCATACTTCACGAGAATTTCCACGTCGTGCACATTCAGATTTCATAGTTTTAGTAAGAGAACAGTTGATCCATGACATGATGGTTTGATCAATAACTTCCCATTCCTCATAGGCTGGGTAGGGAGTTGTAGCTTGAGTTTCTTCATCAACAAGTTCTTTCGCTGGTATCTCATGAGAGTCATCAAGATACTTATATAGCCTTTGCGATTTGAGAATATGTATAATTTGAGATTCCCAAAGGAAATAGTTAGTTCTGTCCAAGAGAACTATTTTGGTTGAAGAAGGCAGAAAAGGTGATTTGTCAAACAGAGAAGAAGAAGAATTAGACATAAGAGAGCCTACGCTGGCGGAGATAGAAGCAGAAATAGTTGGAGATCCTGTACTTTGATCAGAGGCCATAGTACTAGAGGTAGAGGAAGCAGAAGATGAAGATGATTGAGCTGATGAAGACATGATGAAAGAAATAACATGCTAGGGTTTTGAAAAAGAAAAGAAGATTGTTTTTGAGGCTAGGGTTTTGGAGAGATCGTTCTGGCCCTTGGTACCATGAACAATTGTATAAGATCTCTTAACCCTATTAGGGTGCCAGAGGCATGTATATATATTAAGCTTAATGGACATAAGATTACATTGGACTATTTACAAGTAAACCTACTATATGTAGGGACTTTACATGGACTAGACCATATACATTGGACTATATTCTACGGATGTGCTCCAAGGCTGCATACCGAAAACATCACTTCATTAGGCATAAGAGTTCTAGTTAACATAGTTGTAGTTGCAGGATATCCCACACTACACCCCTCATAATATTTCATAGATCTAAATCTATTTCATAATCAAAATAAAGATTAAAATGCTAAAATTATAAATGGACACAAGGATTTTTTACATGGTTCGATCAATGTGATCTACATCCATGGTTCTTCACTATGATTGTTGAGATTACATAAGAATTACATTTACAATCTCCATTAATGGATATTTTGTAGAGCTCTAGATCTAATTTTAGAGGAAGAAGATGATAAAGAAAATAAATCTCTCTCCAAAAATATTTCTCCCCAAAATATCTCTCTCTTTCTTACCAAAATTATCCTCCCTTTCTCTCTCCTGCTCTCCTCTTTATATAGTGTTTACATAGTGGATGACAGCTCATGTAAAACTAATATTTCCCTTAATTTCGGATTTACTTTGCGACATCTCGCAGGAGTATAAATGTTAAGTCTCGCAGATACTCTAGTTTTCGCAAGATCTTCGCGCTTTCTTCATGTTTCTATCACCACCATCTATTGCGTCATCAGTCTGCGACACTTGTAAAGTGTCGTTGGCGAGGACTTCGCGAGTATATACTTGCTGTGATATTCTGCTCCTACAATAGCATTATCCTACTCAATACAATTCTGCACGTAATCTAGATAAATATCAGAGTTAGCTACTCATTTTCAGGTTTAAGGTGGCAGCAATATACATTTATATACCAGAGGGTAAACAATAAATCAACCACTAAACCACCCCATAAGGGCCATAACTAATCACCTTGGATGGGAATACACGGAGACTTGCTCAAAGTTTGGGAGTTGATAATAAACGAGGAGTCCAAGTTTGTTCACACTCCTATAACGAGTGTATATTTCACATATTTATCTGATTGATTGATTATTTAACTAACTAATGGTCCCATTATCCTCCATGTTTAGAATCACGACCCTCATTACATAACTCCCTAAAATAAATCTAGGGTAGAGATTGAAATATTACGTGCACACTCGTGCACAAATTCGGACCTAGTGGGTTTGATGTATACGCACCACCTGTCAACCAAAAACTTGCCTTTTTTTTTATCCAAAATCCAATTTCGACGGATCATCAAACAGTCGCCAACTCTTTTCAGAAACAAAAATCTCGGCCCTAAGATAAACAGAAAATAAATCCCAGTTGATTAAAATAGTAGGAATTACCTATAGATACTAGTTTAGTGATACTAGTTAGTGGCAGGTCCACCCACTAAAGCCCAGTAACCAGAGGTCCATAATTAAAAGAAAACATAAAAATGGACCCAATTTTTTTATTCCAGGTCCTATACACGTGCGGGTTTAGGCATGTGAAATATAAAAATACCAAAAATAACCTTTCCTATTTAAGATATTTATAAGCACGGGAAGAACATTTCACATTTCATTTTCTTTTTCTTTTTCTCTTTCTTCTCACTGCTACGATTTGGTCTTCTTCAATCTTTCACGTTCTACCAAATCAGATGAAGATTTCTCTATTGTGATGTTTATATTAGGGTTTTCACGATCTAATCGTGGTTGTATTTGATTACGTTTTTGATCTCCGTGTCTAATTTGTTGATTATTTTACTAGATCTAGTAGATCTAGATGAACAATCACATTGTTTGTTCATTTGTTATTAGATTTGATTATACTAGTTTCATTTTTTTTTGTTTTTAGATTTGTTTAAGTTTGTTTTGGTGTATGAACCAACAGTACATATATCCCGTACTGACAGAAACTTAGTCTACTTTTAAGAAGAAGAAGAAGAAGAAGGTGCATCGTTATGATTTGCGACGAGAATATTGTTTTGTGTTTCCAGGTATGTTTTCTAATCACCTTGTTTGATTATTTTGTTCGGTTTTTCTTTTTTTGATTTGTTTTTTGATTGTATTATGATGATCAAATCAAATACAAATGACGCTTTTATGTTTTTTAGGTTTGTTACAGTTTTTTTTCGGTATGAATTGACAGTACATATATGGCGTACTGATATAAAATTCTTCTGATTTTGTTTTATTTGAAGTTTTTCCACTTTTTTTTTGGTTCGATCCATGAGTATGTATGTATAATACTGAAGTTTTGTCACCTTTTTTTGTCTTAGCCGTCAGTTAATATACGAAATACTGTAATATCTGTTTCGATCCTCTTATTTTTCATAGATCCGTTACCTATTCTTGTCATATAATTGATTTGTAGTTCATGAATCTTCAGTACATATATCGCATACTGATAGGAAGTGCTTTTTGGTTGTGTTTTGTTTTGTCTCCTTTTGTGTATTAATCAACGGTACATATATGATATACTGGTGGATTTTGATGAAACAAGTTCAGATCTAAATAAAAAATCATGTTTTATGTTTATTTCATTAGTAGATCTGATACTTTTATGATTTTTGGTTTGTTTTTCAGTTTTCTTTTGTGTATTAAGCATCAGTACATATATGACGTATTGTTTTCTTTTTGTGTTTACTATGAATCTATAGGTTTTCTCTTTTTTTTTGTTGGTTTGATCCATGAGTACACATATGGAATACCGAAGTATGTGCTTTGATTCAGGATTCATCACTTCTTGACATACAACTGAGTTTTTAGTTTATGAATCCATGATACGTATATGACGTCTTGATAAAAACTTCTTTTGATTCTGTTTTATTCATAGTTTTGCCACTTTATTTTGATTTGATTCATGAGTACGTATGCGAAATACTGAAATAGATGCTAGTTTTGTTGCTGGGTTTTAATATTGTTATATTTTGGTCACATTTATAGGTTCAATATGTCAACCGGATACATACTCTATATGTAAGCAGTGCGACAGATATATACTCAGATTTGTAAGCAGTGTGGAAGATATATACTCAGATTTGTAAGTACTGTAGCAGATATGTACTCAGATTTGTAAGCAGTGTGGCAGATATGTACTCGAATTTGTAAACAGTGTAGCAGATATGTACTCAAAATTGTGGTCCTTTATATGTTTTAATTAAATTTGGAGAAACCGTAATAAAGTGGTGGAGTTCACACGTGAGTGGTGCTGGGATAATGTGGTCATTTTGCTTGTTTCAAATAATTATGGACCTAGTGATAAGTCTAAAATCCGGTTGGACCCTAGTATAACTAACTTAATGGGCTTTGGACCAACCAGCAAATTTTCCATTAAAATATAGAGATAATACTGTACGCACTCTCTGTTACAGAACAACCATGGATGCAATAGGACCATCTCTTGCTTACAATTATATCAACCATAAAAACCAACTTTCTGATTTCTCATCTTCTTCTTCTGCTCAATCTTTAAATTTGTTCTTCCATTCTCAACGTTCTATCTCTACTCCTCACACATTCAAGTCTCTCTGTTATATTAGGAGCTCTGAAACGAGAAGAAGAAGCAGGAGTCTCAAACCCATACATGTAGTATCTTCAAATACAGAAAGTATTTCCTCGGATAATCAAGAAAGATGGCTTCTTGAACCTGTAGGTTTGTGATTTCTTTCCTTTATGCACTTAAGAACCAATTAGAAAGTACATATGAAGTATGAAGACCATTGTATCTATGTGTTGATTGTTAAAGGATTTATATTGAGTTTCTCTCATGCTAGTTGTTTGCTTATACAATGTTTATACAGCGAAAATGCTTTCACCTATGTGTCATGTGTGTCTTGAGTTAACTGAAGAAATGTCTCAGAAAGATTTGGAAGTAGCTGGCCTCCTTAATGTTTGATACATATACATACTGTGGTTCCTCTCTCGATTGGATCCCTTAGAGATTGTATAACATGTTATTAAAGTGGGAAACCCAAAAGGTCAACTCCCAAGGAAATAAAATGTTGCTAGTCTTTTCACATTATCTAGCAATTGGCTGCTGACACATGCGGGTAATCATAGAAGAAATCTCCCTTGCGGTGCCCAATAAGGCTCAACTTTGTGCCACACCGATGGGATAACCCATTAACCCCTTGCTGATAATGCTCTTCCTTCAATTAGGAAACTAACTTTCTTAACCATCACTTATGATGGCGGACAGCCCAACCCTTAATCGGCCATTTTCACCTGTTATTTTAGGAAGCTATAATTGTGAATATGATGTGATAGATGAAGTCCTAATAATCCTCACTATTTGTCATAGGTGATGGCGATACAAAACACATTGGTTTCAATGTTCCAATGCCAGGTGCATATGAGATTGCCTCTGTAAGTGCTTGTGCTGTTTAAAAGATTCAGCTATCTCAGCAACTCACCAGAAGATCTACTATTACTGCTACAATGAGCTTAACCTGTTTCTTTTGATTGTATACATTCTCCAGAGTGTAGTGACTGTGGGACGTCTTCCTGAGAAAGCGGACATGGTAATTCCTGTGGCAACAGGTAATGCTAACTGCTCTGTTTTCTCGACCTAATATTTGGTTCTCACTCCAACACTAACCTGTTTCAGTTTATTTAACTTTCAAGTATCTGGTGTTCATGCTCGGATTAAGGTGAAAGAAGGAAATCTTTTAGTTACAGATCTTGGCAGCACAAATGGAACATTTATTGACAAGAAAAGGCTTAGTCCTGGTGTGGTTGCCATGGTGTCGCCAGGAAATTGCCTTACTTTTGGTACGCATCTCTAACTTACTCGCATGTTTAAGTAGTTTCTGCTGCATGTTAAGTGGATAATCTTTTAGTTAATTTTCTGTCTAGACAACAGTCACTCCAAATCATTTTACCACATAAAAGTTTCTCCTCTGAATGTACACCATCTGTCTAGAAAACAGCACTCCAAATCATTTAACCATGTAAAATGTTTCTTGTATTTATTCAGATAGATGGTTTGAAAGCTTAAAAATTCAATTAATGTTTAAAAACCCGTACTGTGATTGGAGGAGTTGCAATTTACAAGAGAACCGCGGCAACTATGTTCGACCTTGGATAATCTACATGTGAGCCCAGAAATGTTTTCAAAGGCGGGTGTTCTAAACAAAAGACTGGAGCTAGCTACAAGTAAAATTCTTAAGCATATCAAAAGCAAGAAAAAAAGAAAAGAGAAATGATTTATATGATTAAGAATCTAAGATTAACCACCTTAGAATTGTTTATGATGAAGATCTATTTTAACATTAAAAAAGACAAGGAAGTAAATAAATAAAAGATAACCCAGAGTCTCAGACCATCCAGGAAGGTGTGTCACTGTCAGTAATGCTCAACTACTAGTGGAATGTTTTTCTTAAAGATAATACTAAGTGTTTGCTTTGTCATTTTTCATTTCAGGTGATATGTCTTTAGCGAAGTTTCGTGTTTCAAAACTCAAGAATGTGGAGCTTCCAAGCAAACTAGAACAAGAATTTGAAGTGAAACTTGATTCTGATGTTCCAACTGAGAATATATCAGAAACAGCAACTTAAGAGAAAATAATATCCTGAGAATTCTAGGTAAATAATTTACACGTATGTCAGAGTTTCTCTGCTACCTTTGATTGTAAATTGGGTTAGTCATTGCCATTGGTTTTGAGATAATGAAATGGAGATAAAATGCCAATGAAGTTAAGTTCAAGACAAGTAGAAGTAAAGACTTAAAAATCGTTTGTGTTTGCTTTTTCTCCACGATATAATTGAAGTACCAAAGACTTGATAAATGACTTTTGCTAAATGAAAATAGACTGCAACTGTCCAGTTGATCCAATCTGTTAGACTTGGCAACTATACCTTCTATCACACAATAGTGTACCCAAGAAGCAGATTTTGTAATGTCAATTACTATCGTTGCATGCAGATTTTAACTTAGTCGGCACCCGTCAGTTAACACAGTCTTGCAACCAACAATGTACCAGCCTTTATATGTGTTATTTATGCGATTTTGGTTGCGAAAAAAAAAAAAATAGTCCGTATTATTTCTTGCAATTAAGTTACATCTCATATAATACCCTTCCATAGCTTCAGTTGACTTGTAAGTACCTGCAGCACTTCTCTATAATGCAATCATCTGTAGAATTATTAATAAGGTCTATGATGTTCCTTCCTGTGAATTTATCATTATTGTTCACTGGGCAAGTCATAAATCAATTTGGACTTGGAGAATCAGTATGTGCGCTCAAAAATTTCGATAATAGGAAACCTGAAACAAGTCTGATCAATAAGCTACATCTACTTGGAGGAACGCACTAACTTAATTCGAAAATAAGCATGAATAGTTATTCGACTGTTTCTAACATTTTCCTGAACTCAAACAGATCAATCCTGCCGTCAGCATTTTTATGAAAAACGCTAATCATCCTTTCACAATCTTCCAACTTTTCTCCTTCTTTGAATCCCAATTTGTACATAATTACTTGCAATTTTCTTGCATCAATATACCCTTCACTGTTCTTATCGAACACTCTAAAAGCTTCTTCCAGTTCCACAGTTGCATCTTCTTCCTCCAACAAATTTAAAGTGTCTTCCAGAATCCTAAAACGTCTACAGAACTTACCATCATATACTTCTTTGTTGTTGAAATAACTGTTAGTACTACTACTCATTTCAAGCTTCGTAAACACTATGTTAATATCATCTTCAAATAAAGATCCTTCATTTCGGATGCAAGCCTCGCAGTAAACGTCCTCACTACAAATTTTGGTATCATCATTTTCGTTATATTTTTCAGCCTTAGTGTGAATGAACAAAAACCATCGAAACTTGCCATAGAACTGTTGGAATTCAACAAGGATATAATCAAAGAAATTGCATAAAAACTGGATCATGAAAAGCTTAAACATAAAACCAGATAGCGGGCTTCTCATGTCTGTCATGATTTTGTTACTGGGAACAAGTAATGGTGGTAAGGTAATGTTACTAAATGAATTAGTGATTAAGCTAATAAATTTTGGTGCGTCGATTTAAGATCACACCACAAGTTATATATATAAGTTATTGTGCATGGTGGATAGAGCTTGGGCAAAAGCATGGAGGATACAAGGAAGCTAGGGTGGAAGTTCCTTCGAGTGTTTTTAGGTATACTTTTTATTTTTATCTCAAGAGGCATGATATGGAGATTCTTTTCACCGTTGACTTTAAGAAACTCTTGACATTGATTGAATGACTTCTTTGTATGTGTTTGGGTTAAGTGGAACAGTGACGGTGTGTAAATAACAAAGAAATACTATACGTATAGAGTAGGAAGATCTGCTTAAAAAAGAAACGAAGAATAGGAAGATCACAGGTATTGTCTTTTTTTTTAGGAACTTGACCTGAAATTTCTTTCAGTTAGTTAGACTTGGATCTTGACTACGACACTACTTCCAATTATTGGATGTCCCGAGCGACTCCCAAGTGGCTCTCACACTTTTTTTTTTTTTTTTTCATTTTTTTTTTTTTTTTGAAAATGAGGTAGATATATAAAAAGATAAGAGGATTCACAGATCTTGCGATTCAGTCTCAATTGAGACAATCACCGTGGAGGTGTTCCTCATGATGAATGAATCTATAAGATTAATTTCAGCTAAGGTTACATCATACAGTAGTGCTTTGACATAGTCAAACATTATTTTAGGAATTAAAAAAGCTGGAGCCAGGTCCTCTCAAAAATCGGAACTGTTTGATTTTCTTTACTCCTTGGCCAGTAAGTATGCTGCTCCTAGGGGTGTGCAAAAAGTCCGGAACCGCGGATTTCATCTATATCCGTCCGCAAAATTGCAGGTGAAACCCAATCCGCAAGATCTATGGGCTGGAGACGGGCGAGATTCTCAAATCCGTACTTTTAGTGGTTTGGTTGCGGTTTGACTTTGAAATCCGCGGATTCACCCGCACAGTAGCTATTGTACATTACTTTACAACATTTTAGTGCATGTTCTAGTAATCTAACCATGAGCAATGGGGTCTTCGTGTATTACCATTAATGTTTTGGTCAGTTTTATAAGATTTATTCTTATATATACATTATTTAGGATTGTTGAACTTCATGATAATCACACGATAATTATATGCAAGAATAGTTTATACGGAATACCTGGTAGCGCTAATCCATCATCCATAGTTGATTAACCAGTGGTAGCCGTAATACCTTATGGAGGTCTTGGTTTTTCTCTCTTGACCTTAACCGTAATGAGTAGGTAATTTCTTGGATACAATAGTCATGGTTATTGTTTCCCTTTCATAGGTAGAGAGAGGACCAAGTTCCTAGGGTTTTAGTATTAGCCTTAGATCTCGACCGTCCATCAAAGAAGAGATATATTAGGAGTCTGACTCCTTAATTATATAAACCATGTTATAGATATTTAGCAATATCCTAGTTATAACCAAGATTCTCACATGGGCCCAATAAAGATAATCAATCTCAAAAGAAATTATCTTACATTCTCTGTCATATCCCAGTCTTGGGCTAGTCATGGGTGTACTAGTAGTATCATTAGTTACCATTACCCAATTATTAGCTTTTACTATAGTCAATTACTTACCGTTGTAACTAGGGCAGATGAGCTCGTGTGCTATGCACACTCACCTGAAACCCTATCTTCTTATACTCTGTCGAGTCCTATAAGAAGTCTTCAATCAATTTTATTAGCTTATGCTTCCGCCTCTGAGGTTTACCCCCTTTCAACTTGCAGTGTAGATCATGTAGTTGAGTCTGATTAACCAGTTGTAGTGTAGATCATTACAATTGGTATCAGAGCACTCGATCCGAGTGACCTGTTACAATGGTGAATCAAAAGGAGTTTGAAGAATTTCAGAGAAAAACCAACAAAAACATAGAAGAGTTATCTCAGAAGTTTGATAATACAATCGCTGAAATCAATCAGAATCTTCCCACTATGCTGGCAGCTAACAACACCAAGTTGATTAAGGGTTTATCCCAACTTATTGTTCAAGAAGTAGATCGAGTCGTGAATAAGGAGAAATCATATAGCGGTTCGATTCAACATCTAGGGATGAACTCGCATAATAGATCTCACTTCAGCGGAGGTAATGGCCATAACAACTCTATGTTCTCTAATCAGATTACATGCCATCACAAGCCTAAGGTAGATTTTCCCAGATTTGAGGGTACAAATCCTAGATCATGGCTCAGGAAGTGTAAGAAGTTTTTTCAGCTACATCCCATGGATAGAGAGCAGAAGGTACATATGGCCTCATTGTATTTGGATGAGAAGGATGATGTATGTGGTTTCAGGATTACCAGGAGGGTAGAGAGGTTATACTTTGGGAAGATTTTATAATCGACATCACAGCCCGATTCTAAGCATTGGGTCATGATGATATTGTGGGTGAATTTAACAAATTGTGTCAAACAGGTACTGTGTTGGAGTATCAAGAAATATTTGAGGAACTGAAGGCATTGATTGTGGCCAAGAACAAGCACTTCTCTGAATAATACTTTACCTCAAGCTTCATTAGTGGCTTGAAAGAGGAATTGCGTATAACAGTGCAAATGTTCTCACCTAAAGGATTAAGAGAAGCAATACACCTAGCTAGGATGCAAGAAGCATTACTAGAGACTACAACTAGAAGGATTAGGGCAGCAGCCAAGTTGCCTCCCTTGCAGATACCACATAACAACAGGCCCATAATGACTTCTCCAAAATCCAATACACCTTCTCGAAGACAATCCACTACTACCAGCCCTAAGATTTTACCTATTAAAAGATTAACATATGCTGAGATGAGGGCTAGAAGAGAAAGAGGTCTCTGCTATAACTGTGATGAAGAGTTTAAGTCAGGTCATAAGTGTGTAAAGCAACAGATATTCATGCTGGCTGCTGAGGAAGAAGAAGCAGTTCCATCAGAAGAAGAATCACCTGGCAGTTCACCCCTCATTCAGGAGATTGTAGAGGAGGAAGTGGAGATATCATTGAATGCCTTATCAGGTAATGTAACTCATAACACCATTAAAATTCAAGGGAATTCTAGAAACCACAAACACATTTCAGGTAGCAGTTGCTGATGGTAGTAAGCTTAAAAGCAAGTCCAAGTGTCCAAATTTTACTTGGACCATGCAAGGGCACCAGTTTGAGTTTGGGGTGAGACTATTGGAGCTAGGGGGCTGTGATATGGTATTGGGTGTGGATTGGATGAGAACCATAAGCCCAATGCAGTTTGATTTTACAAAATTATCTATATCTTTTAAAAAGTATGGCAAGAACATTGAGTTGATAGGGCTGCCAAACCAAACTCAAGCTCATATTTCCATGATCACTGGGGAAGAATGCCATAAGCTTCTCAAGAAGCACAAAAAGGGTTTATATGCCAATTATCTTCTACTGGTGCTAGTAAGCCAGATGCTTCCATACCTGACTCCATTCAACCTCTCCTTAATTCATACACCACAGTCTTTCAAGAACTTAAAGCCCTTCCACCTCACAGAAACCATGACCATCATATTCCACTTCAACCAAACTCAACACCCCCAAACCAAGGACCTTACAGGATTCCTTACATTCAGAAGGACTTAGTTGAGAAGATGGTACAAAAAATGTTGGATTATGGGGTTATTAGGCCAAGCCACAGTCCCTTCTCTTCACCAATCTTACTAGTTAAGAAGAGAGATGGGAGTTGGAGGTTCTGTGTAGACTACAGAAAACTAAATGAGCTAACTATCAAGGACAAGTATCTCATTCCAATTATAGAAGAATTGCTAGATGAGTTAAAGGGTTCCACAGTATTCTCCAAGATAGATCTAAGGGCAGGCTACCACCAAATCAGAGTTAGTCACTCATACATTCACAAGACAGCCTTCAAGACCCACCAAGGATACTATGAATTTTTGGTAATGCCATTTGGCTTAACCAATGCACCAGCCAGTTTTCAAGCCTTAATGAATGATGTTTTCAAACCACATATGAGAAGATTCATTTTGGTTTTCTTTGATGATATTCTGGTCTACAGTCCATATATGGAAACTCATCTCCAACACTTAGAAACCACACTATCTCTCCTCAAGCAACATTCTCTATTTGCCAAGTTCAACAAGTGCTCATTTGGGAAGTCTCAGATTGAATATTTGGGGCATATCATCAGCAGTAAAGGAGTAGCAGTAGATCCTCAGAAGATTGATTGCATGAAAAGGTGGCCTACCCCCACATCTATAAGAGAATTGAGAGGCTTCCTTGGACTAACAGGGTATTATAGGAAATTTGTAAGAAATTATGGGCTTATATGTAAGCCATTAACCCAATTGCTCAAGAAGAATAACTTCCATCGGAGTGAGGCAGCTCAATCAACATTTGATCAGTTAAAAACAACTATTACTACTACGCCAGTTCTCATATTACCTGATTTTTCAAAACCTTTTGAACTAGCTACTGATGCCTGTGATAATGGAGAACAGGCCCATTGCCTACTTCAGCAAGGGCATGGGTGCAAGGTTCCTAGCCATGTCAACTTATGAGAAGGAAATGATGGATGTAGTCATGGCTGTGACTAAGTGGAGGACATATCTATTGGGAAACAAATTTGTTATTTATATAGACCACAACAACATCAAGTACCTGCTAGAGCAGAAAATACATACTGTATCTCAACAAAAATGGCTGACTAAATTATTGGGGTACAACTATGAGATAAGGTATAAGAAGGGAGCTGACAATAAGGTGGCTGATGCCTTATCTAGGGTGGTGCACACTGATAACTCAAATATCCATGCTCTAACTCAAGTACAACCCAAGTGGCTAGAGGAAGTTCAACTGAGCTATGAAGAATATCAGGTGGCCAAGGACCTCATTCCAAAACTGAAAATTCAAGGCAACTCTGTGGAGAATAATAGTTACCAGCAAGGAATATTGAGGTTCAAGAACAAAATTTACATTGGCAGCAGTGGATGCCTCAGGCAAAGGATCATAGTAGCTGTCCACAACTCATCCATTGGAGGACACTCAGGTTCTCAAGCCAGCTACCAAAGAGCCAAGCTATACTTCTATTATAGTGGTATGAAACAACAAATCCTAATTCAGTTCATTAAAGAGTGCGACATCTGCTAGCAAAACAAAGGGGTCAACACTCTCCCAACAGGACTTTTACAACCATTGCAAATCCCAGACTCTGCTTGGGAGTACATCAGTATGGACTTCATCATTGTATTGCCCAAATCTGAAGGTAGAATAATAATCTTGGTGGTGGTGGATAGATTCACTAAGTACATCCATTTCTTAGCCCTCAGTCATCCTTACACAACAACCTCAGTGGCAAAGGTATTCATTGATGCAGTCTTTAAGTTGCATGGTCTACCTAAATCAATAGTGTCAGATAGGGACAGTGTGTTCTTGAGCAATTTCTGGCAGGCCTTATTTACCAGATTAGGCACTGCCCTACACCTGAGTACTTCCTACCAGCCACAGTCTGATGGGCAGATAGAAAGGGTGAATGCATGTTTGGAAACATATTTGAGGTGCATGACTGGCTATAAGCCTTCTAAGTGGGTAACTTGGCTTCCTATATCTGAATGGTGGTATAATACCACATATCACACAAGTCTAAAGCTAACCCCATTTGAGGCTCTTTATGGGTATTCCCCACCTCAATTTGGTATGCTATCTTCTCAAGTTGGAGCACATGCAGCTGCAGAAGACTATTTGCAGCAGAGGAAATTGATGGCACAACTGCTAAAAGGAAAACTAGAGATGGCACATCATAGAATCAAACAACAAGCATATAAGCAGAGAACAGAGAGAACCATTGAAGTAGGAGACTGGGTTTATCTGAGGTTACATCCCTACAGACAAACATCAGTCCAGCTCAGGAGGAACCTTAAGCTAGCTGCCAAGTATTACGGTCCTTATCAAGTGTTAGCTAAGGTGGGAAATGTGGCTTATAAGCTAGCATTACCAGCTGGCTCCAAAATACATTCCACATTCCATGTATCACAGCTTAAGCCTAAAGTGGGGAAGGGACTGGTGCCATAGACTCAACTACCTGCAACTGACTCAGCAGGTAATATCAAGATCCATCCGCTTAATGTTTTGAACTCCAGGAAGATCGTGAAGAACCAACAAGAAGTGGAGCAAGTGCTGGTACAGTGGGAAGGCATGACAAAAGCTGAAGCCACATGGGAGGATCGCCAATTTATGGCCAACTAGTTTAAAAACTTGATCCTTGAGGACAAGGATCTTTAGAGGGAGTGTGCATTTGTCATATCCCAGTCTTGGGCTAACTCCTTTAAGGGCTGCCTTAGTCATGGGTGTACTAGTAGTATCATTAGTTACCGTTACCCAATTATTAGCTTTTATTATAGTCATTTTTACTTACCATTGTAACTAGGGAAGATGAGCTCGTGTGCTGTGCACAGTCACCTGAAACCCTATCTTCTTATACTCTGTCGAGTCCTTTAAGAAGTCTTCAATCAATTTTATTAGCTTATGCTTCCGCCTCTCTGAGGTTTACCTCCTTTCAACTTGCAGTGTAGATCCTGTAGTTGAGTCTGATTAACCAGTTGTAGTGTAGATCACTACATTCTCCCACTGGTCCATGTGATTATCTAGTAATGGTTAATTAAGGATTCATAAGGCGCGCGTAATTGCTAAACATTATACATTAGTGGTTAACGTAATACCTTGATTAAATAAGCTACTCATGCGAGTCATAGCGGTTTCACGTTGTCTTGTTATCAACATGTTCCCTTCCATGTACCACAACATAAAAAACTTACTCAACTAGGCCTTTAAGAGGAGTATCATAATGGTCCAATTATATCTTTGAGAAAGACGATTTCTGTTAACATTCATCCATTCACATAAATGTATACTAAACATGGATACAGAAATAATTCAGAATAACATTAATAAGAGTTCAATAAGTGTCCAAAAGTAAGCACATAAATTAGCTGAGTTCAATAATCAATTACTCCCACAGACCTGAGATTTTAATCTTTTCTTAAGAGGTCTTAAAAGGTAATTATTCATTAAGTGCATTTCCGAATGCAATTGTGCTTAAGCGATAAATGAACAACTATTGTTTCTGAATTTCCTAATTCACGCATATATACTCAAGGTTCATGTGTTTTGTTCCCTTCGTACACATATCGTGCTTTAATGCTGCGAAGCTAAGACGATAAATTTCAGCAATGTAGAGACAAATCTTAAGTCTCTAAGTGTCGCAGTCATAAATATTCAAACTCAATTGTGGGACTAGTATTAATGGATTCTTCCTTTATAGAATCCATACATCCACAAAAATTGAAGTCTGAAAACCCAATCAACTCATGTTGGGTTTGCTAACTAATTATAAGACATAAGTTAAAATAGTATCTCAAAATTCTTGATAGCTTTCCTGTAATTTGTTATTCGATTCTTTAGGCATTTAGTTAACATATCAACAACTTGTTATAAGTTTCATATCAAAATTAAGACGTAATGAAGATTAAATTTATATCTTCTATCCAACATGAAATAAAATCTGTTAAATATGTTATTATCTCAAAATTCCTTGAATATTCGATATATGCCTTATATGAGAGCTTTAGTAATCCATATGATACTACTATCACATGGTAAGCTTCATTGATATCCTTTATTTCAAAAAATATAGAGATTTGCATAAAGTCAAGATCACTACTCGTAGGTAGTATGTCTTAACATACAAGACCAAGAGTATGAATTTCTCCCACTGATCTTGAGGTATATGCATAAATCTGTAATAATTTCATCCAAAACTTGAAACATTTATAGTTTTGTTGAATTTCATATACCATTATGGGAGGCTGCTTAAATTTCATACTTTGATTTCTAAAATTTGTAGACTAAAATTTATCATTAATAAAGGCTATTTTCACATTTAATTAATGAAACTCTTAGGTCATACTGAGATACTAATAATATACTATGATAATTCTGAATAAGTCTTTCTTTGTCACGAGAGAAAAACTTATTTATAATCAATGCATCATTTCAGAGTAAAATCTTTGGCAATAAGTCTTGCTTTATACCGTTTAAAATTGCTATTACAGTCGTATTAGGTCAGAAAGACCCACTTTCATACTACTGATTTGTGTCTTTCGAGCAATTAAACTTTCAACCAATGATTTTTGCTTACATAGCATCAATCCATTAATCAAAATTATTACACATAATATTTGTGAACCAAAAACCGATTCTTTGCCATTCCATATCAAAATGTAATAAATTCTTGTAAGAAAATCACTGTAACAACATGAATAACTTTCTTTCAATCTCTGTTGAGACCTTCTTAATGATGGTTCATGTTGTTATCAAAAAATTTCTTTATTGGCATTAGTTATATTATGGAGTATTGGATCAGTAATTTGTGGTCTTTCATTATCTAACATTCTGATAATGAGAAGATTCACAATATCTGTAGAAATCTTAAATAAAGGGACCATTATCATGATTTCTTGAATAGATATATCCACGTACTCCCACTGATTATGCCATCATTAACGAATTTATATTTTCGGTTTCAATAAGTCTCATACTACGGTTAGAACGTTAAACAATACCATTTGGATTATTTAGGAAAACCAATGAACCAATAATAGTTTCCAAATCCAATTTTCATTCTTTGGAATGTAAGCCCTCACCTCCAACTGAAAGGTGATTTAAACTAGGTTTCCAGCGACTCCTTTACTCGGAAATCTATTTAAATTACACAGTTGTTGAAAGAACATACATTCACTGATATGTGGTCATTATTCATAACTCATCATGCTTCTAACCATTTTCATAAAGTATGATTTTGCCTTTTGTTATACACCATTATGCCAAGGATAAGTGGGCCTTGTGTATTGAGCAACAAATCCAAACTTTTGAAGATACTACGTAAAAGATTTAGGATCTTATCCTGTTTTGTCATACCTTTCACAATATTCACCACCTTTGTCAGACTTTATGCTTTTCACTTTCTCTATAATTGCCTCTCAATTTCAATAATGAATGTTCGAGAAAACATCCACGGATTGAGATTCATAATGCAATTGATAGATGTACATAGTAACGCGAAAAATCATCAGGTGATAAACAATTTTATCTTCCAAAAAATGGACCATTAAAAGTCTTCAAAATAATCATAATCAACAATTAATAAGAACAAAAGCTGAAATTTATAATAGAGATAAATGACAAATAAGCTTACAATAGTTTCAAACCTTCAATAATATTCTCTTGTGGGTAAAACCTTATCAAGGAATAATGTGAGACATGAAAAACATTAGTACATATTTTACATTCTCATACACACAACATTATGTTTGTTTAATACCACAACTAGAATCACATGTGGGAGAATCTCGTCCTATCATGTATTAACAAACTCAAATAATTCTAATGTTCAACCTAATACATCGGAATAATAATCACCTGTGGGTAGCTATTATTTTACATGTATATGAAACATTTAGATAAACTTAATGCTTGTTTAAACGTGTGAACCCAAACTACTTGTGAGCAGCATTATTCTAATCGTTAAGTCAAACTAAAAGGACTCAAAATATACAATACTTACAAGATAAGAGTTTAGTATCATTGTGGTGATAACTAAACAATCCAGCAAATATGTACAATTGCAAATATCACACTAGTTTTTCTTGTGACATTGCATGGTCCTAATCAATGATATGGACATCCTTGATCTGATCATAAAATTAGTCGATTATAAACAATTATGAGTAACCCTGAAACATTAATCATAAGCATTTATTCAAAAGCATGTCATATATAATTTGTGAAAATGTCCAACACCCTTTAATTTAAAAAAATATCCAAACGTGATGAACCTTTCATAAACCAAAAGCGAGCATTAAGCAAGTCTATAAGTATAATTCAATAATAAAATTTCGTTGAAGAAAGTTCTTTGATGCATCGCTAGTTCAATTCGATACTAGTTTTAAGGATCTGAATAAATAAAGGTTATAGTGTAGATAATGATTTTCACAAATATAAGAAATAACCCAAAAAACAATAATTCTTTATTTCTTCTTTAAAAAATGCACCGAGCTTTAGACTTAAAGTAACATATTTGATTGCGTATTTAAAATATGAAAATCCATTATGGGTTACTCAATTCTATATAAGCATTTAAAAAATTTAAATAAGCATTTTAAAGAAAGTATGTACCAAAAATCATGTGGCATTTACTTAATCATGATTTTATTTGAATGTGTCTATCAAAAATGGTCAAAAGAAAAAATTAAACATAATGACACTAGACACCCTCAAGATTTAAATCAATTCTATCCATAATGTATGATCAACAATCATATCAGTTAGTGTTTTCTTAAATATGTGAACTCCAATTTCCTGTGGGTAAATTTTGTTCTGATATATGTAAGAAAAACAAGATTACAAGCATTTGACAAAATTGTGATCATGACCAAAAGTGATTTGACATCACTGTGGTGATATCCAATCAACTAAAATAATGTCATTATTACATGATGTCAGTAACTGCAAAACCTACACTTTACGGTTTGCAAATTCATGCTTATAATGACATTATGATTATACTGAGATATAACACTCTAGTATCACTGTGGTGATAACTAAAGAGTCCAATAATAATTTTAAGTATAATCCCATAAAATTTAAAGAAAAACAATAATGTGAGAGAAACTATACCATAACGCACAAGCACACAAACCATATCATAATGCACACACAAATTTAATGGTGTCAAAAAATGGTTTTGATCATAAAATGTATAATGGAACTCGATAAAAAAAATTGTTTTATTGTTTCGATAAAGCGGAAGTGTAAATTAATTTACAATAAAAATTGGTTTCATTAGTTTTAAAATTAATACCGTCTCATTATCTTAATATTAACTAACACGTATACATGCCAAAAAAAAATATTAATGTTTCCAATTTTTAATGTCTTAATAACCATTCACGTGATGAAAATATTCATGCCATAAAGATATAATGCCTAATAAATATTTCCTCGTTTATATCATATCTCCAATTTACCTCCCTTTCACATACAAGGAAAGTAGAATATATGGACTTTAGTGGAACAATTATGCATGTTTATGACTACATGATGTCGACATTCTTCCATTTCATTTATCATCATTATTACGTTCATTATTACCTCATATGCTCATTATAAGCCATTATTTAAAAATAGTACTCTTACAATGATTTTTTTCTATTATTTACATGCAAAAAATAAAATCATCAGGCCAAAAATAAACTCATTAAGCAAAAAATGTTAATTTATTTACATAAAATAAAGGATAGGACATTAGTATTAAATTAAAATATATTTTCCTCCAAAATTAAGTAGGTCATTAATGTTGAAATATATTTTCTTCCAAAATTAAGAGAGAGTGATATAAAAGTATAAAATAAAATCACAAGTGATAATGGCCACAGGATCTTAAATTGTACAGTATACCATAATTTTCAACTGATTTGATTTTGATGAGATAATAAAAAAATCACACATGAACATGAAGTGTGAGCATGATATGGGTCAAGATAGTTAGATGCGAAAAGTAATGCAATTCCATAAGAACAATTATGTTCATAGAAGGGGGGAAAAAATATCAAACCCAATTTTATTTTATTATTGCATATGATTAACGGACAATCATGAGTTGTAAACACAAGCTCTAGATGCCAACTATAAGATTTATTTTTATAGATACGTTATTTAGGATCGTTGAACTTCATGATAATCACATGATAATTATATGCAAGAATAGTTTATACGGAATACCTGGTAGCGCTAATCCATCATCCATAGTTGATTAACCAGTGGTAGCCGTAATACCTTATGGAGGTCTTGGTTTCTCTCTCTTGACCTTAACCGTAATGAGTTGGTAATTCCTTGGATACAATAGTCATGGTTATTGTTTCCCTTTCATAGGTAGAGAGAGGACCAAGTTCCTAGGGTTTTAGTATTAGCCTTAGATCTCGACCGTCCATCAAAGAAGAGATATATTAGGAATCTGACTCCTTAATTATATAAACCATGTTATAGATATTTAACAATATCCTAGTTATAACCAAGATTCTCACATGGGCCCAATAAAGATAATTAATCTCAAAAGAAATTATCTTACAAGTTTCAGATAAACCATAAAATGACTTGAAATCGAGAAAGTTTCAAATCCACCCGGCGCACAGATGAATTTATAATTTTTTTTTTTAATCGACAATTCACAAGTTTGTTAATACATTTCTAATACACTAGTATTCTGTAGTTGCAGGAAATCCCACACTACACCCCTCACAAGAATTCACACAATCAAGTCATTTTAAGATGAACAATTATAATCTTTATTGATCAAACTCCAAAAAATGTTACAAGATGAAAAGAAGATAGGCTAAAGAATTACAATCACTCTAAACTTTCTCTCTCTTAATGAGTTGCTCAACACTCGAAAAAGATCTCTCCCTCCTTAAGCCTATTCGGCTCTTTATATAGGACATTACATAGTGGATGACAACTAAGCTGTCCTTTAGTTTTCGGGTATGACTTGCGAAGTATCACAAATGTACAAATATCAAATCTCGCAACACTCCTCGATCTCGCTACATCTTCACATCTTTCTCATGTTTTGGCTGTCGTCATCCGTTACGTCGTTCTTACTTCCATCCCGCGATGTCTTCGCAGTGTGTCGTTTATGGATTTCGCGAGAATCTTGGTGTTGCGATATTATGATCCTACATCTTACCTCTTCTCATGTCTTCTCTGCGAAGAAGAGAACGTCATGAGAACTAGTATTTTCAAAATGCCGTAGCTGTTCATTTTTTCATATTTTTCTGTATTTGCATGATTCTGTACTATTACGCAGAATTTATTACACGTATTTCTTCTTCCACCCATTTCTTGACACGTCTCTTTCAACCGTTATTTCTCAACCGTTCACGTCCCTTCTCGCATTAAATGCGTTTATCTTCTCGATAATTCTTCTCTTTATATAGTTTTCTCACCCTCCTCTTCTTCTTTTTTACTTTCTCTCTGCAATTTTTCTTCAATTCTCCTCCGTAATTTCCGTTTAATCAGTAAATCTTCTTCCTTCTTCTTTCTTTTGATCTTCAGTTCTTCATTCATTCCCATACTGAAAATGGCTCCAATCGGTCGCAAATACGAAACTTCTTTTGAAGAAATTCAAAAAGATCTTCAAGGAAAAGGTTTTACTTTAACCACCATTCCCGGTCAGGAACTTAAATCCATTCTTTCTGCCAAGTTGTTCACTGATCATCATTGTGATGATCATGAAATCATAATTTCGCTTGGTCAAATTCTCGCCGGCCTTCCCATTCCTCTTTATAACCCTAAACTTCCATTATTCTATGGAATTCTTGCTCACGCGAACTTCTCGCGAGCTATCTATCAACTAAGCGGGGATTGCATTCGTTTAATACTTGAGTTCGCCAATCGTGGCGCTGGTAATGGGTCTCTTTACCCAATTGAAGTTAGAGACCCAATGCGATACTCGCTGAAAGATACACAGTCGAGAGTTTCTACGAGAATTATGAATTCATTCCTATGAGGAAAGATAATACTCGCTGGGGTGTCCGTCTGAAAAGAAAGGATGATGTTGCTGACGATAAACTCCTTATGCAAGACATTGATTGGCATTTTGGTAAAAACAACGTCCCGTATCACTCTAAAGACGATAGATGGTGTGTTTTTCCATTGGTGTTAAAGGGGCCTTATATCGCAGGCTCGAATGTACTTCCTGCGAACTTCGCTACTTATCGACCTTGGGTATTTAATTGGCCCGAGAAGAATAAAGAGGTATGTCTTCCAACTTCGCATACTTCGTAATCTTTCCTTGGTTGCTTATTCCCTTATCCTTTGATTCTCGCGGAAATTTTTAGATTGAAAAGTTAAGATCGAGCTACAATCGGACCAGGAAGGCTAGCACTTTAGCTGCTCTTCGCTCCGTCATGGGTGAAGTAAGAAACACTTTATATATTTTTAACAATATTGTTGCCTATATTTCTTATCTTCATTTGTGTGCGAAGGTTGGTGTTGAAGCTGTTGGAGAAGAAGAAAACCCTGAGGCTGCGAAGGCCAAAGGTAGAAGTAAAAATCCTCTTCGCAAGGAGAAGTCTGTTGCTCCGCCTCTGAAGAAGTGAAAACTTCACCTCCACTCTCCTTCGAATCCTCAGTCAGGTGAAAATTCTGGTGATGAGGAATATGATGATGTGGATATCCCTTCTTCAAATTCTCCAGCTGGATCTTCTATGGCACAACTATCTAGCATCTTTTCTGATTCGATGCAAGGGATGGGTGACGATCGCCTTTCTAGTACATGCAAGGTTCTCGCGAGTATTTGCGATTCACCTTTACTTGAGAGTGATAGTTCTCTTCATGGGGTCTCCAGATCAGTGACTCCAAGCTTCTTAAATTCACTTAGTGTCTTGGTATGTTTTCATTTTCTTATTTTTTCATAGTTTTGATTTTAAATTATATCTTTTTAATTTCTTTGTTTTCTTTTGTAGTCCGGGAGAGCTTCCTTTGTTGTTGCCTCAGATCTTGAAAAGAGGCGCAGTATTCTCGAAAAGAAGAATCTTCAGTTTCGCAAGAAAAATGAAGAATTGGGAGTTGAAGCTAGTGCTCTTCGCAAGAGAAATGAAGAATTGGAACTCAAGCGCCATTCTTCGCGAGAAGAACAAGCAATTAGAAGGCGACTCGCCACTCGGAAGAATAAGATTTCTAGCCTTGAGCTCCAACCAACAGCTTTATGGTATGAAACTTTTCCCTTTTCCTTTGTTTTGTTCTCTTGTTATCTTCCCTCATCTGACTTATAATTTTCGCAGACGTTTATAACCTTTCTGAGGAATCCATTCTTCTTCATTCATTTCCTGAACCTATGGATGATGATGCTCTTCTTGCTCATCTCAACGATTATTTAGATAGTTTTTCAAATAACAAAATTAAATCTCTTCCTCTAAATGAACTTCAATCCAGATTTCGCCTCTTAGAACTTGATCATAGATCTAGCTTAAGCTTAGCCAACCAACTTAAACGTCTGTATCTTAGTTCTAAAGAGAAAATTAGTATGTTAAGGAAGAAAATTAGTGATCTCATAGATGATAAAGATCGCATTGCTAGACAAGGTGCTCAAGTATTAGCGAAATTCCAAAAGACTCTTCTTGAAGTTCAAATTGAACGGGATGAATCCATCCGTTAAAATGCTATTCTTAGCGAAAGAGAGAATCAAATTCGTTCCCTTCTTCTCATAAACAATGACGATGAATTTGCTTGGGCTGCGAAGGTTCTAGATGATGCCAGAAATAATTTAGGTGTTAACATTAGTCTTCAAGTTGAGCATACGACCTTGGTTAGAGATATGGTTTTTGACAGAGAAGGTTGTTAATTATTCTTCTTTATTTAATTATTTGCATAAAATTGTCATCAAGTTGTTGATTCAATGTTATATTTTCGCAGAAGCTGAAGCAAGGTTCCGAAAAAGAATTGAAGAACTTGAATCTGAGAAAGAGCAACTTGCCAAAAATCTTTCTTCTCGGGATGATAAATATTCTAGGCTGAAGAACCAACTAAGGATCACTGTCGCGAATTTTAAGAATGATGTTATTCTTTTTCGCAATCAAACTATTGAGATGGCTGCGATGACAATAACATCCCTCAGTCTAAGTACCCTTGCCTTCTTGATGAAGTTCCCCAAAATATGCCTTCTATGGATATTTCTGATAGCGATGTTAGTGAAGAAGAAGAAGAATCTAATGAAGATGAAGAGGTTGAAGGATCTGATGAAGATAATGAAGAGGAAGGATCAAATGAGAAATAATTTTATTTTCCTTTTTCTTCCTTTGTAATATTTGTACCGTCATTTTTTCAATCTCCCATCTTTGGGTGTATTATTGTTCTGCGAATTTCTTGAGTCTTTGAATATAATTTCTATCTTTCTTGTTTCTTCCTGCACATAAAGAGCAATTCTTTCTTGCAATATGGCTAATCAATATATGCGTAAATCTGTCATATGAAGACAAATAACATGTTCTTGTTCATTTCCATACTTGCCTCTGTTATTTGTATTCGAATGGGAGATTAAGCATAATTTAGCAGACATTTTCTGCTGAACTTTATCATTGCGACAAGATCGCAGGACGCCCTTACATTTTCATGTAATGACCCATTGATCTTGCCTTATCATTTCTCTTGTGTGGTCTTATTTTGCCTTCCTAGTTAAAGGTCTTATTTTGCCACCTCTCATTTTTGCGACAAAATCGCAGGACGTCTTTACACTTTCATGTAATGACCCATTGATCTTGTCTTATCATTTCTTTAGTATTATTGCCTCTACAGGATATTTTTCTTGCGATAATATGACAGGCCTAAATATCCTTGCGAACGTAAAGCCCCATGACATTGACGTCTTTGCGACGAAATCGCAGGACGTCTTTACACTTGCATGTAAGGACCCATTGATCTCGTCTTATCTACTCTTTTATATTTTTGCCTCTTCAGGATTGTTGCACAAATATGACAAGCCTAAATATTCTTGCGAACATAAAGCCTCATGACATTTGCGTCTTTTTTGACACTATCAGCTCCCTAATGGAGGGTGCCGCCCTATCTTCCCCCTGGTTGCCCCTTCAAGGAGGCGTACTTCTGCCATACAAGGCTATCTCCTCCCATCCGGTCTTAACAACAACTAGTTGTTTTCGCAGCCTCTTATCCCTTTTGCCTATAGGGCTTATGGTTACGAGACTGCACCCTAAGTGGAGTTTTCTTCGGGTTGAGTGCAGCATAGGCCGAGACTTGCCAAGAATGGCCGAGACACTTCAAATGCCCCAGGCACCCTTGGCTCAACCGTGTACCTCGGCGCCTTGGTCAAATGTCGACTCCTTAGAAGAGACCCCGGTCGTCCAATCTAAGTCACTAGCTTAGATTGAAAATCCAAGGTATCTCCTGGATGGGTTTTATTACCCCCAATCTTCATGACTCAGGTTCCGGGGCGGTGTAACCTTTTCCCTGAGCCACGTTACAGATACCCCCTTACATGACGCACTTTAGGTACTTTGCCTCTTACGAAATTTTATTCGTGAACTAGGGTGTACGCCATGAAGGTTCGTCCCATTCTGATTATTTTGTTAATTCTTTGTTATATAGGTACCGCCTACTATGACGCACTTTAGGTACTTTGCCTCTTGCGAAATTGTATTCGCGAACTAGGGTGTACTCCATAGTAAGTTCGCCTCTTTCTGACTATTTTGTTGATTCTTCTGCATATGTAAGCTCTTTTGTACTTTCGCAACGTATTTGCCATTTGTAAAATATATTTTCTTCTTCTTCATATCAACTCTTACACAACTCCATTTTCACCACTCACGATTTTGTTTTTTTTTAATCAACTTACATTTGTCGTCTTCGTCCCTATTTTTTCTCTGACAATCAAAAATTACAGTTATTCTTTAATTCTCTTACTTTTGCTACTTTCTGCCTCTTCATTTTTGAATTTTCCTGTCATTTTCTTGTCCATTGCGAAACCTTCGCCACTTCCTATCTTCATCATTTTTTGATTTTGCAGCATTTCTTCCTCTCTTTGCTCTATTACATCTACCATTAATCTTTCACCTCTTTGTTTTTCTTTAATGTTGTTGTTCTAACTCCTCTTTCTTCGCAGCTTTTTCTTCGCAGGATTCTATATCAACCTCATAAGACTTCTTTCCTTCAACCCAATCTCCCTTTATGATGCCAACACCAGTGGGATGAGGGAACTTGATACATTGATGGAAAGTTGATGCGACACCTAAGATCTCATGTAACCATGGTCGTCCGATCAGCGCGTTGTATGGTGATTCCACATCAACTACACAAAATAAAATTTCAGAAGATAATCCTTTCAGTGGAATTCGCATATGAACTTCTCCTTTTGGCTTATTTGCGGTACCATTAAAACCATAGATTTTGTACGTTGAAGGTATTAGATCTTCATCTTTTCCTCCCATAGTTTTATAAGTATGATAAAAAAGAATGTTCACGGAACTTACCGTATCAATCAAAATTCTGTTGATTGCCCAATAATTCTCAGCTTCATCATCTTCATCCTCGCTAAGTTTTGGGTTGATCTCCCATCTTACCACCAATGGGTTGTCATGCATTTCTCCAGCCTCATGTACTTCTTCTGCGGTAAAAAAGATAGTCTACTTTTGCCATTCTTCCAGTGGCGATGTCTTCGCGGTGTTCATTAATTCTTTATCATTGGCATCCCTTGCGAAAACCTTGTTGAGAGTAATATCGTGGAAATCTTCAATTGTCTTGTACGAATGTATAATAGAGTTACAAAACAGATTTTTTGCTTTTGCCCCAACTTCTATCACAAATGTTTCACGTTCTTTTGTTGTGTTCGCCCTGGGAATTTCTGGAGGAGGTGGTAATGCTTGAGGTTGAGCTTTCCTTACTAGAAAATGATTTAATTTTCCCTGATCTATCATCCTGAGAATGATTCTCTTTATATTTCTGCAGTCATTTGTTGTATGTCCATGGAAATGATGATAAGAACAAAATTCATGACTTCTCTCGCTTGGAGGTGGCTCCTTTCCCATGTTCCATGGTGTTGGTATATTTTCCATCAAGATTATAGCTTCCCATATTTTCTCCACGCTAGCATTCAGAGGTGGCATCTCGATTTCTTCCCATACTATCCAGCGGCTTCCTTGTCCCCTATGATAATTTTGCCTTTGACCTCCATAATTTTCTTGCGGCTGATCAAGTCTTTGAATTTTGTTATTTCCACCGCGGTTATAGAAATTTCTTTCTCTCTCGTATTCTTCTTGGTCACGACTCCCCATAGCTATTAGCTTCTGTTGATTATCACCCATTACCAACTCTGGTTGTCCTTGCGAGGTGCTCGCCACTGTATTTATCAACTTAGGTAACAAGCTTGCATTCGCTGCATTCGAATTTGTGTTCGCAACTGGGTATGATTCCATCTCATTTTGTTTTTCCTCGAGAGAAATATATTCCTCCTGTAATTCTCGCAGCTCAGTCATTGTGATTGTGTTCTTAATTCTGAAAAATTTGAATGTATAACAGATAGGTTGCGAACATAGCATTAATGAATGATAAAATGAGATATCTCTCATCAACACGACCCTCCATGTCGCTACACATTGTCTTCCATCTCATGGTCAAATGTTTCAAACTTTCACCAACCCTTTGCTTTAATCCAAATACATCTTCAATGCCAGGTCGCGAGAAATTGTTACTTATGTACGCCCCTAAAAATATAGCCTGTAAATGATTGAAGGATGCTATAGTATTTTTTTGCAGGCCTTCAAACCATTTCAAAGCTTCTCCTGTTAAACTTGATGCAAAGTATTTGCACAATATAGCGTCATGATTTTCCCATTGTAACATACATCTCAAATAAGCTTTGATATGTTGTATTTCACAAGTTGATCCATCAAAAATGCTGGTTAATGTAGGCAAATTGCATTTTGGGGGTATTCTTTCTAACTGTATTTCCCGTGTGAATGGGGTTTTCGCAGCTTCTTCTATAGCTTCATCTAATTGTCTCCTACCTCCTTCTTTCTTATTATTTAACATTCCTCTCATTTCCGCTAACTCTTTCAAAATTTGTCCATTTATACTAGAATTATCTTCCGCTGGCCTTTTTAACTCCGCTTCTCTTCTTCTGCGTTCATATCCGTTTTGATTCTCTTGATCATCATTTTCTTCTCGTCTTTCTCTGCGATCTTCTCTTTCATTCCTTTCATGAATTCACACATCATTATATCTCCCATTTTCTCCTCTTTGCCATCTTTCAGTTCTCCTTAATGTTCTATCATATTCTTCATTGGTATTAACATTATTGCGATTACGCTCACGCCTCCTTTCTCGATTATCATGATTATTTTGGCAAATTGCCTCTTGTAGCTCTTGTTCTTCCATTTTTGCTCTTAGTCTTTCCCTCTCGCGAGCTAGATGTGCTTGTTCAATATAATGTCTTTCAATTTCATCTTGAATTGCTTGGTGATTTCTTTGTACTTCTCTCCCATGTAATATTCTCCTTCCTTCTTCCTGATTTTCTCCATCCTCTTGATTATTTCGCCTCTGGTGGTGTCTATCTCTCTGATTTCCATCATTTTGCCCATCTTGGAGAGCTTCACCGTGTTGGATATAATGATCTTCCCTTACTTCCCTTCTTTCGCGGCGTTCCTCATCTGAATTTTGTATTTCTTCTTGAATTTCTTCATTAGCATTTTCTACAGGCATATTTTCTCTTTCTTCTTCCCTTACTGATCTTGATCTTGTAGTGCTCCTTGACCTTCTGTTCTGCAACCTCATGTTTTCCATCCTTAGCTCATGATTTTGCTGATCGCGGTCGTAAGCGTCAAAAATAAATTACACTTTCTTACTACTCAAAATATAAATATAGCAAGGGCAAGAAAGGATCGATCCCACAGAGAGGTCTAGGTTGTCAAATTGTTTCGGTTCCCTATAAATAACACCGGTAGTTTTGTGATTTTTTTATATAATAAACTAAATAAAAGCAAATAAAGAAATAAGCAAACAAATCGAATCAAGGATGAGAAAGTATTGGTTACGGAGTTCGTTTTCAATCACAAACATGGTTTCACCATAATAACTAGAATTGATATTTTAATCTCAACTTTTATCAAAGACCCTAGAATACCTTGATCGCAAAATATCCCGCAAATCTCCTCATGTCATCAACAAACACATTAAAAGATGCGAATATGAATTCTATCTAAAGGAACAACCTAACGTGTAAAAGCACTAATCAAGTTTAATTCCCTAGATGCATTAGGTTCTATGAAATCAGGCCAATCAAAGCAATCGAACGTGGAAAACGCACTAATCCGATTTAACAAAGGTTATAACTCACATATGATCATAAGAATATATCACTACAAACTATAATCATATTTATGCTACTTGCAATCCGGAATTATCACTTTTGCGTATAATAACCCTAATCTAGCAATAAAGATGAAAGCAAACTCAATCGACTCGCGACTCGACTAACAAGCATTCAAATCATGTAACAATATTAATGGTGAATCATAAACGATAATATGAGAGAAAACTAATTTATTGCATTAAAACTCATATTTGGAAATCAAACTTATTCCATAACCAATAATAAAAATCTAGCTCATATTCATGGAGTTCATAACAAGAAGAAAGAGAAAATACTTAATGATGTAAACCCTAAAATAAAGTAGAAGCAAAAAGAATAATCAGATAAAAGATTCAAGATATCTAGGTTTAGAGAAAAAGTTCTATTTATATGCCTCTCCCAAAAGGATACCCAAAAGTAGGTCAAGTCTTCTCCAAACCCGTCTCAAATTCGTCCACCAGGCCCATGTGTGAGAAATAGGTCTCTGGAAATTTTGGGTTAAAAACTGGGTCGCCGGATTGCTGACGTCATCGCCGGAATCCGGTCACCGGCGCCGGAATCCGATCGCCGTAAAAATATCTCCGGCCACTTAGTCTTCGGAAACTATCACCAGGCCAACTGTATACTTCAATTACCTCAACTCTCCTTCTCTGCAGTCCATACATTCACAAAAACCAAATTTCCAATTCCTTGTTCTTGCGAAAACGCGCCTAAAAGCGTGACCCGTAGCTCATATGTCCGGCTGTCGACTCTTTCATCCTACTCGTACCCCCTTCATGATTCAGTGAAACATTACCATGCCCACTTCCGGTTCCAAAATCCGATAACTAGAACTATGCTCACTGGCTCACCAATTTCTCCCACTTTCCGCACTGTTTCTGCGACATTCTATTTCCCAGCTCAGGCCATTGCAACACCACTGCCATCTTCTGCAGCTGCAACATCACCATAGCACCTACAGTTCAACTAAACCATTCATTGCTTCGTGCCAATCCTCAGCCATTATCTATTAGCAACAATTCCTCCAACACCTGCACCTCTTTCCTGTAGCTATACACAGCCAAGCCAACAACTCAGTCCCTGCGACAACGCCATATCGACACCCAGCCTTGCATACAGATCGTCTCCTTGATGAGCTCAAACCTGAGCTGTAACCACCTATACCACATACATCAAGCCATGACCATGACAGTACATGCCACAACAAACCAGCGCCACCAATATGCAGTCCATCTCCATTCTCCCGTTGCAATTGCTGTACGATACCAGCCTCAATGCCTTCTCTAGCTCATCATCTCAGCATCACCACGACATCGACAACCCACGACAACCATGGCTGCCATTCAGCTCACTGCTCGCCTGAACTTCAACATCTCAGCTCAGGCCATCTGCATCACTACATGGCAACCTATTTTCCATCTCAGGTTCAAGCTTCTCTTCCTGGCAGAATGGAAGCTCGCAAACTACTTGCACATTGAATCACCATCCTCTGCAGCTCCAACACCTTGTCCACCAGCAAACCATCTTCAGATCCTTGCATCACAGCTGCCCACTTCTGCAATCTTGAAGCCACTCCTGCCATTTTTCACCCGAACCTAACTTGACTGCAACTCTGCCTCAGACTCAGACAATGCATCTGTCACAGCCACTTCACTTCCAGTCCCATCACCTGCATCTTAAACCATAACAACAACACCCAATTCGCATCAGTACCATGTTGCTATTAGCTGTGAAAACATCTCAACCTATTGAATTTCTCCCATGATTTAGCCATAGCAAAACCTGACAGTGAGAACTGGCTGTTCAGGAATTTTATCAAACACCTAGTGTGCGTTTTGTTGATGCTTCAGAGATGAACACTCAGCTGATTACGAGAACATTCTATCTCCTTCCCTGCATTGCAATCGAATTTCATACAAAACCCATTCATCCATTCATTTAGTAACTCCAATTTCACTCTCAATCACCCACCATACATTCAAAACAATGGCAACAGTTTGTGTTTCTTCCCTGTATTTCACGGCTTGAATTTCAGGTTCTAACTATCACACGAACCCAAAACTCTGCCCATTTCTCATTCTCTTTGCTGGCTCGGTGAAGCTGTTGATCTCTGCTATATCCAGAAACGAATCGATCACAAATCCATCATCTTCATCAGCTGCAACTATCAGCTCACAAACCCCTTCATCGACCACCACAATCGAACCCATCACGCTTCTCTCTGCAGCAGTTTCACCTCCTCTCTGTATGTCGATTCTGATTTTCTCAATTTCTCGATCGTATCTCAACTAGCCATCGGACTGAACCTACCGGCGTGAACCACTCTTTGCAGCTCGACTGGTAACTAAAACTCAAGTTCATCATCGGGTGTAGTCTCGACCTAATGTTATAAAGGAAGAGGTGCCCCTTAACGAACAATAATCTGTCTTTAGCGAATCTCATATGGCTACCCCTTATCCTTAGCTAGGCTCTCAATAGCACTTCCCTTTTAACCAAAATCTGGCTACCCCTTAACATGTGGCTGGGCTCTCATTAGTATTAGCCGATGAAATGACCGGTTTACCATTCCGAATTCTTCTTTTGCCCATAACTTCTTCATACAAGCTCCGAATGACTCCGTTCTTTCGCCATTGTCTTCATCTTCTCGTCCTCTACATAATGAAAAGTAGAAATCTTATATTTGAACGAGTTCCACTGGGTCTTTGGCCCTCCTCCACTTGTGACTTCACTTTTGTAGCCATTTCCACTTCTTTTTGCTCCAAATGACTCCAAAGCACCTAATAACTCAAATTCACACATAAGATACATAATTCACATGAAAAAATAGCAAAGAAAGCATAAACTCTTCATAGAAAATACGGTGTATTCTACACCTATCATTTGCCTTGTCATATTTGCACGTTCTTCTGTTTCTAACCGCCTTTCTTCGCGTATTGTTTGTCTCAATGCCTTTAACGTTGTAATCTCTTCGTTTCCATGAATTATTCCTCCAATCATTTCTTGATCTCTCTCCTCTTGTCCATTATCTCCTAATTGCTGCTCTTCCCCTATTTCATCTTCAGAATCTGATCGCCAAGTGTGTACGCTCACTCTGTCATAATCCTCAGTTCTATTTTGTATTTATGTATGTTGAATTGGCGATTGAACCCGATTTTCTGCATTGTTTCTTGTGTTTGCTCTTGAAGATTCTCCCATTTCATTTCTTTCTTCTCCAGCAAGTCTCCTACTCCTTCTAACAGTCGTTGGTTGTTTTGATATATGTCTTCTTCTTGCCATTCTTTAATGGATTGTTGAAAATTATATGAAATTCTTTATCTTCTACTTCAAATCCTTCCAAATCACAATATCAATCTTCACTCATCCCTGTTTCTAGCGTCATTATGTAGTTGCAGGAAATCCCACACTACACCTCTCACAAGAATTCACACAATCAAGTCATTTTAAGATGAACAATTATAATCTTTATTGATCAAACTCCAAAAAATGTTACAAGATGAAAAGAAGATAGGCTAAATAATTACAATCACTCTAAACTTTCTCTCTCTTAATGACTTGCTCAACACTCGAAAAAGATCTCTCCCTCTTTAAAGCCTATTCGGCTCTTTATATAGGACATTACATAGTGGATGACAGCTAAGCTGTCCTTTATTTTCGGGTATGACTTGCGAAGTATCGCAAATGTACAAATATCAAATCTCGCAACACTCCTCGATCTCGCTACATCTTCACATCTTTCTCATGTTTTGGATGTCGTCATCCGTTACGTCGTTCTTACTTCCAGCCCGCGATGTCTTCGCAGTGTGTCGTTTATGGATTTCGCGAGAATATTGGTGTTGCGATATTCTGATCCTACATATTCAATAAGAGAAGCCTTGATTGATCGAACCACATCTCCCTGTATTCACCCCTCTCCTTAATTAGGATCTTAGATTACATATCAATGGGCAGCGTACATGGAGGAGATGATAGATGATGTGCATATTAGTCTAAACTGCTGAAGTGGAAACTTCGGTACTGACTGAAGTACATATTAGTCTAAACTGCGTCAAGATTTCTATATCAAAAATTTCACAAGTCCATTCTAAACTAACTGCTCTATATGCCCAGCTGCAAAGATCAACACAATGGTTGCTTCCCTGAGGAGCTGTGTATTACGAAGAATTGGGGTTTGTTGTACTATTTTTTGTATTTTTACTAAATCCGCGGTTAATCCGCATCCGGACCGTATCACCCGCTAATCCGCGGATGTCAAATCCGCGGGTGATTGGGCCGGACACGGTTGGATTTTCCAAATCCGCAACTTTGACGGATTGGACATGGGTGACCCCTAATCTGCATCCGTCCGTACGTTGCACACCCCTTGCTGCTCCATTCACATTATTTTTTTTTGCAAATTAAAAGCTCAAATGATAAGACTAGTTGGTTTGCAAAGATACGTGCTTCGTTTAAGATTTGCATTGCCACTTAATTGAGTTGTTTGTGTTTTGTACATAGTTAGTAACTGATAAAGAATCTCCTTAAGTGACCAGATTTTTGATATTCTTTTCTTTGGCCCAAATCACTGCCCGAAGAACAACTGATGCTTCCGCTTCTTTTACTGATGTAGTTCTGCAGATCCCAAGGCCTGCTCCTTTGAAGGTTCCTGTCCAGTTTCATAAAAGAAAACCAAACCCTGTATTTATTCTTTCTAAAATCCAAGAAGCAACACGGTTAATTTTGAAGTTATACAAAGCATGACATATCTTTGCACAGGAAAATTTATAAGCACGTATGTGCTACATTTTATACCCATATTTCTATTAACTAGGACTCGATATTTTGACTAAAAACCCTATTTTAGTGCTTTTGCAGAAAGTACTAGCAAATTCGATCTTCCGAAGAATAAACGGCTTAAATGAGAAGTTAAGTGGCTTTGCGACAGAAGTCACCAAAGTTGATCAGCACCATACAAGACGGGGCCAGTGGTCTGCCTTGTTATCTGCTTTTGGTGGTCATACCACCTGAGCCACCTGCTTGGCTACTTCATTTCATCGTTGGAAAGATACACTAAAGGCATCAAAGGATCTGTATTCTTTCAAGCATGTAAAGTGGAGCCAAGATGGGAGACATGTTTTTCTCCCAATCATATTCTACGTGGCATATTCCTAAACTTCCAACAACTCTCAGACCTAAGTGATGTTTTGGTCTTCATCTTCATTTCATTTCGCTATAATAAGTTGGCACTCTGGCCGGAAGAGAAAGGTGTTAGCAGTGATGGTTTTACATTCTCATACCGGTGATGGTCTTGGCAGTAGGTGATTCTCGAGCTCTCTTCGGCATCAACATCAATAGGGTTCTGGCAGTAATGGGTTTAGGTTGGCAGTGATAAAACAAGGAAGTACTTGTGATTTTATATGCTGATTTGGGTTCATGGTGGAATGGCTGAGTTATTGAACGTCTTATAGTTTTGATTGGATGAGGATGTATGCATGTGTTTGAATCTCGCAATTACAGGTAAAATGAGCTATAAGAGGAACCTCGTATAATCAGTTGAAGACAAACCTCCTCATGCACAGAAACTGCACATTACCTGTTCGAGGAATTGCCTAATAGAGATCTTAAAGGCTCAGGAAATGGGAAGTTGGTGGCCCGACGAACAGAAATTAGAAAATTGGTACTATGGTCGACATAATAGAAATTGCAACCGGTGGAGGCTATAAGTTCAGGAAGTTGGTCTATCTTTCTCGAGCTTGGCAGTAAGCATTTTGAGATCGAGTTTGGAGGAAAATGCTTGGACGGACGGGGACTTGAGTTTGCATGCCTAGCTGGTGACGAGATTTAGAAGGCTGGAGTATAAATGTAGGAGCAGAATATCGCGACATCAATACTTCGTGAGAATAATAAACGACTACATTGCGAAGGCGTCGCAGGGAAGTAATATGAATGACGCAATGGATGACGACAGCCCAAAACATGAGAAAAGTGTGAAGATTTGGCGAGATTTAGGAGTGTCGCAAAGAAGAATGTTTATAACACTCGCGACACTTCGCGAGTCATTCCCGAAAATAAAGGACAACTTAGCTGTCATCCACTGTGTACTACCCTATATAAAGGGTTGAGTCAGTCTGTTGTGGGGGATTCTTTTTGAATTGTTAAGCAAGTCATTAGGAGAGAGAAAATTAAGAGTGATTGTAATTTCTTTAGCTCTGTTCTACATTTCTTTGTAAACCTTTCAAGAAAACAATCAATAAATATATTGTTACTCATCTTCAAATGGATTAATTAAGCAAATTCGAGTGAGGGGTGTAGTGTGGGATTTCCTGCAACTACATATGCGCTGGAAACAAGGATCGATTCTAAAAGATTGTAGCCAAAATTATCCGAATCAAGAAAATGAGAAAGAAAGATGTTAAATCAGATGAAGAAGAGGAGAGAAGAAAAAGAGCGAATATAATGAAGATATGGAGTACAGTTTAATTAATGAATTTCACGAAAATATCAGAGGAAGAATACATAAACGAGATTTTGAAGGAAAGAAGATTATAGATGAAGAGAAGAAATCGTCTTTGAAAGAGTGGGAAAAGCAGAAAATAACATTTACAAAGCAATTTGAAGTACCTAAAGAAGGATCGAATCATACATCTCCATTAGTGATCACAATAAATGTGTGCAAAAATGAAGAAGTATCGGCGAAAGCAGCGGAAGAGTGGGCAATAAATAGGATTTTGGTAGACACAGGTAGTTTGGTGAGCATCATGTTTTACCATACCTACAAAAAATTAGGATATAAAGATGAAGAAATGATTTCCCCAGCGTATTATGTCCATGGTTTTGGAAAATCTATAACAAAACCTAAAGGAGAAGTAAAGTTACGAATTCTGTTGGGAGAAATTGAAACGCAAGTAACAGTGAGTGTAGTGGATATGGAATCGCCGTATAACATGTTATTAGGGAGGCCATGGGTACATGCAATCAAGGTCAGAAGCGTCAACACTTCATCGGTGTATCAAATTTCCCACGCCAACCGGAATTGGTGAAATTAGAGGAGATATTGATAAAGGGAGAATATATCATCAAGACGAAGTAAAGCATTATGAAGAACGAGTGAAGAAGCGAAGAGATCGTAAGAAAATGGTAAAGGCAAAAGAAAAGAAGAAGAATTTAAAATTTACATGATAAGGGCAAAAGAAGGAAGAGGAATACCTAGCGAAATATCGCAGAGTAAAGAAATGAAAGGACCAACCCCTATGGGAGAACCGAAAGCTAGCTACATCGCAGCAGAACAAACAAAAGAGGTGAATGTTGGAACTGAGGAAGAACCCAAGGTGTTAAAAATGTTAAAGATGGGAAGATGAAGATGGAAGAAGATGAAGAAAAAAGAACTATTGATTTGCTGCGAGACAATAAAGATATCTTCGCGTGGGATATGGATGAAATGCCTGGTATAGACCCATCTGTAGCTTGTCATAAATTGGAAATTGACAAAAATATAAGGCCATTTAAACAAAGAATTAGAAAGATCGCAACAGCATATCATCCTCAAATAGAAAAAGAGTTGCATAAAATGCTAGATGCAGGAATCATTAGACAAACAAAATATCCCGAATGGATAGCAAATATGGTTATAGTCCCAAAGAAGAAGAAAGGGATAAGAATTTGTATAGACTTTACCGATCTAAACAAAGCTTGCCCCAAAGATAGCTTCCCGTTACCAGATATCCCGCAATTGGTTGAAGCAAGAAAGCAGGAAACGAAAGGATATCATCTCTCGATGGATATAAAGGGTACAATCAAATTCCTCTCGCGGAAGAAGATCAAGAACATACTGCTTTCTTCGCTCCACGAGGATTATACTGTTATACAAAAATGCCGTTTGGTTTGCGAAATGCTGGAGCAACATATCAAAGAATGGTAGAAAAGGTGTTCGCGAGATGGATACACAAAACGCTAGAGGTGTATGTAGATGATATGTTAATCAAAAGTAAGAAAGCAAAAGACCACATACAGGATCTGAAAGAAATTTTTGAACAAATGAGACATTTCAACATCAAAGTAAATCCAGAAAAATGCACCTTTGGAGTTGCATCGGGAAATTTTTTAGGTTATATCGTATCAAAAGAGGGAATCCAAGTCGACCCGGAGAAAGTACAAGCAGTTCGCGATATGCCAACGCCTGCGACAATAAAAGATGTTCAGAAGCTAAATGGGTTACTAGCTTCGCTAGGGAGGTTTATCTCGCGATCATCTGATAAATGTAAACACTTTTTCAGCATTCTCAAAAAGGGATCAAAGTTTAGATGGACAGACGAGTGTGAGAAAGCCTTCCAAGGAATAAAGGAACATTTAATGGATATATCAATTTTACAAAAAGCAGAACCGGGAGAAGAATTATTAATCTATCTTGCGACTACTTCGCATGCATTAAGTGCAGTATTGCTGCGAGTGGACGCAGGGGTAGAAAAACCAATCTACTACATCAAAGAAAACCTTCAACGCCGCAGAAAGGAATTATTCAAAAATTGAAAAACTAATCTTGGCATTGGTTTACGCAACATTTAAACTTCGCATATACTTTCAAGCGCACATAGTTAAGGTGGTAACGAAAGTGCCAATCGAATCAGTAATGAAAAATTCAAAAAGATCAGGGAGAGTTGAGAGATGGAATGCCAAAATAATTAATTGCAAACTCAAATATGAAATATTGTCTTCGCCAAAGTCACAAGTGGTCGCGGATTTTTTAGCAGAATTTCCTTTGGAAGAGGATGAACCAGTAGAAGAAATAATGGACGTAGATGAAGAACATGGAGATCCAAAAGATTTGTTAACTGAGCCGAATAGATGGGAAATATTAGTAGATGGGTCATCTAATGGAGAAGGTAACGGGATTGGAATTGTTGTGATATCGCCAGAAGGTAACAAAATGGCTTTTTCCTTCAGATTAGAATTCGCGTCAACCAATAATGAAACAGAATATGAAGCTATAATACATGCTTTGCGATTCGCAATAGAGATGAAATTGGAAAACGTGAGGATTACCAGTGATTCACAATTGGCTATTCGCCAAATAAAGGAAGAATATACTATAAATGAACCATCTTTGCAAAAGTACAAGAAACTTGTTGATGAGCTGTCGGTGGAGATACCGAAAATAAAATGGAGACATATATCAAGGAGAAATAATAGACTCGCAGATGCTTTTGCCTTTATATCAAGTATGATGACAGATCCAACTGCGAGGAATATAAAGATACAAACACTTTTAGCACCGTCAATTAATAAAGAAGAAGAACAGGAAACAGATGTAATGTTAATAGAAGATGAAATACAAGCGCTTTGCGAAGAGGATTGGAGAACAGAACTTCATGCATACTTGACAAAAGGGGAAACACTAAGAAATAGATTAGAAACACACAAATTAAAAAGCCGGGCAACAAATTATGAATTAAGAGATGGGGTACTATACCGACGATCTTTTAATGGACCTTCATTCAGATGTGTAACAAGGAAGGAAGGAGAAACCATATTGAAGATGTTACATAGCGGGGACGCTGGTAATCATAGTGGTGGAAGATCTTTAGCATATAAAGAAAAATACAGGGCTATTACTGGCCATATATGCATGAGGACGTGAAACAAATATCAAGACGTTGCGAAGATTGCCAAAGACATGGGAAGAAGATACATGCACCGGGAGCGCCATTAAATTCTTCAACAAGTGTGTGGCCTTTTGGAAAATGGGGTTTGGATATTGTGGGACCATTTCTACTAGGAACAGGACAGAGAAGATATCTAATTGTCGCCACTGATTATTTCACAAAATGGGCCGAGGTAAAAGCGGTACAACACATTCGCGACAAGGATGTTTTTACTTTCATATTTGAGAACATTATATGCAGATTTGGGATTCCAGCACAGTTGGTATCTGACAACGGGAAGCAGTTTGAAGGACAAAATATAGAATTGCTACTTAATGCATTTCAGATACGATGTGGAAAATCAACTCCTCTATACCCGCAGGCTAATGGCCAGGCAGAGGCGACAAATAAGACAATCGCAGACATATTGAAGAAGAAGTTAGAAGGATACAATAAAGGATGGTGCGAACAAGTACCCAATGCAGTATGGGCTTATAATACAACTAAAAGAGAAGCTACAGGCATGTCACCTTTTTGTTTAACATATGGGGTAGAAGCTGTACTCCCGACAGAAGTTATGATTCCAACAACAAAGAAAGAAGCTTGGGAGAAAAATCTCAGTGCGGGTAATATTTTGATCAAATTAGATGAATTAGAAGAAAAAAGAGAAAGAGCACTACAACATATGGAGAATTATCAGCGAAGATTAGCCAGAGAATATAATAAACGTGTCAAGATACGTGAATTTCAACTAGGAGATCTGGTGCTGCGAGAGACACCAATATATCAGCGTGAAAGTGGTGGTAAATTGGCAAGAAAATGGGATGGACCTTATATCATTAAGGAAATAGTTGGCACAGGGGCATATAGATTAATGGATCCTGAAGGGAGAGATGTAGGACAAAGATTGGATAGACCATGGAATAGATTGTATCTTAAGAAGTATTATCCATAACAGATGGATGAAATAATATGAATCTGGATGAAATGTTTTTGCGATAGAATGATGGCGAGATTAAATAAAACAAAGAAAGATTATGCGAATATCTCGCAAGCAATACATTGCAGAAAATGAATGGTTGAATGAATTAACAAAAATGAATGAGTGAGTGAACGGGACGAACCTTTATGGCGTACACCTTAGTTCGCGAATGATATTTCGCAAGAGGCAAATGTAAGACCTAAAGTGCGTCATATAAGGGGGTATCTCTTGACATGGCTCAGGGGAAAGGTTACACCGCTCCTGGAACCTGAGTCATGGAGATTTGGGGCCCATAAAAGCCTATCCTGGGAGATACCTTGGATTTCCAACTATATATATATGGTTATACCCCAGTTGGACGCCCGAGGGTCTCTTCCAAGGAGTCGAGTGTATGCTCAAGGCGCCGGGGTACGGTTGAGCCAAGAGTGCCTGGGGCATTTGAAGTGTCTCGGCCATTCTTGGCAAGTCTTGGTATATGCTGCACTCGGCCAGAAGAAAACTCCACTTAGGGTGCAGTCTCGTAACCATAAACCATATAGGTATAAGGGATAAGAGGCTGCGAAAACAACTGGTTGTTGTTAAGACCGGATGGGAGGAGCTAGTCTTGTATGGCCGATGTACGCCTCCTTGAAGGGGCAACCATGGAGAAGATAAGGGCGGCACCCTCCATTAGGGAGCTGATAAGTGTCAAAAGACGCAAATGTCATGAGGCTTTATTTTCGAAAGGAAATTTAGGCTTGTCATATTTGTGCGATGATCCTGTAGAGGCAATAATACTGACGCAAGGATAAGGCGAGATCAATGGGTTTTTGCATGAAAATGAAAAGACGTCCTGCGATTTCGTCGCGAAGACGGCAATGTCATGGGATTTTACATTCGCAAGAATATTTAAGCCTGTCACATTGTCGCAAATAAAACATCCTGCAGAGGCAAAAATACTTAACAAATGATAAGACAAGGTCAATGGGTCATTACATGAAAATTTAAAGACGTCCTGCGATTTTGTCGCAACGAGGGGTGGCGAAATAAGACCTTTAATTAGGAAGGCAAAATAAGACCACACAAGAATGATAAGACAAGATCAATAGATTTCTTCATTTATGGGGATATCTCGCGATCTTGTCGCAATGATGAACTTTAACATAACTAAAGGTAAAGCGAGTAAGCTTGCGAGATTAAAATCGCAAATCTAAAGTGAGATAAAAAGAGAAGATAAAAGATTATTCATCAAAGGATTTGGTCTTTCCAATCAAAAAGCGTACTTCAGCAAAAATTGAAAAGTATCTCATACAAAAAGTCATGCAGAAAGAAAGACTGAAAGATATAAAATTATAAGAGTGACTTAATTTTCTACATTGATATTCTCGGCAACAGGAGATGATAAGAGTCCTTCAACAATTTTATCAGCATCACCTTCACTAGTGCGAGGATTTCCATCAGAAGTTTCTTCATTATGATTCTCAGCTTCATAAAGATCCTTCTCGGCAAGTTCATTGTTTGCGATATCTTCGCAGCTTTCATAATCATAATCACTATCAGGAGGATTAGGAACTTCATCATCTTCAATTTCCAAAGGTGCAACAGAGACGGGTTCAAGGGATTTAGAGAGTAAGATCTCATTCACAAAAACTTCAGCTTTGGGATGAAATTGACGAAGAAGTGCCTTCTGTTGATTCCTACTTTGGATATCTTTAAGATGACTAAGGTAATTAAGTCTCCTTGCGGCACGATCACGAGAATGGGCAAGAGTAGCAACCAGAATTGTATTTTCCTTGCGAATCTTGGCATGAGAGGATTCCAAAGTAGACAGAGAAGTGCGAAGATCTCTCTCAGACTCTGCGAAAATATATAAGAACAACAGGATTAGGATTAAGATTAAAAAAAAAAAAAAAAAAAAAAAAATAATGAAAGAAATTAGAAAGGAAAAACGGGGTTGAGGCATTCAAATTTTATGACTACCTTCCTTTTGCGAGATAAGATGTTGGGTTAGGGCCAAGCAACTATTTTCCAAACGATCCATGGCAGTATCAAAATCGTCACCAACAAGACCTTTTAATCGGGAACGCAAGCTTTTTTCATTAGAAACCAGTAAATTATTTTCCTTCGCAAGGGAGGAATGAGATTCTTTTAACTTGGTATATTCATCCTTGAGCTGTTTTGTTTTCACACTTAGGGTTATTCTACCCTGAATAAGCTTGTCTCTTTCGGAAGTGGTTTCTTTTAGTTTATTTTTCAAAGAGAATATAGATTGATCTTGCTCATTCAATGCTTTTCGACAAACACCAAGTTGCTGCGAGGATATAGCCACTTTATCCAACAAAGCTCGCTTCTCTCGGGACAAAGTTCCATTTTCATCTGATAAGGTTTCCAATTCCAAATTAGATTTAGTCAAAGAATATGACATATGCGACAATTCGCTACTTAACAATTCTTGTTTCTGGACTAAGTAGGCGTTTTCTTGGGTAAGATTATTTATCTGGTCAATAGAATATGTATGGAGGTTATCTAATCGGTTATATTGCTCCATCCAAGCATCTCTTTCTGTTCGGGTTTCCTCCGCGATAGATTCCACTTGATATATCTCCATTTTACGTTTCTGATTCAAAACTTTAGAGGCGAAGAAAGTCTTCAAAAAAAAAAAAAAAAAAAAGTGGTACCTTTTAGTTCTTCATTTTTCCTGCGAAGATTGTCGCGATCCAGAGAAGCATTATGAAGGCTATTCTTTAAGATCTTAATTTCTTGTTCCAAGGATGCCCGCGACATTGTATCAGAACCAAAATACTTACTCAAAGATTCATAAACACTAGACCTGACAGGATCAGTGGAGATTTTCTTAACATCATTCATGGTAGTTGATAAAACTTTAAAATCTATATCCATCCCTTCTAAATTTTCTTTAGTAAGAGAAATAGATTCAGAGGAAGAGGAAATGATGGAAGAAGAGGCAAAAGCTGAGTCATCCTTAGTCATAAGAATGCCAGTTGGAGGAGCTTGATTGACAAGGGAAGATGAGGTAGAAGTATTAAGAGTAAAAGTGGAGAGGGGAACATTCTGAAGAATCTCATTAACGGAAAATTCAGGGACTAATTTATCAGGCGAGTTCATCGCAGGAGAAGGTGATTTGTCATGAGAAGAAGGAATTGGGTTATCTTGCGAAGATGCCGCAGGAGAAGTGGCGATAGGTTTAAACCCAGGAAAAGTAATGGCAGGTGCGACAGGTTTAAAATGGAGAGGTTTCTTGGGAGATAAATTAATATCTTTGTCATCCTGCGAATAACAAGTTAAATAAGAAACAGAGGCAACAATATTGTTATTAAAAGGGTAAATGTTTCTTAGATACCTTATCATTCGCAGTCTTTCTTTTGGAAGCAAAAGATTTCGGCTGCGAACCCTTGGGAATGTTAGGGTTTGCAACGGTGAATTTGATGCTAGACTTGTCCTTGCTAAAATAAAAATGGCAGGAAAGTCATTAAAAAAAAAGGGGAAGTAACAGAATAAAACTGTTTCATTAGATAAGATCAATCACGAGATGAATAAATTTAGCAAAATTTGTAAACCTTGATGCCATGGAAACAGTAGCAGAAGAATTACAACAGAAAGATGATGAAGAAGACGATGAAGGAAAACAAAGAAAATTGCAGATAAAGAAAGAAGATGAAATAAAAGAAAAGAAGAATTTTCATGGGAGATTCTCCCTTAAATAGACAGAAAAAGGGTAACCGGATAGCATTAAAAACTTTCGGTAAAAAGGGGAATGTAGACACGTGTAAGCGGTCATTCCTAAATACACGGAATCTCGCTGACATAATTATGATTAATATGACTTCACGGAGCACTAAAAGAATGACGTAGCAGATGATATCAGCATAATTCATAAGGAAAATATGAGCAACTTGCGAAATTATAGAGTGAACCTGTGAGAATAAGAGCTCATGGCATGAGGCAAAAGAACATGGAACGAAGGTTCCGCATAATGGATTTGCAATACTTCTCACATTTGGAGGAATGAATATTTCTTATAAATATACTTCGTATAGTTCGGATGATACTTTTAAAATTATTTTTCAAAACTTCGGAATCTCGCAAAAGAATAGAGGCAAGTACGTACTTTTCAAGTCCAATATTCTTTCGCTCATTCCTTCATCAACAGAAATTAAAGATTGCTACAACAACGGATTTTTTCTTAAAGATCGCTCTTCAAGCAATATTCAAGAAAAAAGAGGCAAGATGTAGGAGCAGAATATCGCGACATCAATACTTCGTGAGAATAATAAACGACTACATTGCGAAGGCGTCGCAGGGAAGTAATATGAATGACGCAATGGATGATGACAGCCCAAAACATGAGAAAAGTGTGAAGATTTGGTGAGATTTAGGAGTGTCGCAAAGAAGAATGTTTATAACACTCGCGACACTTCGCGAGTCATTCCCGAAAATAAAGGACAGCTTAGTCATCATCCACTGTACTACCCTATATAAAGGGTTGAGTCAGTCTGTTGTAGAGGGAGTTCTTTTGAATTGTTAAGCAAGTCATTAGGAGAGAGAAAATTAAGAGTGATTGTAATTTCTTTAACTCTGTTCTACATTTCTTTGTAAACCTTTCAAGAAAACAATCAATAAATATATTGTTATTCATCTTCAAATGGATTAATTAAGCAAATTCGAGTGAGGGGTGTAGTGTGGGATTTCCTGCAACTACAATAAAGTTGGTCATGGTTGAGCTGTTGCAGCTAATGGGCCTGACATTTGAAGGAGTTTTTGAAGTTTTAGACTTTGGGATGAGGAATATGAAAGTTTTATTCAAGTATTTTTTTATAGTTCTTGTTTTAAAAACGTCTTGCACTACATCATCTATTTAGGTTCGCACTATTTTCCTCACTGGGAAGCCATCCGGTTTCGGCGACTTAGTAGGTTTTAAGTTTTTCACCACTTCCAAAATATCTTCTGGATTTGGTATTATAGAAAATATTTCCTCGACCATTACAGTTAGGTCTTAGTAAATAACTATGAGAAGTATGAAGTTACGACTTCTTCTATTTCATTTCTATTGTTTACAGTTTGATAATTTTTATCCTTTATGCATTCTACATGGTTTTTCTGCATTCTTTTTAGAGGTGTAACATGAAAAAGTTTAGTGTTTTTCCCCCCAAATCAACTATGTTATTCCTATAAAGAGTAACATGAAAATATTGTTGTTTCGCAATATCTAGTAGAGTATCATATAAATGAAATATACCTTCATTTAGGTTTGAGTAACCGTACCTAAACGTGTACACTAGGTTGGCTCAACAGTAGTTAACCGAGGTTAGCTATATGAACACACTCATATCAACCTTATTCATCTTAACCATAACTAGTTCAAATGACTCAAATGAAACTAGTTAAAGAGTTGTTCAATTGCTATATTCTCATAGAAGTATACAAGAACACAATTGAAGCAAAATCGGGTTGATTCACTCGAATCAATTCATGAACATTATAGCCACGGTTTACAAAAAATGCATTCCTTATTATATAAATGTATTAGTTCATGTCACAACCGATTTTAGAACTTTAACCACTCAAGTATGCAAACGTGTACGCATACTTAAGTAGCCGGACCCAGTTTGGTTTTCGCCAGTATGCGAACGTGTACGCATACCTCCAAACCCAGCAGAATTTTTCGGACCTGAACCTTACGCCAGTACGCGTACGGGTACGTGTACTTAGGTTCTCGGACTTCACAAACCAACAGGTACGCATACGGGTATGCATACTATGATTCCCGGACATGGATTACATATATGCAAGAGTGCATACCATGTTTATAATCCAATGTTGGTTAAGTGTTCTAAACTCTATTTCAATAATTGAAACTTTCTTAGAGGATGACAATAGCCGTTTTCACACACTATTAGCATCAAAGCAATTTTCAAGTTATTGAAATAATCATAACGAAACATTCCAAGTCTACACCAAATGATTGTATCACACAAACCATGTAAGATGTTACTCAGCGATTTTCACATGATCATCTTTTGACTTTCGTCAAGAATATAAGATGAACTTGGTTGAAGCGAAAGCTTACCAACACATATTTCGAGAAATATGTAAGCGAGTTAAACTCAGCTCGAAATATCAAATGTGCATAATCGAATACTATATAGTAATACGACTTTTGTCTCAATATAGGAGATAGAGTAAAAATAGACTTTCCAAGTGATAGTTGAGTTTTAGTCTCCACATAACTTTTGTTGATGAAGTTCCACAAGCTCTCCTTAGTAGTTCTTCGTTTTCAATTGATGAACGTCGTGAAGTCTAATGCTCAACTACACAATCTATCCTAGTTCGAGACATCACTATAAGTAGACTAGAAATCAAGACATATAGTTTTGATCACTAACATTGACAAACAAGCTTGAGATAGCTATGCTTGCGAGTTCGACCGAGCAGTGCTCTAAAAGAATTGTCCTTAATCGAAATTCATCAAGTATGAATAAATGTTCATTAAGCTTAGTAGTTATATTTCGAGAACTAATTATCAAGATAAACTTGACAAGAAATTCTTATCTATGCACGATAGTCTAATTAGTTACGCGACAACGTCACAATGATAGACAAGTGAATATAACTTGAGAAATAGGTGGTTCAGTCTTTACTTACCTTTCATTGATGAAGTTCTCCAAAATCTTCGGTTGATCTTCGCCTTCAAACGGTAGAACACAATGATGACTGGTTTGTTTCTCAACTACCTCTATCCTAGACCGAGATTTAACTAATTGTAGACTAGAAATCAAGATATAGTTTTGACAACTAAATTTGACAACAAGCTTGAGATAACAACACTTGTGAGTTCGACCGAGCAATGCTCTAAAAACATTAGCTAAGGGATTTTCACAGTTCAACTTCCATGAACCCTTGATCACCTCAAGGCAAGATGATTCTTTCATCCATGTGTCAAAGAATTTGAACATAACATGCAAATGTTTATCTGCAATATTTAGAGATACGCATATAGGTCCATAACTTATAACAACTTATGATAACACTCATGTAGTTGCAGGAAATCCTACACTACACCCCTCACAAGATCCCACACAATCAAGCCATTTTAAGATGTAAAATTATAATTTTTATTCATTTGCTTCTTGAATGTTTACAAGATAAAATGGAAAAGAGCTAAAGAAATTACAATCACTATAAACTTTCTCTCTCTCTTAATGACTTGCCCAACACTCGAAAAAGATCTCCCTTTCCAATAGGCCTGTTCGGCTCTTTATATAGGGTATTACATAATGGATGACAGCTAAGCTGTCCTTTATTTTCGGGAATGACTTGCGAAGTGTCGCAAGTGTACAAATGCATAATCTCACGACACTCCTAGTTCTCGCTAGAACTTCACACCTTTCTCCTGTTCTGGCTATCGTCATCCATTGCGTCACTTATTTTACTCGTCTGCGACGCCTTCGCTATGTAACATTTATGGATTTCGCAGAGGTGTTGGTGTTGCGATATTCTGATCCTACATCTTGCCTCTTCTCATGTCTTCTCTGCGAAGGAGAGAATGTCATGAGAATTATTATTTTCAAACTGCCGCGACTGTTCATCCTTATCTGTTTGGCGATTTGACTTCATACTTTTACACTAAATCTATAATACGTGTCTCTTCTCCACCCATTTTTTGACACGTCTCTTTCAACCGTTACTTCTCAACCATTCACGTCTCTTCTCGCATTAAATGCGTTTATCTTCTCGAGAATTCTTCTCTATATATAGTTTTCTCATCTTCCTCTTCTTCTTTTTTACTTTCTCTCTGCAATTTTTCTTCAATTCTCCTCTGTAACTTCCGCTTCTACTACTGTAAATTTTCTTTTTTCCTTTGATCTTCAACTCCTTAATCATTCCCATACTCTGAAAATGGCTCCATCTGGTCGTAGATATGAAGTTCTCTTGGGAGAGGCTCAAAAGGATTTACAAGAGAAAGGTTTCACATTATCCACTATTCCCCATCAAGAATCTTCATCTATTCTCTCCGCCAAATTATTTACTGATCATTGTTGCGATAATCAAAAGATCATAATCTCGCTAGGTCAGATTCTCGCCGGCCTTCCCATTCCTCTCTACAACCCTGAACTTCCTTTGTTTTATGAAATTCTTGCTCATGAGAAATTCTCGCGAGCTGTTTACCAATTAAGTGGAGATTGTATCCACTTAATGATTGAGTTCGCCAACCGTGGCGCTGGTAAGGGGTCTCTCTATTCTAATGCAGTCAGAGATCCTAAATTTGTAGACTTAGAGATATTCGCTGAGAAGTATTCAGTAGAGAGTTTCTTTGAGAATTATGAAGTAATAAACATGAAGAACGATAGAACTCGCTGGGGTGCACGTTTGAAAAGAAGAGAAAATATCCCCAGCTGACAAAGTACTTATGCAGGATATCGATTGGCACTCGAGCAAGAACAATGTTCCTCGCCATTCCAAAGACGACAAATGGTGTGTCCTTCCACTATTTTTGAATGGACCTTATATTTCGGGTTCGAATGTACTCCCTCGCGAATCTCGCCAACTATCAACCTTGGGTATTTAATTGGCCCGAGAAAGCTAAAGAGGTGTGCTTCCCGAATTTCGCTCAGTTTGTAATTATTACTTCTTTTTACATCTACTAATCTTGCGAAATTTTCAGATTATTAAATTGAGAAAAAGTTACGAGAGAAATCCTAAGGCGAGTACTCTGGCAATTCTCCAGTCGATCACGGATGAAGTAAGAAATACTTTTCTTCATTATTTTTAACAATATTGTTGCCTCTGTTTCTTATCTTCATTCGTGTGCGAAGGTTGGCGTTGAAGTTGTTGAAGAAGAGGATATTTCTGAAGCTGCGAAAGTTAAAGGCAAGGGTAAAATTCCTCTTCGTAAGAAGAAATATGCTGCTCCACCTTCTAAAAAACGGAAGATCCATTCTTCTTCTCGTTCCAGTCCTCAATCCAGTAAGAGCTCTGATGAAGATAATGATGATGTTGACACCTCTCTTGCGAAGGAGAATCATCCAATTGAATCTTCTATGGCGCAACTATCTAGTATCTTCTCTGACTCTATGCAAGGAATGGGAGATGATCATTTTTCTGCCACATGCGAAGCTCTCGCAAATATCTGCGATGCTCCCTTACTAGAGGATGATGATTCTTTTCGTGGAGTTTCCAGAGCAGTGACTCCCAGTTTCCTAAACGCACTTGGTGCCTTGGTATGTCTATATTTCCTTATTTCTGCATGATTTTAATTATAAACCTCATATTGACGATTTCTTTATTTTCCTTTATAGTCTGGGAGAGCTTCCTTTGTTGTTGCCTCAGATATCGAGAACAGGCGCAACATTCTTGAAAAGAAAAACCTTCAACTTCACAAGAAGAATAAAGAATTGGAAGCTGAAGTTGTTGCTCTTCGCAAGAGAGATAAAGAACTTGAAAATGAAACTGCTACTCTTCGCGAAAAGACCAAACAACTGGAAGTTGAATCCTCCTCTCAGAAGGACAAGATATCTAGCCTTCAAAATGCTAATCAACAACTTTATGGTATAAAATTCTTCTCTTTTCCTTGCTTTTGCTCTGTCATTTATTTTTCTTTATCTGACTTATCATTTTCGCAGACGTTTATAACCTTTCTGATGAAGCCATTCTTCTTCACTCATTTCCTGAACCTATGGATAACGATGCTCTTCTTGCCCATCTCAATGATTCTTTAAATAGCTTTTCAAATAACAAAATTAAACTTCTTTCTCTAAATGAACTTCAATCCAAATTCCGCTTTTTAGAAGCTGATCATAGATCTAGTTTGAGTTTAGCCAACCAACTTAAACACCTACATCTTAGTTCCCAAGAGAAAATTAATACTTTAAGGAAGAAGGTTAGTGATCTTATAGATGACAAAGATCGCATTGCTAATCAAGGTGCCCAAGCATTAACAAAATTTCAAAAAACTCTTCTTGAAGTTCAAGTTGAGCGGGATGAATCCATTCGCCAAAATATTATTCTTAGCGAAAGAGAGAATCAAATTCGTTCCCTTCTTCTCATAAACAGTGACGATGAGTTCGTCAGCTGCGAAAGTTCTAGATGACGCCATAAATAATTTAGGTGTTAATGTTAGTCTTCAAGTTGAGCACATAGCCTTGATTAGGGATATGATTTCTGATAGAGAAGGTTGTAGATCATTCTTCTTTACTTAATTGTTTATTATATATGAAGCTGTCATCAAGTTGCTGATTCATTGCTCTACATTCGCAGAGGCTGAGAAGAGATTTCAGAAAAGAATTGAAGAACTTGAATCCGAAAAAGAACAACTTGCAAAGGACTTCTCTCTTCGCAATGATAAGTATTCCAAGTTGAAGAAGCAACTACAAATTACTGTGGCGAATTTCAAAAATGATGTTGTTCTCTTTCGCAATCAGACTATTAAGATAGTCTGTGATGACAACAGTATTCCTCATTCTTCATACCTTGTCTTCTTGACGAAATCCCTGAGAACATGCCTTCTTTGGATATCTCTGATAGCGATGCTAGCGAAGAAGAATCTGATGAAGATAATGAAGTAGAAAGATCTGGTGAAGAAGAAGAATCAAACAAGAAATAGCTCCATTTTCTTCTTTCTCTTTTTGTAACATCTGTATATTTATCCTTTTAATCTTCCATCTTTATAATCTCTTATTGTAAGTTTCTTGGATCTTCAAATACAAATTCTTCTTTTGTTGTCCCTTTCTGCACATGTTAAAAAGCAGTTCTTTTTTGCAATATGGTTAATCAATATTATGAGTGCGTAAATCTATCATATGAAAATAAATAGCATGTTCTCAATCTATTCATTCCCATACTTGCCTCTGTTATTTGTTTTCAAATGAATGATTAAGAAAATAACCTTTAGATGGTAACATGCCTCGGTCTCGCAATCATTAGCCCATTCTTTCTTCTCGCGAGAGAATGTTTCTTGGTTGTTTTCAAGATTTTTTTTTTTTTTTTTTTTTTTTTTTGCCTTCCTAGTTAAAGGTCTTATTGCGCCACCTCTTGTCATGGCGACAAAATCGCATGACGTCTTTACACTTTTATGTAAAGACCCATTGATTTTGCCTTATCATTTCTTAGTGTTGTTGCCTCTGCAGGATAATTTTATTGCGACAATATGACAGGCCTAGATTTTCTTGCGAAAATAAAGCCCCATGACATTGCCGTCTTGCGACAAAATCGCAGGACGTCCTTACACTTTCATGTACTGACCCATTGATCTCGTCTTATCTTTGTCTTTTGTATTATTTCCTCTTCAGGATCATCGCACAAATATGACAAGCCTAAATTTTCTTACGAAAATAAAGCCTCATGACATTTGCGTCTTAAGACACTTATCAGCTCCCTAATGGAGGGTGCCGCCCTTATCATCTCCCTGGTTGCCCCTTCAAGGAGGCGTACATCGGCCATACAAGACTAGCTCCTCCCATCCGGTCTTAACAACAACCAGTTGTTTTCTCAGCCTCTTATCCCTTTTACCTATAAGGCTTATGGTTACGAGACTGCACCCTAAGTGGAGTTTTCTTCGGGCCGAGTGCAACATATTCCAAGACTTTCCAAGAATGTCCGAGACACTTCAAATGCCCCAGGCACTCCTTCGCCAATTTCATCTCAAAGCAGAAGTCGTCGTGAATAATATACTATTGTCCAAATCTCTCGACCCTGTATCTGTCGAACCTCTGGAAGTTGAAGAAGGTGAAATCCCCAATTTTCCTGATAGTGATTATGAGTACGAAAGTGGCGAGGATGTCGCGAATGAAGAAGTGATCCCCTCTAATAATGAAGCTGTCAATAATGATCCAAGTGAAGGGGGTTCTGGCGAGAATCAACCAACTGGCGAAAATGTGAAAATTGTTGAAGCTGATAAAATTGTTGAAGAGTGTTTCACATCTCTGCCGCGAAAAGAATGATGTAGAGAGTTAAACTTCTTTTATAATTTTGTATTTTCTAGCTTCTTTATCTTCATAACTTTTTGCATGAGATACTTTTCAATTCCTTCTGAAGTGCACTTTTTGATGAGAAAGATTGAGTCTACTGTTGAACGATTCTCTTATTTCCTCTTACTATCTTATAAATGACTTTTTCTTTTGTGGTTTTGCTTATATTCAAATGATTAAGAAAGTCGTTCTGAATTAATATTTGCAAGTTCAATCTCGCAAGCTTATCCGCTTACTCTTTTTGTGTGGTCTTATTTTTCCTTCCTAGTTAAAGGTCTTATTTTGCCACCCCTCGTTATTGCGACAAAATCGCAGGACGTCTTTACACTTTCATGTAAAGACCCATTGATCTTGCCTTATCATTTTCTTAGTATTATTGCCTCTGCAGGATGTTTTCATTGCGACAATATGACAGGCCTAGAAGTTCTTGCGAATTTAAAGCCCCATGACATTGCCGTCTTGCGACGAAATCGCATGACGTCTTTACACTTTCATGTAAAGACCCATTGATCTCGTCTTATCTTTGCGTTAGTATTATTGCCTCTTCGGGATCATCGCACAAATATGACAAGTCTAAATTTTCTTGCGAAAATAAAGCCTCATGACATTTGCGTCTTAAGACACTTATCGGCTCCCCTAATGGAGGGTGCCGCCCTTATCATCTCCCTGGTTGCCCCTTCAAGGAGGCGTACATCGGCCATACAAGACTAGCTCCTCCCATCCGGTCTTAACAACAACCAGTTGTTTTCGCAGCCTCTTATCCCTTTTACCTATAAGGCTTATGGTTACGAGACTGCACCCTAAGTGGAGTTTTCTTCGGGCCGAGTGCAACATATTCCAAGACTTTCCAAGAATGTCCGAGACACTTCAAATGCCCCAGGCACTCTTGGCTCAACCGTGTACCTTGGCGCCTTGATCATACGCTGACTCCTTAGAAGAGACCCTCGGTCGTCCAACCAGGGTATAACCTTATATATATAGTTGGAAATCCAAGGTATCTCTCCTGGATGGGCTTTATTGACCCCAAATCTCCATGACTTAGGTTCCAGGGGCGGTGTAACCTTTTCCCTAAGCCATGTAAAGAGATACCCCCTTATATGACGCACTTTAGGTCTTACATTTGCCTCTTGCGAAATTTTATTCGCGAACTAGGGTGTACGCCATAAAGGTTCGTCCCATTCTGATATGTCATTGGCTTTAGATTGTTTCTTATCATCATTTCTGTGAGAATTTCGCGTATTCTTTTTTCGATTATCATAGTCTTTGCATCTTCAGCCTGTCTTTATCACTCAAAAGTTAGATTTTTTTTTTTTTTTTTTTTACAACCTTCGCAAGTCTAAAATCAATCATTCACTCCTTTCGCCTCTTACTTATGTTGCTCTCTGCTTCTTAATTATTCAAATTCCTAATACTTCCTTCCCTTTTGCGAAATCATCGCAATTTCCAACTTTCTTCAGGCATTGGTTTCGCAACGTATTTTCTTCTCTCACCTCTACTGCGTCCACCATCAGTCTTTCCCTTCTTTGTTCTTCTTTGATGTTTTGCTTCCAGTTCTTCTTCTGAGCAGCTCTTTTCTCGCAAGATTCCATATCAACTTCATAGCACTTCTGTCCCTCAACCCAATCTTCTTTTATGACTCCGACACCACTCGGATGAGGAAATTTGATGCACTGGTGATAAGTCGATGCTACACCCAAAATCTCATGTAACCAAGGTCGCCCAATCAATACGTTATAGGGAGATTCCACATCGACTATGCAGAACAAAATTTCAGTTGATAATCCTTTCAGTGGTATTCGCATATGAGCTTCTCCTTTAGGCTTGTTGGCAGTACCGTTGAAACCATAGATCTTATAAGTTGAAGGTATTAGATTTTCGTCCTTCCCTCCCATAGTCTTGTAAGTATGGTAAAAAAGGATATTTACAGAGCTTCCAGTATCGATTAAGACTCTATTGATTGCCCATGAATTTTCTGCCTCATCATCTTCATCATCAACAGGTTTTGGGTTAATCTCCAACCTTACCACTAATGGGTTGTCATGCATCTCTCCACCCTCAGGTACTTCTTCTGCGGTAAAAGAAATAATCTGCTTTTGCCATTCCTTTAGTGGCAATGTCTTCGCGATGTTCATTATTTCTCTATTATCAGCATCTCTTGCGAAAACCCTACTGAGAACACTATCATGAAAATCTTCAACTGTCCTGTACGAATGTACAATAGAGTTGCAAGACAAATTCTTGGCTTTCGCTCCAACTTCTATTACAAATGTTTCTCCTCCTTTTGTTGTGTTTCCTCTGTGAATTTCTGGCGGTGGTGGTAATGGTTGAGATTGAGGTTGATTTTTTAAAAATTGATTTAGTTTCCATTGGTCTATCATTCTGAGGATGATTCTTTTTATATTTCTACAATCGTTTGTGGAGTGTCCATGAAAATGGTGATAAGAACAAAATTCATGACTTCTGTCACTCGGAGGTGGTTCATTTCCCATGTTCCATGGCGCATGTATATTTTCCATTAAGATTATAGCTTCCCACATTTTCTCCATACTAGCATTCAGTGGTGGCATCTTGATTTCTTCCCAGACTACCCTGTGACTTCGCTGTCCTCTATGATAACTCTGCCTCTGACTTCCATAAGTTTCTTGTGGCTGATCAAGTCTTTGAATTTTGTTATTTCCTCCACGGTTATAGAAGTTTCTCTCTCTCTCAAATTCCTCCTGATCATGACTCCCCATGGCTACTAACTTTCGCTGACCATCATCCGTTATCATTTCTTGTTGACCCTGCGAGGTTCTCGCCACTGTGTTTATTAGTTTAGGTAACAAGCTTGCATTTGCAGCTTTTGAACTTGTGTTCGCAACGGGGTATGATTCCATCTCATTTTGCTTTTCCTCTAGAGCAATGTACTCCTCTTGAAGTTCTCGCAACTCAGTCATTGTGATTGTATTCTTGATTCTAAAAATTTGAATATATAGCAGATTGGTTGCGAACATAGCGTTTATGAATGATAGAATGAGATATCTCTCATCCACACGACCAGCCATATCACTGCACATTGTCTTACATCTCACGGTTAGATGCTTCAAACTTTCACCAACCCTTTGTTTTAACCCAAATACATCTTCAATACCAGGTCGCGAGGAGTTATTACTTATGTATGCCCCTAAAAATATAGCCTGCAAGTGATTGAAAGATGTTATTGTATTCCTCGGTAATCCTTCAAACCATTTCAAAGCTTCTCCTGTCAAACTTGATGCAAAATATTTGCACAATATAGCATCATGGTTCTCCCACTGTAACATACATCTCACATAAGCTTTTATATGTTGTATCGCACAAGTTGTTCCATCAAAAATGCTGGTTAACGTAAGTAAATTGCACTTTGGGGGTATTCCTCCTAATTGTACTTCTTGTATGAATGGAGTCTTCGCAGCTTCTTCTATGTATTCATCCAATTGTCTCTTACCTCCTCCCCTTTTATTATTTAACATTCCTCTCATTTCCGCCAATTCTCTCAGAATTTGTTCATTTACACCAGAGTTTGGCTCCATTGGTCTTTTTAACTCCGCCTCTCTTCTTCTGCGTTCATGTCTATTTTGACTTTCTTGTTCATCATTCTCTTCTCGTCTTTCTCTGCGATCTTCTCTTTCATTCCTCTCATGAATTCGCACACCGTTATATCTATCATTTTCTCTTCTTTGCTTCCTTTCGATTCTCCTTTGTACTCTTTCATACTCTTCATTGATATTACCATTGTTGCGATTTTGTTCTCTCCTTCTTTCTCTATTATCATGATTATTCTGGCGAATTGCCTCTTGTAACTCCTGTTCTTCCATTTCTGTTCTCAATCTTTCTCTTTCGCAAGCTAGACGTGCTTGCTCAACATAGTGTATTTTCAATTTCATCTTCAATTTCTTTTTGCTTCCTCTGTGTTTCTCTCCCATGCAATATTCTTCTTCCTTCTTCCTGATTTTCTTCATCACCTGGACTATTCCGCCCCTGATGCTGCCTATTTCTTTGATTTCCATCATTTCGCCCATTTTGAAGAGTCTCGGGATGTGGGATATAACGATCTTCCATTATTTCTCTTCTTTCGCAACGTTCTTCACCTGGATTTTGCACTTCCTCTCGATTTTCTTCATTAGCATTTTCTATATGTAAAGTTCTCCTTCTTTCCTCTCTAACTGATCTTGAGCTTGACCTTGTAGTGCTTCTCGACCTTCTATTTTGTAATCTCATATTTTCCATCCTCAACTCATGATTTTGCCTTGTCAAATTTGCACGTTCCTCTGCTTCTAATCGCCTTTCTTCATGTATTGTTTGTCTCAATGTCTCTAATGCTGCGACCTCTTCATTTCCATGGATTATTTATCCAATCACTTCTCGGTCTCTCTCCTCTTGTCCATTGTTTATCAATTGATGTTCTTCTCCCCTTTCATCCACAGAGTCTGATCTCCAAGTATGCACGCTTACTCTATCATAATCCACGGTTATATTCGGTACTGGTTGAATTGGTGATTGAATTTGATTTTCTTCATTATTTCTTGTGTTCATTCTTGAGGATTCCCCCATTTCATTTCTCCCTTCTCCAGCAAGTCTCCTACTCCTTCTAACAGTTGTTGGTTGTTCGGATGCATGTCTTCTTCTAGCCATTTCTCAATTTCAGTAAATTGTTGAAAATTATATGAAATTCCTTCCCTATTACTCAAAATTCTTTCAAATCACGATGTCAATCTTTACTCTCTCCCTGTTTCTAGCGCCAATATGTAGTTGCAGGAAATCCTACAATACACCCCTCACAAGAATCCACACAATCAAGCCATTTTAAGATGTAAAATTATAATTTTTATTCATTTGATTCTTGAATGTTTACAAGATAAAAGAAAAGAGCTAAAGAAATTACAATCACTATAAACTTTCTCTCTCTTAATGACTTGCCCAACACTCGAAAAAGATCTCCCTTCCAATAGGCATGTTCGGCTCTTTATACAGGGTATTACATAATGGATGACAGCTAAGCTGTCCTTTATTTTCGGGAATGACTTGCGAAGTGTCGCAAGTGTACAAATGCATAATCTCGCGACACTCCTAGTTCTCGCTAGAACTTCACACCTTTCTCGTGTTCTGGTTATCGTCATCCATTGCGTCACTTATTTTACTCGTCTGCGACGCCTTCGCTATGTAACATTTATGGATTTCGCAGAGGTGTTGGTGTTGCGATATTCTGATCCTACAACTCAAGTTATAGAATTTAGATAAATAATCAATATACTCAATGACTGTTACCTAAAATCGGTGAGAGGCTAAAAGTGGGATTGTAGGGTTTTGAAAGTGAGTTACAGAAGGTTGAGCACGAACAGTCGTTGCCTAAACCACACACAGTGGTCGTTCAAAGGATGCTTCAGTCACACGGAAGGAGGCTTAGGCCGGTCTTAGGCAGGAAAGCAGATGAATAAAGCTATCATAGAATTCTAGGGTTTAAAGAAGCATTGCTTTGAGAATTTATGAAAAATTTGTGTGTTAGCTTATACAAATAGGGGACCTATTTATAGCTGAATTCTATAATCTCAGGTCGGTGAAGATATGTATTTCTCATCGTGTGGGCACTTTTCCCATCTCTTCAGGAATAGATAGCGATAAAAGAGGCTGATGAGTTTATCTCTTTATTCCGCCGCCTTTACTCTCTTGTGCGGTGAGAAATAGGCCTAGTATTTCTCATACGTGTCGTAGAATGCCAGACCAAATCCCTAATTAATATCCCCCCATTTGTGTGAAGCTGATTCAGCCTTTGCGATGATGTGCTGAGAGAGAAAAATGTTATTTATAGCCTAGTTGGCCAAGATGAGTCACGTTAAAAGGCAAGGAATGCCTCGGAAATCATGTGTAGAGTGTGAGAGGAGATAAAATTAGGCTTCCCTTCTTCATGGACAGTCACATATGTCACGTGGAGGCCGTATTATTGCATGTGGATCTGTTTATTGAGCACGAGTATCTTGAGGGCGCTTATCCACGTTTTTTGATAGACATGCTCAATTTAATAGTCGTGAGTATGTTTGAGACGCTGAGAAAGAGGCATGTTCCCTAGATGAGGCTTGTGCCTGAGTCTTATGCTGGTCTGAGACTCTTAAGATAAGCCAGTTCAGCTCGGATTAGCATAAGGCCTTTTAAAGTTTGGCTCACGCGATTGGGGTCGTCTGAGGTTTGTCTCACGCGAATGAGGTCGTCTGAGGTTTGGTTCACTTGTCTTTGAAAGGCATATGTCTACGAGATATGCTAGGAGTCAATTGTGTCCATATAATGGGGCCAACATGACTAGTGTATCTCGAAAATATATTTTATGAGTCTGTCAAAAGAAACTAGAGGCAGAATAACCAACGTATCTCGCGAATATATCCTAGTAATTATTCGGAAGCCTTAGTAAGTTGAGTTAGGGCCTAGAGTATACGTGACCAATATATCTCGTGATACTATACTAGGAACCAGTCATTGATCTCAGAAAAGGTGAATCGTGCTTATAAGAGACACATATGTCTCCACTCTGGGTCATAAGTCCACCTGTCGGGGACGTTTTTAGGCATCTAAAGAGCCTACATGGCCAACAATATCTCTTATGCTAAAATCGTGGCTGTTCTGGTTCATAATTCAGCCAGGAACGTCTTCTGATCTACAGAACCTACGTAACCAACAATATCTCGTCGAGGATGTGTGCTAGGAGTCACGGTATCATGACCAGCAGTTTCTCGCGTGGATGTGTACTATCAATCATGGTTGTGGGTGCCTTGAGGACCAAGGTCTTAGTCTTTCCCAAGAGAGTTTAGTTTTGTCATATGAGCCCGAGATTGTCTTTTGGCAATGAGGATTGAGCTTGTCTTTAGAGCTTCCTTTCTACGTCCAATTCTCTCTTGTATTAGTCTTGTTGAACTCTGAAGATTATTATTGGCTCAGAGTTATGATTTAACCCCTAATTATGAATTTACCATTTTGTCTTTGGTCTTAAAATGAAATTTTTTCGACTCGTCAAAATTTCATCATCTACATTAAGTCCTCTACTCAGACTAAAACCTTGATTTTTCTATGATTATTATATAGATAGTGAAAAATTATTCGAACGTGAAATTACAATCCTCTCGTTCTTTTAGACTTTTAGAGTCCCAAATTACGCGAATTGATGCTTAGTCTTAGCTTGTTCTGACTCTGGACTCAGAATTCTTCGGGGCTTTTGCGTTGGGAGGCCCCAATGGCATGATAACGAGTCTTTGTGAGGAAATATTTCCGTCTTGAGAGACTAGACTCACGAATTAGGGTTTCCTCGATCAAAACCTAATTTCTTCTTTTTGTGCAACTTTGGGCTTTTACTTTTGTGCAGGCGGGCATTTGGAAAATAGAGGGATTTGAGAGGCTTCCTGGATGTCCGTGAGTTTGGTGTAGATCCATGATATAATATAGACACTCCTTTTCGGGTTGCAGAGTTCTTATCCCATACAAATTTTGAGTTCAGGCTTGTATTGCACCCAAACCCTAATTTCTCTTTTGTTTATGTCTGACTCCTTCAGACACTCTAGAGAGGATTGAAATGGATTCACAGGTGTTTATATATCTTTTAGGGTTGGCACCTTGCATGATGAGAACTTGTTCAATCCTTTGTACCAATCATACACCTCTTTTTTTAGAGAAAATACACACTTTCGGAACTAAGGGTATTTTCATCAAAAACAAGTATGAGCTTGATTTTTCTTTGGCATGAAAAAGGCTGTGATCTTCTCTGGGCATGGCCAAAACCCTATGGCCCTAGCTATCATGGCCAAAGCCATGGCGGCGGCACTTTCTAGCGCAAACACCAAAGCCACAGTGCTGGCACTTGCCGGTTCCAACACTAGAACCCTACGGCGCCGGCACTTGCCAGTGCCAGTAATTTTGTTAGCCATAGCTCGTTCTCGGTAGACCATTTAGTCTCTGTTGATGGTGGATTTTTGACAAATGCTAAAATCGTAAAATCATGATACTGCATGTTTCTGACCCTACTTCAGAATTGTATGTGAAACTCATATTTTATGATTCGTGAACCATTTCACGATCTCTGAATGAGCGAACATCCTCTCAGAGTTCTGATGAATATGCTACTCGTACAGCCTGCCAGCTGAGATTTTCGACACTTCGCATATTTCATCAGCACCTCTACGTAGAATCGAAATGATTGGACGACTCCTGGACATATTGCATGCTAGTATAGAACGTTAACGTCTTCAGGACGTCACACTATTTGTTGTTCCCTGATTATTTAGAGAGAATGTGTATAGAATCTCTTAACGATTGGATAGCTCCTAGACATATTGCATGCTAGTATAGAGCTCTAACGTCCTCAAGATGTTACACTGTTTGTTGTTCCCTGACTATACGCCCCCAATATACAAAACGTGTACGATGCTTCCATTATCTAATACCTCGATTCTCGAATAAACCCGCTCCTAGACATATCACATGCTAGTATAGAGCAATTCATAGATTAATCCCAGCATGTCATTCATCAACTGAATTCCTAGAAAATAATCTATTTATCTCATTACTCCGTTCCATGGATGATCCTCAGCTAGATTCCATGGATTAGTAATAGATAATCATTCTATCCCATAACTCCGTTCCATGGCTGATTCTCAGCTGGATTCCATGGATTAGTAATAGATAATCATTTTATTTTATTACTCCGCCTAATGGCTGATTCTCAGATGAATTCCATGGATTAATAATAAATATTCACTGATCGGGCATCTGGGCCACCACCGAGTAATCCCCGAGAAAATGGTGTGAGTGTACTTAGCAATAATGCACGAACGAGCACTCAAAAATATGGACAAACGAGGAAACCTATGCAAAATATTGAAGAAAAATAACACTACACCATTTTTAGGGATTAGCAACGGAGCCTAGACGTTGCTGACTGGGGTCGCAACGGCAGGTTGACGTTTCAAAACACGGTGTTGCATTTTTTTCGCAACGGCATAGGCTCCGTTGCGACTCTTGGTCAGCAACGGAGATTCGCAACGTACCTTGCCGTTGCGACCCTGTTTATTCGCAACCAAGATCTGCCGTTGCTAAGATGTTTCTAATTACAGGAATACCCCTACCCGGAACTAAAATGTTATTGGTTCTGGTTCTAATTTACTGGTTCTGGTTCTAACTTAGCGACAGATCAGAGACGTTGCTAATATTTTGCAACATAAAAAAAAAGTCAAGTCTTCATTGACCTGGTCAAAATCCATTTCCCCCCTCAGTTCCCCCCCTGCAGTTACCCAATTCCCCATATTCATCATTCCACAGATATACAAACTATGTCATTCATTTAATGGACATACACAGATATACAAACTTCATTCAATTTCATTTCCACATTCACCATTATGAAAAAATAATTCTTCAATTGAAGTTAACAACAAGTATGAGAATTTGATACAAACTATGTCATTCATTTAATGGACATACACAGAAACATACTTAGTTCCTAAGTTCAGTTCATAGAAAGTTCTGAAATTCCTAAGTTCTTCTAACTTAAATCTCTATAAGGAGATACTACATTAACTTACAAATCTTGCATCTGCTAAGGGACCTAATAGATGCTGCTTTACTGCTTTGTTCTCCAACTTTTCTGATCTCACAACAGAGCATCATTCAATTAACCTGCGAACAAAGCATCACAAATTCTTCCAATCAGATATCGTTTCCAAGCTTAAACTGAGTAATTTCTAGGGTTTGAGATCTCACCTCTGCTTTCTATTTTACTAAAAATTGAACCCCTTCGTCCAATATTGGTTTCATATCCTGCTGGAAGGTTTATGATGAACTCATCTGCATTTGCAGTGTTTGCTGCAAGCTCAACTTTCTTCATATCAATTTTTCCTAAGAAATCCCGATAGCCAATGTTTTCAGCAACTGTGCCTGAGAAAAGTGTCTGAAAAGTAAGTCAACAATCTTTTCATGAATTAAACAGAGATAAACTACACAGAAAAGACCAACCCAACTGATACTTTGTCAAACAAAACGACGAAATGCAACTATATCATAATACCAGGTTCAAAATCCAAATAATGTCAGAGGCTTTAATAAGATAATATCTATGCTTGAGATGTATGTATCGTGCAAAACCACAAGAACTGCCAGGAAAAGAAGGAAAAAAAACACTCACTGTGTCCTGAGAAACTAGACCAACATGTCGCCGAAGACTTTCCAATGTACAGCTCCGGATATTTTGATCATCAATAAGGATAGAGCCTGCCAATAAAAGAAGACAACCGTTAGTAACGCAAGAAATTGAGTTGATATCACATGACCAGAATAAAAAGGACACAAGCGCTGATCAGTATAAATAGTTGGCTTGGCCACAATGAAATGATACACGTAACCCACTCAAGTATATCAGATATTCTTAATCCCATACCACATAGAGGATCATAAAGACAAAGAAGCAGTTTCAAGAAGGTCGTCTTTCCCACTCCAGAGGGCCCAACAAGAGCCACAGTCTCTCCAGGTTTGATATGAAGATTCAATGCATCTAAGACAAGAGGCATATTTTCTCCGTACTTGAATGATACATTGCAAAACTTTACATCCCCAGTAACATACCCTAAATCAATTGCATCTGGTTTTTCAATAACCTGTATTCAGAAATACGAGAAGCAGAACTTTAAAATTGCTGCACGCAGAGCAATCAGCAATTAGCATACATAACCTATCTTTAATCTCTATAATAAAATAAATCACAACTGAAGATGAAAATAGTAAAATGCTCGAAGCATATAGTTTCTATGCCACAGACGCAACCTTTTTAACAGGGTTGGAGAGCTAGTGTGAACAATTGCCACCAATTTTTTTTTGAGTCAGCCGAACCATATGATCCATAGACAGTCTTCAGAGAATAAATCTACGTCTCACATTTTACCCATTTAGATCACGATAAACAACCTGTAGTAAGTCAGGATAAAGGAGGAACATATGTTATAGGCTTGGCGAGCAAACGGTAAAACCCCAGCAATTCCCCTATGAAAATAGGGTCACGATAGGCTTGGGGAGTGATAGACACATTTTTTGTGTCTGAATTGTCCTCAGTGCTGGTATTGTTGGAACTCGATTTTTGTACTAATATTGTGTTTTTATGTATTTTTAGGCATTTTTGGAAATGAATATTTTTTGGAAAATTCGGCTCGAAAAGTTGCGCGAAACACCCCGGAGGACATTTGATATTCGGACTCCCACTTTGGATAAAGGGTAACCCAATTACTAAGGGGCACCCAATTGATATTCGCACCCCCAGTTGTTGGATAAGGGGTGACCTTCTTCTCCATTTCAAAAACGAAAATTGGCGGGAAAACTAGTTTTTCACTGGCAGAATTAGGGTTGCAATTTTGGGAGGGATTAAAGGAGACTAAAGGGCTGAAATTGATTGGGTATCTTCCTCTTGGCCTAACAGGGCTGGTGTGGGTCGACTGGTCGTCTAAATTTGGCTGGAATTGTCGCGAGAAGAAAAACAGAGAGCACACGCCGGGAAAGAAAAAAACACGGGATTACAGCGTGATTCGACGAGTTTTGCTCGTGTTTGGTCACTTCAAAAACGTGTAGGAGTTAAGTAAGGAAGCTTCAGCACGTATTTACATCATCAGAAGCCGTGTAGAAGTAAAACAGGGAAAGAAAATATTTTCTTTAAACACCGAGTGATGGGAGGATTATACGCAATTATAATATGATATTTTGTCGCTGTCGAGTATAAAAAGGATCAATGGGACTCAGGGAAGGTTTACTGAGAGTTGGGGAGGTTTTAGAACGCGAGAAGAGCAAAAAAATCAAAGTTGCGAGAGACGGCCATTTTCTCGCTTTGCATCTCTCGAAGAACACGAAGAACGGACTCTTGAAGGCAGTCGTTCTTCTACGATGCGAGAGACACTTAACCGGGCGTCGTAATACGGAGGGAGTGCGGACTTAAAATCCGTAACAGTTTCAACCCTCTTTGTAAAGATGTTTGCAACATTTATAATCGTTGCAAACACGCGATTTTCATCTTATTCTCCATTCCATCTTTGTAAACACCCTTTGAGCAATAATAATGATTTTTGAGCGTGTTTCCAACATGATGAGAGGCTAATTCTCCCACAACCAAGGCAATGAGGAAGCTATTTACGCATGAATAAGTGGTAACTATTATATTTTCTCTAATTTATAAATTATAATTCACTCAATCACTACTTTTGCGAGAGTTTTAAATCGTTCGCAAAAGTTCTTTTCATTAGTTGTGATTCAATTAGATAGGTTATGCTTTGTATTAAGATAATCTATGCTTAGGGATACAATTAATTTTTGAGAATTTGTCTGATTATTTGTGAATTAAGAAACAAGGAATTTAAAAGATAATTAGAGTTTTGGGTTATTTATTGTTATTCATTCATGTGTAATAGTGGAATCAGTGTCTTGGTTATTTTCTCATATCTTGAATCAATTTTGTGTTAAATTTTATTTATTATTAATTTTTATTTAAGTCTAAAAATCCATTGCTTTCACAAGTCTCAACGAACCTTATTACTACAACATTATTGAGTCACATCAATTTTTGGCGCCGCCGACGCGGACTTGTCTTTAGGCTAGAGTTTTTAGATTTTCTTTTAGTTTTTTTTATTTATTTGTTCTTCTTTACGTTTTTGGGTTTTTGTCTTTTCCTTTCAGATTTTGGGATTTGGAGCGAAAGAAATATTTGCCAAAGCTTTTGGTGGATACTTAAAGATTTGGAGTTAAAGACAAAGCGAAAGGAGCAAAAGAAGAAGATTTTTTTAATATTTTATAAAAGAGAGAAAAAAAAAGAGAGGCATTTTTATTTTTTAGACATTTTTATTTTTTTTAGACTTTTATTTTCTTTTGCACTTTTACCTTTTTGGACTTGGACATTTGGACATTCGGACATTCCTTATTTTTTAAACCCTACGGAAGGGTAGTATTAAATATCAAATTGTTTGCAGAGAAGGATGGTGATTACGATATCACCTCGGCCCCTCGGGTTCGTACATGACATAGGAGTCGTGGCCCGAGTCGACTACAACGGTTCATCCCCCGTCTGGTACGGGAGGTAAGTTTGTCGAAACACTCGCGAATCCCCTGCTAGCGAGTTACTGTCTTCCTTCGTGTGAATATATGTTGAGGACTTGAAAATGGCTGTTTTTAATTTCCTAGTAAAGGGCAAGGACTGGCCATATAAGATAAGGGTTCGGATTTCATCACCGTTCTCTTCTTGCCCTCCTTAGGAAAACAATACTTAACGCGAACCTAAGCCTTAAAATCTGGAATAGAACGAGACCGATAGGGTAACGAGCTTAGTAGGAAAGTCTTCCGAAAAATATTGGTTACTCTTTTAGCATACTTTGAAGTTCATGACGGTCTCTGTGAAGTTGAATGCGTGACTGTGCCGCCTTGTAATACCGGTAAGGCCTTGGGTATCAAAGCTCCATTGAGCTTCCCTCGCCATGATACAACTTACTTTGACTCGGATTGATCCAGAGGGGTTTGCTTAAATTGTAACGAATTCCCTTTCGGACGATTAGAAGCTGGTCTAGAAAACAATCTAAGTGGAGCCATCATGCTTTTTGTTTGCTAGATATCATTAGGTTTGTTGTGGTGGAGTCAGCCTTGTTTGTGCTTGCATAGAACTTCCCTTCCTTTTAGGATTTTTCTTTTTCTTTTTTGTTTTTTTTTTTTTTTTTTTAGTGTATGCCCGAGGTCTTTAAAGAACGGGCTTGGAAAAGAAACACTCTAGGTCGTTTGATTAGTGACAAACCTAGTAGTTCTTCTTGCGAAGGAGGGGAACTCGAAGACTCTTCTTTTGAGAGCCCCGTTTTTGGAAGCTTCAGTTTTGAAAATCTGTCTCTTAGTGAGGAAAGTACCCTAGTACTTCAGTTGTGCCAACGATGGCAACTTTGAAAGATTACATGTTCCCAACCTGGGACCAACCGAAGCTTCGTGCATTAAATTGCCGGTAATACGGCTAACTTTGAGATAAAAGCTAGTATCCTTCAGATGATCCCTATATTCTTAGGTAAAGAGGATGAGAACCCTTATTTTCATATTAGGGACTTCGAGGAAATTTGTGGGACAGTTAGAATAAAAGACCTTACTGATGAAGTTTTGAAACTTAAGATGTTCCCCTTTTCCTTAAAAGATAAAGCCAAGACCTGGCTAAACAACCTACCATCTGGATCCATTGAAACATGGCAGGAACTTATTGCTGCTTTCTATATGAAATTCTACCCTAAACATAAAACTGCAGCTGTTAGGCAGAAGATTAGTACTAGTGTGCAACAAGAGGGAGAGTCACTTTATAGGTTCTTAGAGAGATTCAATGAGCAAAACTGAGTAAGGGTGTAGTGTGGGATTTCCTGCACTACATATCTTGCTGAAACGGGGGATTTGAGCGGAGATTGACGTAGAAATTGGAAAGAATTTGGATTAACAGAGAAAAAGGTTTGGAGAGATACTCAAGAATTCATTGAAAAAGAGAAATGGCTAGAAGAAGAAACGTACAAGGGCAACCAACGATTGTAAGAAGAAGTGGGAGACTTGCTGGAGAAAGGAGGAATGAAACAGGAGAATCGTCAAGGATGAATATGAGAAATGATGGAGAAAATCAAAATCAGCCACCGATCTCCCGGTAACAAACGCGGTGTGGATTATGATAGAGTAAGTGTACATACTTGGAGGTCGATTACGAAGACGAGAGGGAAGAGGGAGCGACGGATGGTGAACAATGGACAAGGAGGAGGAGAGCAAGGAATGAATGGAGAAATGAATCCGGGGAAACAGCGAAATCGCAGAGCGTTAGAAAGATTGAGACAAACAATACGAAGAGAGGCGACTAGGCGGAGGAACGAGCAAACTTGACAAGGCAGAATCATGAATTGAGGATGAAAAAAATATGAGATTGCAAAATAGGAGATCAAGTAGTGTGAGATCAAGTTCAAGATCGATTAGGGAAGAAAAGAAGGAGAGTTTACCAACGAAAAGTACCAAGAAGAAAACCAACAAGAAACACAAAATCCAAGCACGAGCATGGCGAGAGAAGAGGGGAAATGGAAGATCGTTATATTCCTCAGCCGAAAATCTTCGAGATGAGCGGAATAGGGAAAATCAAGGAAACATGCAACTCCAAGGGCCAATGACCCAGTTCTGGAAGGAAGAATAATCTTGCACGGGAGAGAAGAATTGAGAAGAAACCGAGAGATTGAGGATGACATTGAGAGGCACTACATTGAACAAGCACGGCTAGCTCGCGAGAGAGAAAGGATAAGAGCAGAAATAGAAAATCAAGAGATGGAAGAGGCAATCCACGGAGAATAACCATGACAACCGGGAAAGAAGGAGGGAACAAAATCGTACCAATAGAAATATTAATGAAGAATATGAGAGGGCGCGAGATGAGAGCTGAGAGACAGTAAAGAAGAGAGAACAAGCCGATATAATGGCGTGCGAATTGAAGAAAGAAACGAAGAAAGAGCGTCGCGAGGGAAAGGAGAGAAGAAAATAACGAGCAAGAAGGTCAAAACAGGCACGAGCGTAGAAGGAGAGAGCGAGCTAAAAGACCGATTAGAATCAAATTAAGAGGCAAATGAACAAATCTTAAGAGAATCGGCTGAAATGAGAGGATTCTTGAACAATAGAAGGGAAGGAGGAAGGAAACAATTGGACGAAGCCATCGCGGAAGCTGCGAAGAATCCCTTCACGCTAGAAGTACAGGATGGGAGGAATACCTCCTAAGTGCAATCTACACTGCATTAACCAACATCTTTGATGGAACAACCTGTGCGGTACAACATATCAAGGCTTATATGAGATGTATGTTGCAGTGGGAGAATCATGATGCTATACTATGCAAGTATTTCGCATCAAGCCTAATAGGAGAAGCACTAAAATGGTTTGAGGGTCTGCCAAGGAACACAATCACATCATTTAACCATTTACAAGCCACATTCACGGGAGCATACATAAGTAACAATTCTTCACGACCGGGTATTGAAGATGTATTCGGGTTGAAGCAAAGGGTTGGCGAGCTTAAGGCGATTGACAATAAGATGGAGGACCATGTGTGTAGCGAAATGGCGGGACGGGTTGAGGAAAGATACCTCATCCTCTCATTTGTGAATGCTCTCTTCGCGACTAACTTGTTATACATTCAAATTTTTAGAATCAAAAATACAATCACGATGGCAGAACTCATGAGAGTTACGGGAGGAGGAATATATTGCCTTAGAAGAAAGACAGAATGAAATGAACTCTTATCGAGTCGCGAACACAAGCTCGAATGCTGCGAACAAGCTTGTTGCCTCAATTCATAAATACGGTGGCGAGCACTTCGCAAGGACGTGAGCGAGGAAGGGGCGATGAGGGACAGCGGAAGATAGTAGCCATGGGAAGCCACGACCAATAAGAGTTTGAGCGAGAAAGGAACTACTACAACCGTAACAGCAATAATAAGATTCGGAAGGCTAGATCATGTACAAGAAACTTACGGTGGACGGAGGCAAAAATAATCATGCAAAAGGCAGAGAAATCGCGAAATAGTATGGGAAGAGATTAAGATGCCTCCACTTTGAATGCTAGTGTGGAAAAGATCTGGGAAGCTATACTTGTAATGGAAGATGTACCAGCACCTTGGAACGTGGGAATGGAACCACCACCCCGGGCGATAAAGCCATGAGTTTTGCTCTTACCATCGCTTCCATGGGCATCAAACAAACGATTGTAGAAACATAAAGAGAATTATTCTCGGGATGATTGATCGGAAGTGAATCACTTTCTAAAGGGAGAAGAAAAGGCCAGGACATTACACCACCACCGAGAGATGCAAATTAATCGGCGAAAGGAAAGGAAACATTTGTGATAGAAGTGGGAACAAAAGCCAAAAATTTGAATTGCAACTCTATCGTCCACTCCTATCGCACAATCGAAGATTTTCATGACAACGTGCTCAGTAGAGTCTTTGCGAGAGATGCTAACGATAAAGAAATAATGAGTCTGGCGAGAACAACGCAGTTAGAAAAGTGGCAAGTGAAGACTATTTCTTTCTCTGCCAGATGAAGTGTCAAAAGGAAGAGAAACACATGATAGCCCGTTGGTTGTGAAACTAGAGATTAACCCAAAACCAGTTGATGGAGAAGATGATGAAGCAGAAGATTGCTGGGCGATCAACCCGAATCCTAATCGACACCAGGAAGTTCGGTGAATATTCTTTTTTACCATACTTACAAGACGATGGGAGGAAAGGATGAGGATTTGATCCCTCGACATACAAGATATATGGCTTTAATGCACATGCAAACAAGCCAAAGGGAGAGGTTCACATGAGAATACCTCTTCAAGGATTATCAGCGATGTTTTATTAAGTGTGGTTGACGTGGAATCTCCGTATAATGCGCTGATTGGGAGGCCATGGCTTCATGAAATCTTGGGGGTCGCATCAACATACCACCAATGTATAAAATTTCCACATCCAAACGGCATTGGTATTATACGGGGGAGATTGGAAGAGTCGCAACAATGTCACGAGGTTGATGTAGAAAGGCTGCAAGAAAGAAATGCCAAAAGAAAGGGTTGGAAGCAACATGAGAGATGAGCAAGAAAGGAAAAACGTGGTGGATGCTATAGAAGTAAGGACTGAACATACCTCGCGAGGTGAATGCCTAGAGACAGGGCGAATATTATGATAATAAAGAAGCGAAGGATATGAAGAACAAAAGGCATAAGAAATGAATAATCAACAAAAACGGAGAAAAAGTAGCAATTGAAGCAATGATGTCGAGAATCTCGCAACCAAGAGTATATGAGAATTCGGTTAAGAAAGAAAAATGAAAATACAACAAATGAAATGGAATTTGCGAATACTTCGTAAACAAATATCGGCAAATAATGAAACATGAATGATTGAAATGACTTAACAAAGATGAATGAGTAAAAGAATGGGACGAACCTTTATAGCGTACACCCCACTAGTTCGCGAATAACATTTCGTAAGAGGCAAATGTAAGACCTAAAGTGCGTCATATAAGGGGTATCTCTCGACATGGCTCGGGGGAAAGGTTACACCGCTCCTGGCTTTGAGTCATGAAAATTTGGGGCCCATGAAAGCCTATCAGGAAGAGGTACCTTGGATTCCCAACTATATATATAAGGTTATACCACTGTTTGGGCGAGAGGTCTCTTCCTAGGAGTCGGAGTGTATGCTCAAGGCGCCGAGGTACACGGTTGAGCCGAGTGCCCGGATGGATGAACCTACCTGGCCATTCTTGGCAAGTCTTGGCATATGTTGCACTCGCCCGAAGAAAACTCCACTTAGGGTGCGGCCTTGTAACCATAAACCCTATAGGTATAAGGGATAAGAGGCTGCGAAAACAACTGGTTGTTGTTAAGACACAGGATGGGAGGAGCTAGTCTTGTATGGCGATGTTTCGCCTCCTTGAAGGGGCAACAAGGAGATGATAAGGGTGATGCTCTCCATTAGGGGAGTGTCAAAATGCAGACGCAAATGTCATAAGGCTATGTTTTCGCAAGAGAATTTAGACTTGTCATATTTGTGCAATGATCTGCGGAGGCAATAATACTAACGCGAGGGTAAGGCGAGATCAATGGGTCTTTACACGAAAGTGTACGGACGTCTGCGATTTCGTCGCAAGGCGACAATGTCATGGGACTTTATGTTCGCAAGGATATCTAGACCTGTCATATTGTCGCAACTAAAACATCTGCAAGGCAAAAATACTTGGAAAATGATAAGGCAAGATCAATGGGTCTTTACATGCAAGTGTAACGGCGTCCTGCGATTTTATCGCAATAAAGGTGGCGAGGAAGACCTCTAATTAGGAGGTCTAACTTGGAAGACCACACAAAAATGATAAGGCAAGGTCAATGGGCCATTGCATGAAAATGTAAAGGCGGCCTGCGACCTTGTCGTAACAAGAAGAGATAAAATAAAAACTACCGAGATGATAAGGCGAGATAAATAGGATTCTTAATTTATGAAAGTACCTGCGACCTCGTCGCAACGATACATTTCAATAACAATAAAATAATTATCCAGCAAAATACATGATGCCAACTAAAATCTTCCATCTGAAGATAAATAACAGAGGCAAGTATGGGAATGGAAAAGATGGAATATTGTTATTCATCTTCTGATGAAAGAGTTATACATCAATAATGTTGGCCAATTATATTACAAGGAAGAACTACCAAAAAAGAGAGTGAAGATTGAAATGTACGAGATATTACAAGCACAAAGAAAACAAAAAGAATTATCTCTTTGGTGATTCTTCTCCTTCATCTGATTCTTGATCCTATTATTCTCATCGCCGTGAATTTTCTTCTTCGCTAGCCTCACTTTCTCAGAAGCGTCTACAGAGACAGGCGTGATTCTCAGAACCTTTTCAGAAAGCCGGAGGATATAAATCAGAGAGGATATTGTGGTCCTTACAAACATACTCCATGGCTCCATTGCGAAAACGAACGGCATCATTATTAAAATTCGCCATGTAGTTAGAAATTGTTTCTTCAACTTGAAATATTTATTCTCTTGAAGGAGAGACTCCCTTCGAGTTGTTCTTTTTCAGTTTCAAGTTCTTCAATTCTCGCTTGGAAAATTCTGGCGAGTTGTTCTTTTTCAGTTCAAGCTCTCTAATTCTAACTTGGAAGTCTCTTCTACCGGATTCTACAAATAAGTAACAACAAGTTAATAATTTACAAGCAATACTACGAATAAGAAGCGTTATGGGTATAATAAGTAACCTTCTCTATCGGATATCATATCTTTAATCAAGGAAGTATGCTCGGCACTGAAGACTAACATCAACACCTAGGTTATTCCCGGCATTATCTAAAACTTTCGCAGCCCAGCGAATTCATCATCACTATTAATAACAAGAAGAGAACGAACTTGCTCTTCTCACGCTTAAGTATGGTATTGATTGAAGGAGTTCATCTCGTTCAACTTGCACACCAAGAAGAGATTTGTGGAATTCTGCTAACGCGCCTGTGCACCTCTGTTAGTAATTGATCGTTCTCATCTATGAGATCACTAATTTTCTTCCTTAAAGTCTTGATTTTCTTCGGAATCAAGGTACATTCGTTTGTGCGATTAGTTAAATTTAAACTAGATCTGTGTTCGATCTCTAAGAGATGATATTTGGATTGAAGATCCTTTAATGAAAGAGTTAATTTTATTTGAGAAACTACTTAGAGATTGATTGAGGTGAGTAAGAAGGACATCATCATTCATAGGCTCGGAAATGAATGGAGAAGAATGGATTCTTCGGAGAGATTATATACGTCTGCGAGAATAATAGTCGACACAAGAAAAATAAAAGATAGCATGAAAAGGATTTGAGAATTGAAAATTACTATACCATAAAGTTGCTGATTTGAATTCCCGAAGAGTGATTACTCTCTCCTTTTGGGAGTCCCGTCGGCTTCTAATTTTTGAATCTTATCGCGAGATGACGCGGCTTGACTTCCAGCTCTTGAGTCTTCTTGTTCAATTGTAAATTTCTCTTTTCAAGATTATTGTGTCTTCTCTCGAGATCTCGAGGCAACTACAAAGAAGTTCTTCCAACCTATGAAAGAAGATAGAAAAACCGTTAATACATATATTTTAAAAATTTAAAATTAATAGGGAAATATGACTACATGCATACCAAAGACCCAAGTCGTTCAAAAGTCGGAGAGACACAATTCTAGAGGCTCCATTAGAAAATTATTGCCCTCTAGTAAACGGCATTACACACATTTGCGAGAACCCCGCAAAGGGAAGCTAGGGAGCATCTCCCATTCCTTGGAAAGAGTCTCGAGAAGATGCTAGATAAGCTGATCCATAGAAGAACCGGCCAATGGAATCTCTTTAGTGAGAGAGGGATTCGAATCATGGTTATCCTCGTCGGAAGATTCGGAGCTTGAACTAAGGCGAGAAGAAGACCTGAGTCTTTAAGCTTCTTAGTTAAGGGAGGCAGATCTACCTTTGCGAACAGCCAGTTTACCCTTACTTCTAATCTTGGCTGTGACTTCTTCAACTCCAACCTTCGCATACGATTAAAGATAAAAGCAGAGGCAACAATATTGTTTCAAATAACAAAGGAAATGTTTCTTACTTCACTCATAGCGATCGAAATATCGTCGGAGTACTCTCCAACGGATCATCCTTGTAGCTTCTTCTCAATTTGGCGATCGAAAAATTCCACAAACTAAAGAAATATAAAAGAAAGTTGCGAGGGCAAGATTTGGAGTGGAAAACATACCTCTTTTGCCTTATCGGTGCCATTTGAATTCCCAAGGATGATATCCTGCGAGATTCGCGAGGAAGAATATGCGAGCCACGCGATGTAAGGGGCATTTAAAATCAAGGGTACAACCCACCACTTCTCATCCTTGGAGTGGCGAGGAGAAGTATTATTGCCGGGTGCCCGGTCAATATCTTGCATGAGTAATTTATCCTCGGGGACATTATCCTTCTTTTCGTGGCGAATGCCCAAACGAGATTTCGCATTCCTCATCTTTATCCTTTGAATAATTTTCAAAAAGTTCTCTCTACAGTGTATTTCTCGAAGCATCTATTTCAAGTTTGCAATGGGGTTTCTACTTGATATTAGGGTATAAAGATCCTTTGCGGCTACGGTTCATGAACTCAAGCATTAAGGCGAGATACAATCGCCACATAATTGATCAAAGCCCGAAGAATTTTTCATGGGCCAAGATTTCATAAAATAAAGGCATCTCGAGGATTGTATAAGGGAATGGGAAGTCTGCCGAGAAGCTGACCTAGCGAGACTATAATTTTTGATCATCACATTGATGATCGAGAAAACAACTTTGTAGAAAGAATAGATGAAGATTCTTGATCGGGAATGGTTGATAGAGTAAAACCCTTCTCGAGCAACTTGAACTTCATCAAAAAGAAGATTTGTATGCACGACTAATGAAGCCATTATCAGGTATGGGAATGGATGGGAGATTGGAGATTAGGATCAGCGTTAGAAGGGATGAAGAAAAGAATTACTGATAGCGGGGCGCAAATTGCGGAAGGAGAGAGTCAAGAAAAGTTGCGAGAGAGAAATTAAAGGAAGAAAGAGGAGGAAAAGAAAGCTATATATAGAAAAATCAAAAAAAGATTCTTGAGGAAAACGAGGGCATTTAATGCGAGAAGAGACACGAACGGACGAGAATAAACGAATGGAAGAGACGTGTCGAGAAAGACTTTAATAGTCAAAATACGTAGTAATAGTAGGGAGCTGAAACAGATAAAGATAAGTAGTTAGGCGGCAAATCAAAATATTGATTCTCATGATATTCTCTCCCTCGCAGAGAGATGTAGAGGAAGACAGACGGAACTTCATATATATGCTACAAAAGCTTGAACTTCGCTAAAAGAATAGAGGCAAGTACGTACTTTTCAAGAAAAATATTCTTTCGCTCGTTCCTTCACCGATTGAAACCAAGGATTATTACAACAACGAATTTTCCTTCAAATCGCTCTTCAAGCAATATTCAAGGAAAAAGAGGCAAGATGTAGGATCATAATGTCGCTAGCGGACAAGGTTCGTGGGATTAATAAACGACGTGTCGTGAGGGAGTCATGAGGAGCTAAAATAAACGACGCGATGAATAACGACAAACAAAACAATTGGAAGACATGAAACCAGGCGAGGTTAAGAAGTGTCGCGAGGATGAATATTCGTGCACTTACGACACTTCGCGAGACATTCCGAAAATAAAGGATAGCTTAGCTGTCATCCACTATGTATTATCCTATATAAAGGGCTAAATGAGTCTGTTGAAGGAGAGATCTTTTGAATTGTGAAGCAAGTCATTAGGAGAGAGAAAGTTTAAAGAGCGCCTTAATTTCTAAGTGTAATTCTATTGTACTGTGTAAACATTTCATGGAATCAATTAATAAATATTCTTGATCACATATCTTTCAATGGATTAGTCAAACAAAGCTGAGTAAAGGGGTGTAGTGTGGGATTTCTGCCAACTACAATGATCTCCTATCTCGGTGTCCTCACCATGGATTTGATAAGATGAAACTTGTAGGATTATTTATGATGGTTTAGACTATTGACCAAAGCCATGGGTCAAGTCTATGTGTCTTTGAGTGAGTTCACTAATAAAAGTCTTGAGATGCCTTCACCTTCTTAGGAGTTGTTGCTGAGAAATCCCAACGGTGGGAGTCTTGTGTTGAACCCGCAAAAAGACTCTTGGTTAATAGAAGTAGCGCCAATGTGGTAGATACAAGCTTCGAGTCGATGCTAAGTTTCTTTGCTTTGTCCGAGAAGGTTAGAAGCTTTGGAAATGGGTCGGTCTAAAAATAGGTCCTTGGTGAACCTAATAGAACCTATCAAGTATCTAGTTGTGGAATAGGAGCCCGATAACTCATTTGGGAAGGTCGGGTTAGTGAAGAACAAGCCCATGTCATGTCTATAAAAACGCTAGGTTTGAGAACCGTCTAAAGTTTGACCCATACTCGAGACCTACAACCTTTGGTTGGAGAAACCATCTAATTTTTCTTGGTCTAAGGGCCCCGAATCAAGTCCTGTCTAGTAATTCTCAGCCTCCCCCGAGTTTTGGTTATGCAAAGAACCCTTCGAGGTCAAACTCGGTTTAACCCTTGGATAAAAGATCACAAGTTTAGAGGATACTCTCGCCTCATTTATTAAAAGCTACGAAAAGATCAACCAAATGGTTGCATGAGGATAGAAAGAAAGTAAGAGTATAGGTTATGCTAACTCTCGAGGCTATTTCCGAGTTGAAAACCCGGGTTAGTCGGATAAACGAGTCTTTGAGGGAAAAGGTAAGTTTCTAGTCAAACTCACCCAATCCTAGAGGAGTTCATCAAGTAGGTGAAGGACCATCCCATCATGTGAATGCTATTAAAACCCTTAGGAGTGGTAGAGTGGTAGATGACAAAGGTAACCATGCCCGAGCAGAGTGAACATCTTTGTAGTTCACCCTCTGAGCCAGGAAAATGAGGAGACGATAGAGTCTAATGAGACCAATGAGGGTCATATTGAACCGAGCTTTGTCCCTAGAGCCCCATTCCCACAAACTGCTAGTTCCAACTAAGAGGAGTCCAACTTTAATGATATATTGGAGGTTTTTAAGCGAGTTACTATCAACCTCCCATTGTTGGATGCGATTAAGAAGATTCCCGCTTATGCCAAGTTTTTTAAGGACTTGTGTACACGAAAGCGTAAGCTTAGTGTTGAAGAAAGCCTTCCTAGCTAGTCACGTGAGTTCCATTATTCGAATACCACTACTCCTAAGTATAAGGACCCGGGGTCCCCTACTATTTCTTGCACAATAGGTAAATACCGTGTTGAGAAAGCTTTGCTTGACTTAGCATCCAGTGTGAACTTACTTCCATACCATGTGTACCTTAAGCTAGGACTTGGTGAGATGAAACCTACCCGATGACTCTTGATTTAGGTGATAGGTCCGTTAAAATTCCTCGGGGTGTGATCGAGGATGTTCTCATAAGGTTACAAGTTTATTTATCCGGTGGATTTTGTTATCCTAGATACCCAACTTTGTCCACGACCCGGAGAACCCGGAATCTAGGTAATTTTAGGTCACCGTTTTTAGCTACATCCAATGCGATCATTAAGCTGTCGAACTGGTATTATGAATTTGTCTTTTGGTAATATGACTATTGAGATGAGCGTTTTCCATATTAGTAATCTACCCTCTAACTAGATGACTCCGAGCATAGAAGAGGTGAACATGATAGGAACATTAGTCGAGGAGTCATTACCAAACACTTTGTTAGAAGATCCATTAGAGAAATGCCTAGCTCACTTTGGGATTGATTTTGATGATGATGATGTGATTAATGAGGGAATGCCTTGTTAGATTCAACCCCTTTGATAGACACTAGTAATGGCTGGAAACCCAAGTTCGAACCTCTGCGTTTCTAAGTCTACCCTAGTTCCTTCGTTAGAAGAGCCTCCTAAGTTGGACCTAAAACCATTGGCAGATACCCTAAAGTATGTGTTTTTAGGACCATCTGAAACTTTACCATGATTGTTGCTTCCAACTTGGATAGTGATCAGGAAAGTAGGCTAGTAACCGTCCTTCAAAACAACAAGGAAGCTTTAGGGTGGACCATAGCAGACATTAAGGGTATAAGTCCTACTGTTTGTATGCATCAGATCTATTTAGAGGAAGATACCAAACCTTCTAGGGAGATGCAACGAAGACTAAACCCCAATATGAAAGAAGTAGTTCGAACCGAGATCCTTAAGCTGTTAGATGCAGGCATTATCTACCCCATTTCAGACAATAAGTGGGTCAGCCCCGTTCAGGTTGTTCCCAAGAAATCCGGTATTACTGTAGTCCAAATGATAACAATGAGTTGATCCCAACCCTGGGTGACCACGGGTTGGCGTGTTTGTATTGACTACGGGAAATTGAACAAGGTCACTAGGAAGGACCACTTTCCCCTTCCCTTCATCGACCAGATGCTAGAGATTAAGTGGACATAGTCATTCTTGCTTTTTAGATGGCTACTCCGGAGTTATAATCGGATCGTTATTGCCCCGAGAAGACCGGGAAAACCACTTTTACCTGTCCCTTTGGTACCTTTGCGTATAGACGCATGCCTTTCGGGCTATGTAACGCCCTGCGACTTTTTCGGCGTTGCATGATGAGCATATTTTCGGATATGGTAGAAAGCGGTTCTTGGAGGTCTTTATGGATGATTTTTCAGGTGTTTGGTTCGTCTTTCATTAGTGCTTGCATCATTTGTCATTGGTGTTGACTAGATGTAAGGAAAGAATTTAGTGCTAATTGGGAAAAATGTCACTTCATGGTTCAATCGGGAATTGTTCTAGGGCATATCGTATCTTAAGGGTATAGAGGTAGATAAAGCCAAATTGACCTTATTAATACTTTACATGTCCCAAAACCGTAAAAGATATTAGGTCATTCCTAGGGCATCTTTGGTTTTTATCGTCGATTCATTAAGGATTTTAGCTTGATTTCTAGACCTCTTTGCAATTTGCTTGCAAAAGATGTTAAGTTTGTCTTTGATGATGCTTGTTTAGAGGCTTTTGAGAAGCTTAAGACTTTACTCACTCCGCACCCATAGTCGGGCACCTAATCGGAACCTACCCTTTGAAATCATGTGCGATGCTTGATTATGCTATTGGTGTTGTGTTAGGTCAGCGAGAAAACAAATTACTTCATGTGATTTACTATGCTAGCAAAACTACGAATGATGCCCAGTTGAACTATACCACTTCTGAGAGGAAGAGCTGTTGGCCATTGTGTTTGCCTTAGACAAGTTTAGACCCTATCTCTTAGGTTCTAAGATGCGTAATCTATCTGAGAGCATGCTGCTTTGAAATACCTTTTGTCTAAGAAGGATACCAAACCTAGATTGATTAGATGGATCCTTTTATTACAAGAATTTTGTCAGGACATTAGAGACAAAAAAGTGGAAAATGTAGTAGCAGACCACTTGTCTAGGCTAGTTGTTAGTTCCACGATGATTCCCTTCATATAAGGGATAGCTTTCTGATGAACAATTGTTCTCTGTTTCCCAATCACCTTGGTATGCAAATATAGTGAACTATCTTGTTCTTGGGTCGGATGCCCCAACATTGGGGTAAACAAGATCGTTCTAGGTTTTTAGCAGGGTTAAGCACTTCTTTTAGGATGATCCTTATTTGTTTAAGTATTGTCCAGACTGATTATTAGGAGATGTATACACGAGAGTGACCAATCCGGTATTATTTCCTTTTGTCATGATCATGCTTGTGGGGGTCACTTTGGTGCTAAGAAAGACTACGCTAAGATATTGCGGTGTGGATTCTATTCAATGCCTTCGTTGTTTAAAGACTCCCACGATTCTTTGTTGCCTTGAACGTTGCCGAAATTAGGAACCATTTCCGTAGGAACATGATGCCCTTGAACCTATTTTAATCATTGAGGTCTTTGACGTGTGGGGTATTGACTTTATGGAGTCTGTTTCTAATTCCTTTGGTAACCTATACATTCTTGTCGCCGTGAACTATGTCTCTAAGTGGATTGAGGGCGGTTGCGTGTAAAACCAATGACCATAGGGTTGTGATTGAGTTCTTGAAAAATAATATACTTACACGTTTTGGTACACCACGTGCTATAATTAGTGATGGAGGGTCGCACTTTTGTAATGGACCTTTTAGGCTTAAGATGAAGAAATATGGTATTACACATAAGGTAGCTACCCCTATCATCCACGAGACTAGTGGTCAAGTAGAGGTTTCTAATAGGGAGATAAAAACGTATATTAGAGAAAACGATTAATCCTAATCGGAAAGACGGTGGAAGTCTAGGCTTCTCATGCCTTATGGGCTGCAAATCTGCGTTTAAAACCCTATTGGAATGTCGCCTTATCGGCTTGTTTATGGCAAGGCATGTCATTTACTGTTGAGTTAGAACATAGAGCTTATTGGGCATTAAGCGACTAAATTTTTCACTTGACAAGGCGGGGCCCATAGAAACTCCCGGCTCAATGAGTTGGACCAAGAGATTCGTATAGATGCTTACGATAGTGCGAAGGAGTATAAGAACAAAATGAAACTTGTGCATGATAGAAATATTTTACGGAAGTCATTTTCTCCAGTCAAAAAGTTCTTCTCAGATGATACCACTTGCATCTTTTCCCCGGGAAGTTACGTTCTCGGTGGACGGGTCATTTTATTGTTCGCCATGTTTTCCTCATGGAGCTGTGAGATCGAGACACCCTGACGGTAGTAGTTCTTCGAAGGTTAACGGTCGGAGATTGAAACCCTTTTTAGAACCCTTTCCCACTCACGTGTGATGTTGAGGAGGTCCCTGCGGAGGACCTGTTTACCCTTGATTGACCATCGAGGCGATTGTATGTTTGTATATTAGTTTTTGATTTCTCTCTTCACCCGGTACTATCTTTCCACTTCTCTCTTTTAATGATTCCTCATGTTACTTTACTTTTTGGTATTGCTCTTTCATTAGAAACATTGAGGACAATGTTAGATTTAAGTTTGGGGGTGGGAAGAAACTTCTTGTTAGTTTTTAGTTGCAATAAATAAACTCGGAGCCTAGAAATTTATGTTTATTAAGGTCGGCACTAACCAATCTAAGTGGATGGAAGCATTTTGGTTGTAGGAGTTGAGGAACCAATCTGATTAGATGGCAACATCTAAAGAGTCTATTCATAAAGCACAGAGCTCAGGTGTTAGAAATAACATGATGGTTTCACCATATCTCGTTGAGTCCTTTTCACTTCTGTTTTTATTTTGTTCTTTGTAAACTATGTTTCTCTAAGTGATTAGGTGGGGCCCACGAATCAAGTTGTTACCAATGCTAGGATGAATTAGAGTGATTGAGATACAAAAAAAAAAAAAAAAAAAAGAAAGTTGAAAAAAAAAAAAAAAAAAAAAAAAAAAAAAGTGAAAAAAAAATTGAGACAGGACCATCGGACCAACCGGAATAAATTCGATAAAGTCGACCACCGGGAACCCTTGTATATGCCGAGTTGTGTTGACCTAGAGTTAGGATTATCGACCACTTTGGTTCCCTTGTATATGCCGGTGTGTTGATATTAGTCAGACTAGTATCTCAATCCATTAGGATAGGTTCATTTTAGCGGAGGCCTTGACAGAGATATGGGAAACACCGTTCACTTAGTAAACATCAAAACCATCTATGTTTTTCTCTATATCCATCTTCTTGATCTATCCATGTGATTAGTTTTGACTCCGGGTATTGATGTCCATTGTAGTTGCAGGATTTCCCACACTACACCCCTCACTATATCTTGATAATAATTTCTAGATCTAAACTTATTAATCACCTAAATCTCAAAATATAAGTGCTAGAAATTTAAATAGACACATAAGATTTTTACGTGGTTCGATCAATGTGATCTACATCCACGATTCTTCACTATGATTGTTGAGGTTACATTAATATTACATTGGAAATCTCCATTAATGGATATTTTCTAGAGCTCTAGATCTAATTATTTGGGGAAGAAGATGATAAAGAAAAATAATATATCTCTCTCTCTAAAATGTGTCTCTCCTTTTACAAAAAATCTATCTCTCAAAATTATCCCCCTTTCTCTCTCTGCTCTCTCTCTTTATATAGGTGTTTACATGAGTGGATGACAGCTCACATACAACTCATATTCTCGCGAGCTCTTTGATAATTTCGAGCTCTTGCTACCTTCTACGCGAGACATTCTCGCAAGTCTTGCTACATTCTCGCGAGTTATGGAAAATAATGAATCTCCGACAACCCTTATTACTACAACATCATTGAAAATAACCATCATACCTCGGCGCCTTGAGCATACACTGACTCCTTGGAAGAGACCTCGGGCGTCCAACCAGGGTATAACCTTATATATATAGTTGGAAATCCAAGGTATCTCTCCCGGATAGGCTTTCATGGGCCCCAAATCTCCATGACTCAGGTTCCAGGAGCGGTGTAACCTTTTCCTGAGCCATGTCAAGAGATACCCCCTTATATGATGCACTTTAGGTCTTACATTTGCCTCTTACGAAATATCATTCGCGAACTAGGGTGTACACCATAAAGGTTCGTCCCATTCACTCACTCATTCATTCTTGTCAATTCATTCAATCATTCATTTTTTATTATCTCTTCTCATTATCTTTGCGAAATTATCGCATTTCCATTATTTCTGCGAAATTATCGCATGTCCTCATTCTTTCATTCATCCTTTCATTCATTCCTTCATTTCTGTTATTTCCTTCACTTATTCTTTCATTTCTGTCATTTCTTTCATTCATTCTCATAATATCATATCATTTGAAGTAAAGTAAATATTCAAGAGAAATATATAAATTAGTCTTCGAGATTTTTCTCGAATCTTTGAAATCTTTAAGATCTTTGTAATTTAGAAATCTTTGAAATCTTTGTAATTCTTTATAATTTTGAAATCTTTGAAATCTTTGAGATCTTGAAATCTTTGTAATTTTTTTTTTTTTTTTTTTTAAATCAAATCAAAAATCTTTTATTTTCTGTAAAAGTAAAATGTTCAAAGAAAGTGGTACTTAGCTTTTATGTGATTCGTTGTTGTTGTTGTCTCTTGCGAAGTATATGATTTGCTTGCAAAAATAGCATCCTTGAAATGTATAAACGTCGCACAAAATATAGTTATCTCGCAGCAAAAAGAAGTGTGAGAAATGAGATTTGAACCCTTGACCTGCATCTTGCATATTCTCACACCATACCAACTGTTCTAACCCTCTCTTACGAAATTAATTTGCGAGATAATCATCAACTTTCTTCTTTGCGAGATAAGCAAAGTCCGTGCGAAATTTCGCATAACAAAAATAAATATGCGAGAAGCAAGAATTGATCCTGCGACCTTTTGCTTGCATTCATGCATCCTGACCAAGCGTGCTAGCTCAGCTCTTGTGAAGTGTTTCACAAATAATACCTATTTTCTTCTTGCGAGATAACTAAAGAAATATCTTTGCGAAGTAAACATTTGTACTATTTGTATGCGCTGCGAACATTCGCAAGGTAGACGTCTGCGGAAGAAAATATAAACCTTTGCGAAGCAAAAGTTTTTAGCAAAAGGTAGCGTGCGAGATTCGAACACGAGTACTACAACTCACTCTAGTGACGTTTGACCAACTGTGCTATGTCTTGTGTGCAAAAGGAATGCACAGTGCTATAGTTTTGATTATATCTTCGCATGTAGTAAAAATAATAAAGGATTGCATACGGTGGGACTCGAACTCGGGATACTGAATTCCTTCACTTCACATCGACCATCTGTCTTTTGACCGTTTTGCGAAAGAAAGCCATACTACTGTCTTCTTATTATTATTTTCTCCCTTAGCGGCCTAGTAAAAATATGTTGAAAATAAAGAGTGAGGTGAGGTTCGATCTCGCAACTCCAATCTCTTTCAATATTCCCTTAACCATCTGGGCTACTTGCTGCTTGCGAAGGAAACACACAATGCTAAAACTTTACTCCATTTCTTCGCTCTTATAAGTTCAAAAATATGCAAAAGGTGGGATTTGAACCCGCGACCTTAAGCTCCTCATGTTCGCTCATGACCAATTGTGCTATCCCTCTTATGCGAAAGGATCGCAGAATGCTAATACATGACTTATATTCACCCTTTGATACTCAAGGAAGAAATTGACAAAAATTCTATGCGAAGGGGAAGACTCGAACCCGCGACCTTATGTTTATACTCTTCGCCAGTGACCGATTGTGCTAGCTGCTGTTTGTGAAAGAAACACATAATGCTGTACTTGAGTTCATCCACCCTTTATCATTCTGGAAAAAATATATGGAAAATATGAGTGATGTGAGGGTTGAACTCGCGACATCCACCTAGTATACCTCGCGCATAACCATCTGTGCTGGCTGCTGTTTTGCGATAGAAGACCATATTGCCACTCTATTATTCTTCCTTTCTTTTCAGCAGTTCCAAAAAAGTGTGAAAAATATTGTGCTTTACGAGAATTGATCACGTGAGCTCTAACCCATACTCCTAATCCCCATCATCTCTGCGGTTTCATTTTGCGAAGATTCGCATGTAACCACCTCTTATTCTTTTCTCCTCTCTTGGTTGTAGAAAAATGTGAAAAAATATGACCGTGGCGAGATTTGATCTTGCGACATCAAGCTTCTTCGCTCCAACTCAAACCATCTGTGCGAGTTTCTGTTTGTGATAAAAATCACAGCGTTTTGTTCTTATCCTTTTCTTCGTTCTTCCTTTATTTCCTTCAACAATTCGCCTTTTTCTTTTTCTTCTGGACATGGAAATCTTCCATTGAAACCTTGATTTTCTTCCGTGAATTTCACCACAGAATTTTTTTTTTATTCTTTTCATATCTTTAAATTGTTGATGATATTTGCTCCCTGAAAGTGTGATTTCTTCCATGAAATTTCTATTTTTGAACTTAAACTTTGTAGATCTAGAAAAATATGAACAATAATTAATCTTCATGGAAATTTCTTGATCCAACAAATTACAGGAAGGATAAAATCCATTACTCTCTCCTGTTTCTAGCGCAAATGTAGTTGCAGGATTTCCCACAACACACCCCTCATCATATCTTGATAATAATTTCTAGATCTAAACATATTAATCATATAAATCTCAAAATATAAGTGCTAGAAATTTAAATAGACCCATAAGATTTTTTACGTGGTTCAATCAATGTGATCTACATCCACGATTCTTCACTATGATTGTTGAGGTTACATTAGTGTTACATTTAGAATCTCCATTAATGGATATTTTCTAGAGCTCTAGATCTAACTATTTGGGGGAGAAGATGATAAAGAAAATAAAGTCTCTCTCTCTAAAATAATATCTCTCTCTCCAAAAATGTGTCTCCCCTTCTCTCTCCTGCTCTCCTCTTTATATAGGTGTTTACATGGTGGATGACAGCTCACATACAGCTCTTATTCTCGCGAGCTCTTTGATAATTTCGCAGGATCTTGCTACCTTCTCGCGAGACATTCTCGCAAGCTCTTCTCGCAAATTCCTCTCGCAAGTTCCTCTCGCGAGTTAAGGAAATGATTGAATCTCGCACGCTAAGAAAATATGTTGTGCGATATTTGGATCCTACTGATGTAGCAAAATGGTAGCCATGTAGAAGAGAGATATCTCATCTTATCATTCATTAATGCTATGTTTGCGACAAATCTGTTGTATATTCAAATTTTTAGAGTCAAGAATACAATCACCATGACCGAGTTGCGAGAGCTTCAGAGGAGTATATTGCTTTAGAGGAAAAGCAAAATGAGATGGAATCATACCCTCATTGCGAATACAAGTTCGGGAGGCTGCGAATGCAAGTTTGTTACCTAAATTGATAAACACTGTGGCGAGTACCTCGCAAAGTCAACAAGGAATGAGGATACCCAATGATGGTCAACAAAAGTTGGTAGCCATGGGAAGTCGAGATCAAGAAGAATTTGAAAGAGAAAGAAATTTCTACAACCGTGGCGGAAATAATAAAATTCAAAGACTTGATCATCCGCAAGAAACCTATGGAGGTCAGAGGCATAATCTGCCAGAGACTTATAGAGGCCAGAGGCATAATTATCATAGAGGACAGCGAGGTCATAGAGTCGTATGGGAAGAAATCAAGATGCCACCACTTAACGCTAGCGTGGAGAAGATATGGGAAGCTATAATCCTGATGGAAAACATACCCGCACCATGGAACATGGGGAATGAACCACCTCCAGGTGACAGAAGTCATGAATTCTGTTCCTACCATCATTTTCATGGACACCAAACGAATGATTGCAGGAATATCAAAAGAATCATCCTTAGAATGATAGACCAAGGGAAACTAAATCAATTCTTAAAATATGAAGCGAAGACTCAACCATTACCAACACCTCCAGAAATTCACAGAGTAAATACAACAAAAGGGAAAGAAACATTTGTAGTGGAAGTTGGAACGAAGGCAAAAAACTTGTTCTGCAATTCTATCGTTCATTCATACAGGACAATCGAGGATTTTCATGATAGTACTCTCAGTAGGGTTTTCGCAAGGGATGCCGACAATAGAGAAGTAATGAACATCGCGAGAACATCTCCACTAAAAGAATGGCAAACACGGATTATTTCTTTTACTGCAGAAGAGGTACCTGAAGGTGGCGAGATGCATGACGATCCACTAGTGGTAAGATTGAAATTAACCAAAAACCTGTTGATGATGAAGATGATGGGGTAAAAAATTCATAGGCTATAAATAGAATTTTAATTGATACTGGAAGCTCTATAAACATCCTTTTTTACCACACTTACAAGACTATGGGTGGGAAAGACGAAGACTTGATACCTTCAACCTATAAGATTTATGGTTTTAATGGTACTGCCAATAAACCTAAAGGAGAAACTCGCATGAGAATACCGCTGAAAGGATTATCAACTGAAATCTTGTTTTGTATAGTCGATGTAGAATCCCCTTATAATGCATTAATTGGGCGACCCTGGTTACATAAGATCTTGGGTGTAGCATCAACTTACCACCAGTGCATCAAATTTCCTCATCCCAGTGGTGTTGGAGTTATAAAAGGAGATTGGGCCGAAGGACAAAAATGCTATGAAGTCGATGTGGAGTCTTGCGAAGAAAGGGCTGCTCAACAGAAGAATTGGAAAAGGAATATCAAAGAAGAACAAAGAAGAGAAAGACTGATGGTGGACACAATAGAAGTGAGAGATGAAGATATATTGCAAAATCGGTGCTTGAAGACAATTGAAAACTCATGATGGTCTCGCAAAAGGGAAGGAAATATCTGGAAATATGAATGAAGAAATAGAGAGCAACAGGAGTGAGAAGTGTAAGAAATAAATAATTGATTTTAGAATTGTGTAAAAAAAAAAAAAAAAAAAAAAATGAAGATGACGATCAAAGAAGGAATACGGGAAAATCGCGCGATATATGAATGTGATGAAAGTTTGGTTAAATAATTACAAAAAATCGAGCAAATGAAGCGAGAAATGAAGCAAGATTATATGAAAATTTCACAAAGAAGAAATAATCAAAAATCAAAAATCAATGATTACAAGAATGTGAGAAATGAATGAGTGAGTGAATGGGACGAACCTTTATGGCGTACACCCTAGTTCGCGAATGATATTTCGCAAGAGGCAAATGTAAGACCTAAAGTGCGTCATATAAGGGGGTATCTCTTGACATGGCTCGGGAAAAGGTTACACCGCCCGGAACTGAGTCATGAAAATTTGGGGTCAATAAAGCCCATCCGGGGAGATACCTTGGATTTCCAACTATATATATAAGGTTATACCCTGGTTGGACGACCGAGGTCTCTTCCTAGGAGTCGGTGTATGACCAAGGCGCCGAGGTACACGGTTGATCCAAGAGTGCCTGGGGGCATTTGAAGTGTCTCGCCATTCTACGCAAGTCTTGGCACATCTTTGCACTCGGCCCGAAGAAAACTCCACTTAGGGTGCAGTCTCGTAACCATAAACCCTATAGGTATAAGGGATAAGAGGCTGCGAAAACAACTGGTTGTTGTTAAGACCGGATAGGAGGAGCTAGTCTTGTATGGCCGATGTACGCCTCCTTGAAGGGGCAACCGGGGAGATGATAAGGGCGGCACCCTCCATTAGGGGAGCCGATAAGTGTCAAAAGACGCAAATGTCATGAGGCTCTATTTTCGCAAGAAAATTTAGGCTTGTCATATTTGTGCGATGATCCCGAAGAGGCAATAATACTAACGCGAGGGTAAGACGAGATCAATGGGTCTTTACATGCAAGTGTAAAGACGTCCTGCGATTTCGTCGCAAGACGGCAATGTCATGGGACTTCAAGTTCGCAAGAATTTTTAGGCGTGTCATATTGTCGCAACAAAAACATCCTCAGCAGAGGCAATAATACTAAAGAAATGATAAGACAAGATCAATGGGTCGTTACATGAAAGTGTAACGACGTCCTGCGATTTTGTCGCAAGACGGCAATGTCATGGGGCTTTATGTTCGTAAGAATATTTAGGCCTGTCATATTGACGCAAAATGAGGGGTGGCAAAATAAGACCTTTAACTAGGAAGGCAAAATAAGACCACACAAAAATAATGATAAGGCAAGATCAATGGGTCATTACATGAAAATGTAAAGACGTCCTGCGATCTTGTCGCAATGATGAATTTCAACATAAATGAAGATAAGATAACACAAGAAATCGAGTAAGCAAATAAGCTTGCGAATGCGGCTATATTTCTTCATTTATTTGTGAAGGGTTAGCAACAAAGAATTGCGAAAATAAGAAGTATTCTTACTTAAAGATTATCGATATAATCTCTCATATGAAAATAAATAACAGAGGCAAGTATGGGAATGATTAGAGTAAAAAATTGTTATTTTTTTCCATATGATAGATTTACAGTGAGAAATTACAAAAATGGAAGACTAAAAGGATAAATGTACAAGTATCACAAGAAGAGAAAAAAGGAAAATGGAGTTATCTCTCAGCTCATATCAGACTCTTCTTCTTCGCTAGCTTCACTATCAGAAACATCTGAGGAAGGCATATTTTCAGGAACTTCATCAAGAAGACAAGGATATGTAGAAAGAGAAATGCATGGTCATTACAAACTGTCTCAATAGTTTGATTGCGAAAACGAACAGCGTCATTATTGAAATTCGCTACTGTAGTTTGTAATTGCTTCTTCAACCTGGAATACTTGTTGTTGCGAAGAGAGAGGTCCTTCGCGAGTTGTTCTTTTTTAGATTCAAGTTCTTCAATCCTTGTTTGATATCTCTTCTCGGATTCTGCGAACGTATGATAATGAGTCAAGAACTTAATAAAGCGTTTCATAAAAAGAAGTGGTAAAGTAAAGAAGAACAGTTAACAACCTTCTCGTCGAAATCATATCTTTAACCAAGGCGGTATGCTCAACATAAAGACCGACGTTAACACCTAAGTTATTTCGGCATTATCTAGAACTTTCGCAGCCAAGCGAATTCATCATCACTATTTATGACAAGAAGTGAACGAATTTGGTTTTCTCGCTCTTTAAGTATGGCATTTTGGCTTCATCTCGTTCAATTTGAACTTCAAGAAGAGTTTTTGGAATTTCGCTAATTCTGTGCACCTTGGTTAGTAATGCGATCTTTATCATCTATAAGGCTACTAATTTTCTTCCTTAGAATGTTATTTTTTTCGTGGGAGCTAAGATATAAACCTTTAAATCGGTTGGCTAAACCTAAACTAGATCTATGCTCAATTTCTAAGAGATGAAATTTGGTTCGAAGTTCATTTATTGAAAGAGAGTTAATTTTGCTCGACGAACTACTTCAAGATTCGTTGAGATGAGCGAGAAGAGCATCATTATCCATAGGCTCAGGAAATGAATGGAGGAGGATGGCTTCTTCAGAAATATTATAAATGTTTGCGAAAATGATAAGTCAGGCAAAGAAAAATAAATGACAAAGTAGAAATGAAGAAAAGAGAAGGGTTTTATACCATAAAGTTGCTGATTAGCACTTTGAAGGGCAGATATTTTATTCTTCTGGGTAGAAGACTCGGCTTCTAACTGCTGAATTCTTTTGCGAAGAGTGGAAGTCTCATTTTCATCCTTTTTGCGAGATGTCGCAACTTCAACTTCTAATTCTTTGTTCTTCTCCTTAAGTTGAAGATTTTTACACAGAATTTATTACACACGTTTCTTCTTCCGCTCTTTTCTTGACACGTCTCTTTCAACCGTCTTTTCTTGACCATTCACGTCTCTTCTCGCATTAAATGCATTTATCTTCTCGATAATTTTTCTCCATATATAGTTTTCTCACCTTCCTTTTCTTCTTTTTTACTTTCTTTCTGCAAATCTTCTTCAATTCTTCTCCTCCGCCATTCACGTTCCTGCTACTGTAAATCCTACACTACACCCCTCACTAAATTCCACACAACTAAGCCATTTGAAGATGAATAATATGATTTTTTATTGATTAATCCCTTGAATATTACAAGATAAAATGGAAAAGAGCTAAAGAAAATACAATCACTCAAACTTTCTCTCTCCTAATGACTTGCCTAACCCTCTGAAAAAGATCCCTCCCTACACAACATGCTTATTCAACTCTTTATATAGGGTAGTACACAATGGATGACAGCTAAGCTGTCCTTTATTTTCGGGAATGACTTGCGAAATATCGCAAGTGTACAAGTATTCATTCTCGCAGCTCTCCTAAACTTCGCTAGGTCTTCACACTTTTCTCGTGTTTTGGCTGTCGTCATTTATTGCGTCATTTATATTACTCTTCTGCGACGCCCTCGCAATGCTGTTGTTTATTGATCCCGCGAAGTATTGATGTCGCGATATTCTGATCCTACATCTTGCCTCTTCTCATGTCTTCTCTGCGAAGGAGAGAATGTCATGAGAATCAATATTTTGAAATGCCGCAATCGTTTGTTTTCCATCAATTTTTTGCCGACAAGATTCCGTGAATTTAGGAATGACCGTTTACACGTATCTAAAATTTCCCTTTTTACCGGCACATTTAATGTTATCCGGTTACTCTTTTCTCGTCTATTTAAAGGAGGATTCCTTGTGAAAGCATTTCTTTTCTTTTACTCCGTCTTCTTCATCGTCTGCAACTTTTTTCTGCTGCTTTTCTTCATCGTCTTCTTTATCGTTTTTCTGCTACTATTCTTCTGTTACTGTTTCTATGGCATCAAGGTTTGTTAATTTTGCTGAATTTGATCATTTTGTGATTGATCTCTCTTATTGAAGTTATTTTATTCTGATATTGTTCTTCTTTTAATGACCCCCCTGCCATTTTTGTTTTAGCAAGAACAAATCTAGCACCAAGTTCACCATTGTGAACCCTAATATCTCCATGGGTTCTGGCAAATCCACCGCTCTAAAAGAAAGCCCGCGAATAACAAGGTATTTAAGAAACATTTACTCTTTTAATAACAATATTGTTGCCTCTGTTTCTTATTTATCTTGTAATTCGCAGGATGACAAAAATGTTGATAGGTCCCCCAAGAAGCCTCGCCATTCTAAACCTGTTGCACCCGCTGTTTCCCTTCCTATATTCAAACTTACAACTCCTACTGCGAAATCTTCGCAAGATAATCCTACTGCTTCTTCTTGCGAAGATACCGTTGATGATAACACTCCTATGCCTGTATTTCTCATAAATCAAATCCCTCATAACAGTCCCATTGCGAATGAGCCTATTTTTTCTTCCCTTGTCAATGCCTCTACCATTTCTCCAGTCATTAATCTTCATGAGATTTCCTCTTCTCATGATATTCCTTTAACAAAAGATGACTCATCTCTTCCTTCTTCTATCGTCGTTACTTCCTTATCTGAACAAATCCCTCTTACTAAAGAAAATTTGGAATGGCCTTCAAAGTTCTATCAGATATTGTGAACGATGTCAAGAAAACTTCTGTCAATCCTATCAAATCTGATGTCTGCGAGATTTTGAGCAAACACCTTGGCCCTGATAGAATTTCGCAAACATCTTTGGAGCAAGAAATTAATATTTTGAAGAATGATCTCCAAGCTATGACTGCAAAGTGTAATATTCTCCAACTTGAGAATCATTCTTCAAAATGTTTCATTTGGATCGTGATAATCTTCGCAAGAAGAATGAAGAATTGAAAGGTATACTCTTACCTCTGTATTTTTTTTTTTTTTTTTTTTTTTTTTTTTTTTTTGAACCAAGAGCTGTTGTTCGCCCTTCAAGCTTTAAACCAGAAGCGAAAAATGGAGATATACCAGTTGGAATCTATTGTTGAAGAAGTTCGAGTTGATAGAGATGCTTGGATGGAGCAATATAACCAATTAGATAATCTTCATACATACTCTGTTGATCAAATAGATAATCTTTCTAAAGAAAATGCTGACTTAGCTCAGAAACAAGACTCATTAAGTAATGAATTATCTCGCCTCTCTTACTCTTTGACTAAAGCTAATTTGGAGTTGGAAACTTTATCAGATGAGAATGTAATTCTTTCTCAAGAGAAGCGAACTCTGTTAAACAAGGTGGCGATTTTCTCGCAACAATCTGATGTTTGTCAAAAAATTATGTAAAGAACAAGAACAATCTCTTTGCTCATTGAGAAATCAACTTGAAGAAGTTACTGCAGAGAAGGATAAACTTATTCAGGGTAGAATAATCTTAAGTGTAAAGGCAAACCAATTCAAAGATCAATGTTCCAAATTAGAAAAGTCCAACTCTTCCCTTGCGAAAGAGAATGCCTTACTTGTTTCCAACGAAAAAAGCTTGCGATCTCGACTGAAAGGTTTAATTGGAGATAACTTTGACAATGCCATGGATCATTTGGAGAATAGTTGTTCGGTTTTAATCCAATATCTTACCTCGCAGAAGGAAGGTAGTCATAGAAATTGACTGCCTCATCTATTCTTCCTTTATCAAGTCTTCATATTTTTTGTTTGTATAATTTCTTTTGTTCTTTGTTTTTGCAGAGTCTGAGAAAAATCTTCACTCCTCCATTACCGCTTTGAAATCCTACTACTCAGAAATTCGCAAAGAAAACGGAATACTCGCTGCTTCTCTTGCTCGTTCTCATGACAGAGAGAAAGAAGATTCGACTATATGCGTGGATCAGAAAGATATAGAGAGTAAAAATCAGCAGAAAGCACTCCTTCGTCAATTTCATCTTAAAGCCGAATTTCTTGTGAATGATGTTTTACTATCTAAATCTCTTGATCCTGTATCTGTCGAACCTCTGGAAGTAAGCGACGATGAAGTTCCTAATTCTCTTGACAGCGATTTTGACTACAATAGTGGCGAAGAGATCGCAAATGAAGAGGCAGTTCCTCCTAGTAAAATTGTCAATGATGATCTGGGTGAGGGAGGATCTGGTGGAAATATAATAATTGGCGAAAATATGGATAAAGTTGCTGAAGAAAACCCAGTATCTCCTTCTGGCGAAAAAACTGATATTTGAGAATTAACTTTCTCTTGTAATTTTTCTTCTTGTACTGTTACTTCTTTATGTGCTTCAATCATCTTTTGGATGTGTTCATCTGTTTATCACTACTCTTTCTTTCAATGAGTATAATTTTTGGTATTTAATAATTGCTATTTTGTTTTCGATTATTTATGTTGAAATTCATCATCGCGACAAGATCGCAGGACGTCTTTACATTTTCATGTAATGACCCATTGATCTTGCCTTATCATTGTTTTTGTGTGGTCTTATTTTGCCTTCCTAGTTAAAGGTCTTATTTTGCCACCCCTCATTTTGCGACAATATGACAGGCCTAAAAATTCTTGCGAACTTGAAGCCCCATGACATTGCCGTCTTGCGACAAAATCGCAAGACGTCGTTACACTTTCATGTAACGACCCATTGATCTTGTCTTATCATTTTCTTAGTATTATTGCCTCTGCAGGATGTTTTTGTTGCGACAATATGACAGGCCTAAAAATTCTTGCGAACTTAAAGTCCCATGACATTGCCGTCTTGCGACGAAATCGCAGGACGTCTTTACACTTGCATGTAAAGACCCATTGATCTCGTCTTACCTTCGCGTTAGTATTATTGCCTCTTCAGGATCATCGCACAAATATGACAAGCCTAAATTTTCTTGCGAAAATGGAGCCTCATGACATTTGCGTCTTTTTACACTTATCAGCTCCCTAATGGAGGGTGCCGCCCTTATCATCTCCCTGGTTGCCCCTTCAAGGAGGCGTATATCGGCCATACAAGAATAGCTCCTCCCATCCCGGTCTTAACAACAACCAGTTGTTTTCGCAGCCTCTTATCCCTTATACCTATAGGGTTTATGGTTACGAGACTGCACCCTAAGTGGAGTTTTCTTCGGGCTGAGTGCAACATGTGCCAAGACTTGCCAAGAATGGCCGAGACACTTCAAATGCCCCAGGCACTCTTGGCTCAACCGTGTACCTCGGCGCCTTGGTCATACACTGACTCCTTGGAAGAGATCCTCGGCCGTCCAACCAGGGTATAACCTTATATATAGTTGGAAATCTCGTACTTTTACACAAAATTTATTACACACGTTTCTTCTTCCGCTCTTTTCTTGACACGTCTCTTTCAACCGTCTTTTCTTGACCATTCACGTCTCTTCTCGCATTAAATGCATTTATCTTCTCGAGAATTTTTCTCTATATATAGTTTTCTCACCTTCATTTTCTTCTTTTTTACTTTCTTTCTGCAAATCTTCTTCAATTCTTCTCCTCCGCCATTCAATGTTCTCTGCTCAAATCTCTCTTTTCTTCTTTCTTTTGATCTTTAACTTTCTAATCATTCCCATACTACGAGAATGGCTCCATCTCAGTCGTAAATATGAAACTCTCTTGGATGAAACTCAAAAGAAGTTACAAGAGAAAGGTTTCACCTTGTCCACTATTCCCAATCAAGAATCTTCATCTATTCTTTCTGCAAAGTTGTTTACTGATCATCAATGTGATGATCAAAAATCATAATCTCGCTTAGGTCAACTTCTCGCAGCCTTCCCATTCCTCTCTATAATCCCGAACTCCCTTGTTCTATGAAATCCTTTCTCATGAGAAATTCTCTCGAGCTATTTATCAATTAAGTGGTGATTGCATCCGTCTAATGCTTGAATTCGCCAATCGCGGCGCTGGTAAGGGATCTCTATATCCTGATAACGTTAAAGATCCTAACCCGCAAGCTTAGAGATAGTCATTTGAAAAGTACACTTGTAGAAAACATTTTTGAAAATTATGAAGTAATAAACATGAAGAATGATAAATCTCGGCTGGGGTGCCCGATTGAAAAGAAAAGAGAACGTTTCCGACGATAAGATACTCATGCTAGATATTGATCGGCATTACGGAAAGAACAATGTTCCTCGCTACTCTAAAGATGAGAGGTGGTCTGTCTTTCCACTATTTTTTTGAGCGGACCTTACATTTCGAGTTCCAATATACTCCTCATGAATCTCGCAAATTATCACCCTTGGGTATTTAATTGGCCCGAAAAAGCAAAAGAGGTATGTTTCCTAACTTTTATTTATTTTACAATCTTCACTCCCTCTTATATCTAATCTTGCGAATTTTTCAGTTCACCAAATTGAGAAGGAGCTACAAAAGAAATCCAAAAGCGAGTACTCTGGCGATACTTCGTTCAATCACGGATGAAGTAAGAAATATTTTTATTTATTATTTTTAACAATATTGTTGCCTCTGTTTCTTATCTTCATTCGTGTGCGAAGGTTGGCGTTGAAGAAAATGATATTTCGAACTGCGAAGGCTAAAGGCAAGAATAAAATCACTCTTCGCAAGATAAATCTTCCGCTCCATCTTCTAAGAAACGGAAAATCCATCCCTCTTCTCACTCTAATTCCCAAACCAAATGAGAATTAAGTGAAGATGATAATGAGGTTGATACTTCTTTTGCGAAGGAGAATCATTCAGTCGACTCTGCTATGGCGCAATTGTCCAGTGTTTTCTCTGATTCTATGCAAGGAATGGGAGATGATCGTTTTTCTGCTACTTGCGAAGCTCTCGCAAAAATCTGCGATGCCCCCCTGCTAGCGGATAATGATTCTTTTCGTGGAGTTTCCCGGACAATGACTCCCAGTTCCTAAATGCACTTAGTGCCTTGGTACAGTCGTATTCCTTTATTTCTTTGTGATTCCGATTATAAACCTTATCTTAATAATTTCTTTATTTTCCTTTATAGTCTGGGAGAGCTTCCTTTGTTGTTGCCTCAGATCTCGAGAAAAGGCGCAACAATCTTGAAAAGAAAAATCTTCAAGGAATAACTTAGGTGTTAACGTCAGTCTTCATGCTGAGCATACTGCCTTGGTTAAAGATATGATTTCTGACAGAGAAGGTTGTTAACTGTTCTTCTTTTTTATCATATCATAACAGAAAAAGATGAGTTGTTGAGGCATTTCAAAAATACTAATTCTCATGACATTCTCTTATTCGCAGAGAAGACATGAGAAGAGGCAAGATGTAGGATCAGAATATCGCAACAACCATACCTCGCGAGATCAATAAACGAAATCATTGCGAAAGTGTCACAGAAGAATAATCGCAATGAATGACGGCAGCCAAAACACGAGAAAGATGTGAAGATCCAGCGAGATTTAGGAGAGTGGCGAGATTTTGTATTTGTACACTTGCGATATCTCGCAAGTCATTCCCGAAAATAAAGGACAGCTTAGCTATCATCCATTGTATACTACCCTATATAAAGAGTCGAATAAGCTTGTGGTGAGAGGAGATCTTTTTCGGAGTGTTAGGCAAGTTATTAGGAGAGAGAAAGTTTGAGTGATTGTAGTTTCTTTAGCTCTTTTCCATTTTATCTTGTAATATTCAAGGGATTAATCAATAAAAAATCATATTATTCATCTCCAAATGGCTTAGTTGTGTGGAATTTAATGAGGGGTGTAGTGTAGGATTTCCTGCAACTACAATTTAGACTCAAACCCGACCTTCCAGCTTCCTTGTAATCTCGTTGATGTTTAAACCTCGTCTGAGATAAACCCACACAGATTCATCTCATCTCTGCCGCAAAATACCATCAAATGATCCAACCCATTAATTCTACAGCAAACTGGTGCCAGCAATAGTCTTCCTTGTCTTGATATCAAACAAACCCACTACTGATGTCTTCAATTCCTTCGTTTGAAACCCTAATTTCTCCATGTTCTTCTCTGAGTTGTTGATTCGTTGCTTCAATTAACAGCCACAGAAACCCATATTTAACAACAAATCTTCTCTTACTGGAAACAACAGTCTAATCTCCATTTCAATTACCACATCTTCTATCAACCAGCACCAGTATCTGTTCTTCCCTCTCTCAGAATGACAGCCGCCATCCTCTCTCAATTTTCAGGAGGAAAAAGAAGAAATAATGAGAAATTGATTTCTCACTGGATTCTAGGGCTTGTGTAGGAAATGAAGGTGGATACAGCCACCCAGTTTCGACAGATAAGGGGTAACCACCTCATTCATGACTTGTCGGTTTTGAAGGACTGACAACCTAATTCCTTTCTTGCTCAGCTGCAATTTTCAGTTGCGCGGAACTAACAGTCATTCTCCACCTCCTTCTTGAGCACCTTAGCCTGCTCCAAGTACAGCTCGCATGTGAGTTAACCTTACGCTTCAAATGGATGGTTTCTCCTTCTTTTGCTCCCAAGGACTCTATTGCACCTAATAACTCAAAACTAAACATAAGAGATGCAATTCACAAGGATAATAGCAAAGAAAGCATAAATACTAGATATAAAATTAGGTGTTTTACAACACCTATCAAGTCAAAACCACGTTCAAGGCAAATTTGACTAATCAAGCAAGGGTAACCTAACTTCTTGTTGGGTGAAGTCATCGAAATCATTTGAGAAATGATGAAACCACAAATATCGAGACTCAGAACACCCAATTCAAGGAAATAGACCAATTTCGCAAACTCACGACTCCACCGAGAATTTTCAATTGTGGAAGGACAAAGATTAGAGATACCAAGTTTTCCAAAAGCCATCAATGCAATACTAAGAACATTAGTAGGAAACTTCCCTTGATTCCAAGCAACCTTCTTACCTCAAAGGCCAAGAGAGATGTCTTCACGTGATGGTCGTTCATCACTTGGTCTAGGTAGACGAACATTGCCCAATGGAATTTTGGTAATCTTCGAAATCAACTCTTTATTAACAAGAAATCTTTCTCTATTTATCATAGTTTTGAACTCCATTTTTCCGTGATCAACATCATGAATGTTGGCATAGAAAATTCTTGTGAGAGTATCAAACCCTTGACCAAGACCATCAAAGATGTTTCCGAGATTGAATTTTTAAAAGCAAACTAAATCCTCTTTATGTCCACTAGAAGAATCCAATTTCTTTTCTAAAATAAATAGATGAAATCTTTTCAAAAACATTAGCCCAAGAATCATTGACAAATCTAATTCTAATAGAATTTTGATCTAAAGGAAGATTCATGCTAGAGGAACCCAAACTTTTTGAAGTTCTTTTTGAAACCTTGAAATTCATCATGAGATCTAGAAATTGGAGAGGAACAAGAGGAAATTACTTACTTGGAATGAACTTTGACCACCCCTTTGTTTTATTTTCCTCCATGGAAGATTTAATGTAGAAAAATTATGAACCCTAGAAAGTTCACGTACGCGGACTGATGGGATGAGGAAGAAGGTGCACGTACTTCTTCTATATATCCCTCACTTATGGGCTTGGACCTATTTATGAACCATGCCCACAAAAGGAATGTGGTGTTTTCTTTGATATTCACACATCAAGGTTGTGCATCCCGTGACAACACAATTTCTGAGAGAAGACGGATGCATCAGAAAGCTCTATTCGAAATTCCAAGAACAACATTTTAACCCAAATGTACACAAATCAAACCATTTCTTGCCCCATCTCAAGATATATACAAATGGGGTGATGCCACGCTTGTTACCAAGAGGCATGATGTCCATAGGAATCCTCATGCAACATTTCTGGTTGATATTTGTGAGCGGTTCAGTGATATAATCAAAGTAATGATGATAATCGGGGTTGTCGAAAGCGTTCTATCTTCCTTTTGATGTGACTAGAGAGAAGATTCTTCCGATTCCTAGACCCTGTGTCAAAAACATGAGAACCAGCATTGGATCTGCTTGTGTTGACAGAGTATTTGGTTCGTACATCATTATTCCATAGTTTAACATGTACAGAACTTTTATCGGGTCGATTCTCACACTTAACAGAATTAAGTTTATCTAAGAATCTGAAAACGCTTTCTAAAGCTCTGAATAGATCTTTGTCAATTGATCCATTACGATAGTATTTCTCAAAAAGATTAAGAGTTAATCTAGTGAGAGTCCATATCTTTGAGCGTAACGAACGTTTCCTCAATCTTCCCTTCTTTTTATTTTTTCCTTTAGATTGTTTCTCATCATCTAAATTTTCCTTCTTAGATGAGATGAGATTATTAAGAGAAACCGGAGGTTTTATCCAGAATAATCTTTGAGCAATCTTTAAGGAATTATGGCGTGCGTTACAGATGCCAAGAGCAAGTTTTCCAAAGAAATTTCTCATAGGCAATTTTTGAGGACCGAACAAACACAAACTTATTAGGTTTAAATTGTTTGCCTGCTCTGATACCAATTGAAAAAGCGGGGGTACAACAACCACACCCAATATTTCGCGTAGCAATCTGTATGGACTAACTCTAATATACTTTTAAGAGAATCAACTAGGCAGTCAGACTCAATCTTAATAAAAGTATATCAAAGAGTTATATCTCAATTTCTCGATTCAATACTTACTCAAGCAAATAGAAATCTGCGAGTCTAATTGAATACAAGAGAAATTAAATTGAACGGTACCAAAAACCAATGTTCAAGTGTCAATCAATGTAAATCAACAACCAAAGGTTGGATATTCTAATTGATTGATCTTAACGTATACAACTGTGATATTTCAATTATATAACAAAATATAATGCGGAATAGAAATAACACAGACACGAGAATTTTGTTAACGAGGATACCGCAAATGCGAAAAACCCCGGACCTAGTCCGGTTGAACACACAATCGTATTAAGCCGCTACAAACACTAGCCTACTACAAACTAACTTCTGTCTCGGATCAGAAGTTGAACCCCAATCAATCTCACACTGATCCAAGGTGCGGTTGCGCTCCTTACGCCACCGATCCCAACGAGATACTACGCACTTGATTCCCTTAGATGATCTCACCCACAACTAAGAGTTGCTACGACCCAAAGTCGAAGACTTTAATAAACAAATCAGATCACACGAGAAAAGTCTACGGTAATAGATAAATATGTCTCCCACAGAAATACCTACGAGTTTTGTTATGTCTTTTGATAAATCAAGGTGAACAGGAACCAATTGATAACCCGGACTTATACTCCCGAAGAACAGCCTAGTATTATCAATCACCTCACAATAATCTGAATCGGCGCGGTGAAAGAAGATATTGTGGAATCACAAACGATGAGACGAAGGTGTTTGTGATTACTTTTATATCTTTCCTATTGGATATATCAATCTCAAGCCAATCGTTACAATTATACTCAATACGATAGAAACAACAAGATCAGATCACACAACTACAAGAAAGTAGTATCGGTCTGGCTTCACAATCCCAATGAAGTCTTCAAGTCATTAACCTACGGGGTCTCGGTAGAAACCTAAGTTTAAAGGAGAATCGACTCTAGCTTATACAACTAGTATCACGCTGGAGGTGTGGGGATTAGGTCTCCCAGTTGTTAGAGTTCTCCTTTATATAGTCTTTCAAATCTGGGTTTGCAATCAATGTTAGCTTAGTAACAAAGCATTCAGTATTCACCGTTAGATGAAAACTTGATTAGATTCAAGCTAATATCTTTCAACCGTAAACTTAGCTTGTTACACACAAATGAAATGCACGTTTTTAGGTTTGTGTAACCGTACCCAAACGTGTACATTTATTGGTTCAACAGTAGTTAACCAAATGGTTAGCCATATGAGCATTTTCATATTAACCATATTCTTCTTCACCATAACTAGTTCAAATGACTCAAATGAACTAGTTAGAGAGGTGTTCAATTGCTTTGATCTCATAGAAGTATACAAGACACAATTGAAGCAAAAACGATATTGTTTGTACCCAAAATTACTTTTGGGCACGAAACACGATGAACAGATAATTTGGTGAGAATTTAGGTCTAGGAGACGAATTGGAACACGGACTAATAGACGCAGGTTTTACGTGGTTCGGCATGGTTTGCCTACATCCACGGGCGAATCCCCTTGGGGAATGATTTTTTTATTGATAATTGTATTACAATGTATGTTTTTTTCTCCTCTTGGCTACCTCCATTAAATGATTTCTGCTCCTCCCTATTTATACAGTTCAATGTCTAATTTCAATATAAACTTAAATGGAATTAATTCTCATTCATGCCTCCATCATGATTTCTGCATGAAACTATTGGAATCAATAATGCATGCCTCCATGATGACTTCTGCATGAAACTGCTGGAATCAATACTGCGTTCCTCCATGATGATTTCTGCATGAAACTGCACATTTATGCCTCCATCTTCAATTCTGCATGAAACTGCACATTTATGCCTCCATCTTCAATTCTGCATAAAACTGCTGGAATTAACACCGCATGCCTCCATCTTTCACCCGCATGAAACTGTTCATTCATGCTTCCATGATAAATTCTGCATCTTTGCAAAGCTGACTGTGGTTGACGGGCATAATGGTGACATATGGATGGATCTTGGGCGGCGACGGATTAGGCTACGGGTAGAGGCGGGCCGGCAAAGCAATAGGGTACTTAGCTGGGAATTGGTTGGCAGCGTCGCTGGCAACAAGAGTGGAAACTGTATGGCAGCACTATCGGCAACATGGTCTTGACATTGACTGATCGTTGACCAAGCGTTGACTTTGACCATTGACCGTGGTCGTTGACCGAGCGTTGACTTTGACCGTTGACCGGTTGTTGACTTTATGAAATACTGGGCAGGCTGGTGGGCTGTTTCGTACCTGAAGTTTCGATTTTCGGAAGCTTAATTCCGCATTGCATTTAGGTGCCATGTAACTCGCCCCCAAGCGTATGGAGTGTTACGCAGCTTGCCCCAAAAGAGTTATTTTAGACCATGAGGTGTTACGTATCTCGCCCCCAAGTGACAGTCAGTCACGTTGAAGTGATTTGCAATTCGCCCCCAGAAGATAGTGATTGTCATGCTGCTCAATGCTCGCACAAGGGTGCACTGCCTTGCTGCATTTTGCTCGCGCATGAGATTTTGAAAATATCTGCTATCTGGAATTCGCGCGGGGGGCCAATCCCACTATTCCAGATGCGCGCAGAATTGAAATGTGTGCATCTCCTCGTGGGAAAATGCTCGCCACATTATAGGTGTCTCATTAAACAAAAGTATGCATGAATATATGAAAAGATGCAAAAATATGCAAATTGTATACGTACCGTATTAAAAGTGTTATTGCGACTTCGTTTATGAGTTGATTTGGATGTCCACTGCCTATGTTGATATTTTCCAGTGGCGATGACTAGTGTAGTTGCCTTAGCGTCTCGGCTTGGGTCAGCAACTAGATTCGTCTGCGGGACTGAAATACACCAGTTGAATCAAAACTGGATTGAAGACAGTTTCCATGGAACTGTATTTCGGCAGCTTCGATCAGCTGTACTGTAACAGTTATACATAAAACTGGACTGAAGCAGTTTGTGAGGAAAACTGTACTGAAACAGTTTTGGGGAAAATCGGACTATAGCAGTTCGACCAACTGGACTGTAGGAATTAAAAAGGACTGCGGCAGTTCGATCATCTGACCAGCAGCCGTTGCTGTGAAACTGGATTACGGTAGTTCGATCAACTGGCTGTAGTAGTTATGTGGAAAAGGACTGCAGCAGTTCGATCAACTGGACTGCAGTATTGCTGAGGAACTAGACGACAACATCTCGATCAACTAGACTGTAGTAAATATGCGAAAAACGACTACAGCAGTTCGATCCACTGGACTGTAGCAGTTTCGACGGTGATTGAATGTGACCGTTTCTGGTGCCGTCATTTTACATTCCTAAAAATTCAGTTTTCTCCTAAAATTAAAATTTCACCTTCACGATGTTGGGAATTGACATACGATCTCATCGGGCCGAAAATCACTCAGTTTGGATACACGAAGAAGAAGTTATCGAAGAAACAAAATTGGTTGGTTAGCGCCTTGCTCCAAACATGTTGATGACGTGATTGTACCCAAAAAATATTATTCTCCAATTGCAAAATTTTACCTTCATGTCGTAGGATATTGAAATGCGATCGCAACGAGCCAAATCATCCAATTCGGACGTGAGACGAAGAAGATATCAACGAAACAAATTTTTAGACCAAACCCAAGTGGGGTGTACATATCCACAAGGCAAGAGAAATGGGGCGGAATCATCCAAGGGCCACGGAATTAAACAGCGTCGCGCCACACCGAATCAGATGTATGATATTAAGTTGCACCGCGCTACACCGAATCAAACATACGATATTAAGTTGCACCGTGCTACACCGAATTAGATTTACGATATTAAGTTGCACCGCGCTACACCGAATCGGATTTACGATATTAAGTTGCTCCGCGCTACACTGAATCAAATTGGCCGCGCCGCGAAGATGAACCTCCTGGTCCGACGTATTCTTGTTCAACAGCGTCAACAAGCGATAACGGAATATTCTCGGTATATTCTAACAACGTTAACAAGAATTAATATTCCTGGTATATCTTGATTAGCGTTTGTAACTAAACGGAATCTGTTGTTGTATATTTTGGTGACGTGGCATTTTCTGATTGGCCCAAACTGCTGACGTGGCAATGCTGACTGGATCACCTTGCTGACGTGGCTCTGCTGACTGGGCCATTTGTTGATGTGTCATTGCTGACTGGATCAGACGGATGACGTGGCAGTTGTTGAGTTTTGATGTGCCGCAGAGCATCGAAGTTTGATGTACCAAAGAACATCAACGGTCGGTATACTTGGCTCATCGGAGTTTGATGTAACTTGAAGCAGCGAAACTTCTCCAGAGGGTTGAATATTGGTATTCCGTGGAGCATCGAAGGTTGATGTACTACCGAGCATCAACGCTTGGGATACGCCGAACATCGAAATTCGATGTAACCTGAAGCATCGAAATGTTCTGACGTGGGTGAAGGAGACCCTGAAGTGGGTGACGGAAAATTAAGGTAGGTGAACGAAACCCTGAAGTGGGTGAACGGATCGGCCGCCGGAGTTGGCCGCCGTTTTTTTTTTTTTTTTGTATGAGAACTTTTCACAACGGTTTTTCTAAACTGTGGTCTTTAGTCTTGAATTTTCTGTCACGGTTTGCTGGACTGCTGCCATTGCTTTTGAACTTTTGTAACAGTTTTCTGTTTTCTTCTTTTCCTTTGGATTTTTAGCAACGGTTCTAGGGACTGTTGCTGTTTCTCACGGACCTTTCACCATGGTTTTGCTGCACTTTTGTGACCCTTTCTGGAACTTTCTGAGATGCTTTTCTGGAGGTTTTCCCTGGGGTATTCAAGCACCTTGAGATGTAGGCTACTTGACAACCTTGCGATCATGACAGTAGTGATTTTGACGTTTTACAAACTCGAACATGTAGACACTACGTTATTTGGGAAGCTGATTTTTCCAACTTTGAACTTGAATATACTGCGGATCGAACATCCTGGCAACAATCTTAGCGATCTTTCCGATGAGTCAGTCTTGGTGGCCTCTGACTATGAAGCTGGACTGCAGCAGTTGCGATCAACTGGACTGCAGTAACTTTGATTAACTGGAATTCAGCAGCTGCGATCAGCTGGACTGCAGTGATTGTAATCAAAACTGGACCCAACCATGTTGTGGATCGAATATCCAGCACCAATTTTGATGATGTTTTTACGCCATCTTTTACCGTGGACCGAACGTCCTAGGGGTGATTTCATCGGTCTTTGTAGTGATGCAGCTTTTGTAGTTTCCGAAGGTAATAGTTTTAGCAGATCTCGAACAACGAATCTGGATTGCATCAGTTGCGATCAACTTAACTAGATATCTGTGATTACATGGTCAGCGGCATCATGTGATCAATTGGACTGCAACAATTGCGATCGATCTAGACTGCATCGTGATTTTCAAGACATCCAAACTGCTATTTGACGGACATGATTTTGAAGTATTTTGCACAATTTTTTCTCAATGGGAAAACACGATTCCTTTTCTCGTATTCCCATTAGTCGGCGCCAATGTTTGTACCCAAAATTACTCTTGGGCATGAAACACAATGAATGTGATAATTTGGTGAGAATTTAGGGCTAGGAGACGAATTGGAACACGGACCAATAGATGCAGGTTTTACGTGGTTCGGCATGGTTTGCCTACATCCACGGGCGAATCCCCTTGGGGAGTGATTTTTTTATTGATAATTGTATTACAATGTATGTTTTTTTTCTCCTCTTGGCTACCTCCATTAAATGATTTCTGCTCCTCCCTATTTATACAGTTCAATGTCTAATTTCAATATAAACTTAAATGGCATTAATTCTCATTCATGCCTCCATCATGATTTCTGCATGAAACTGTTCATTCATGCTTCCATGATAAATTCTGCATGCTGGCAAACTGGACTGGTGGTTGACAGGCATAATGGCTGACATTATGGATGGATCTTGTTGTGATTGGATTAGGCTGACGGGTAGAAAGGCCGGCAGCGGTCTGATAAGGTACTTAGCTGAGAATTGGTTGGCAGCATCGCTGCCAACAAGAGTGGAAATTGTATGGCAGCACTATCGGCAACACAGTCTTGACATTGACTGATCGTTGACTTTGACCGTTGATTGAGCGTTGACTTTGACCATTGACCGAGCGGTGACTTTGATTGTTGACCGGTTTTTGACTTTATGAAATACTGGGCAGGCTGGTGGGCTGTTTCGGTTGAATGGTTAGCGGGCTTGGATGACAGCTGAACAGTGGTTTAGGCAACGTTCTGGCCCAATATGTGGTATTTTTACTCATGGTACAAACATATATGATTCACTCGAATCGATTCATGAACTTTATAGCCACGGTTTGCAAACTTGCATTCCTTAGTTAATGTAAGTATAAGTTCACGAATAATCGTTTTTAGATAATAACCAACCTAAGTACGCAGACTAGGTACGCGGACTTAAGTACCCGGAATAAGTTTGTAACAAGTTTACAAACTCCAGCAGATTTTCTCGGGGAAGAGAACCTCCGACAGTACGCAGACTGGGTTCGCGGACTCTTGTTCCGGTTTCCTGAGCAGCAAAGTACAAAGATTTCGGTTCAAGGAATAAGAACTTATACATGTATGTGTTTCCACACAATGCTTATATCCAACAATGGTTATATAATCTAAACTCTCATTTCAACCATTGAAACATTCTTAGAGGACGTTATATAGTTGTTATCCACAAACTATTTTTCGTCAAAGCCATTTTCAAGTAATTGAAACATAACATGACTTTCGTCACTAGGTAAAGATGAACTTGGTCAAAGAGAAAGCTTACCAACACATATTTCGAGAAATAGATAAGCGAGATAAACTCGGCTCGAAATAGCAAATGTGTATAATCAAAGTCCATATAACAAAACGACTTTTGTCTCAAGATAGGAGATGGAGTAGATAGAATATTATGTGATAGATAAGTTCAAGTCTCCACATAACTTTTAGTCGATGAAGTTCCACCAGTTCCTTGAGTAGTTCTTCGTCTTGTATGATGATCGCCATGGAGTTCTTGAGCTCAACTACACTTTCTATCCTAGTCCGAGACTTAGCTATAGTAGACTAGAAATCAAGACTTATAGTTTTGATCACTAGCATTGACAAACATGCTTGAGATAGCAACGCATGCGAGTTCGACAGCGAGTGCTCTAACAATCTCCCCCTTTGTCAATTTTAGTGACAAAACTATCAATACATATGGAATACAAAAATAGATAAATAAACTTTTGTAGCTCTTCTTCCAATGCCTAATCTTCACCATTACTCGAAATCTTCGTCACTTCCAAGTACTCCAATGATCCCAAAGGTTGTAAGTTTAGCATCATCGTTGTTGAAAATCTGTAGCTATAACACTGAGAAAACAAGAATTCTCAATCACTGTTATACAGTGTCATAGTATTATTACACAACATCACTCCCCCGTAGTCAATACTCCATCTCACATGGAAACCACTCCCCCTTACATAATGATCCGAAAACCATATGTATTTGTAGTGTGAACTACACATTAATTCTCCTCTTTTTTGTCAATAAAATTGGCAAAGGTACGAAAACGGTATCCTAATGAAATTTCCAAAGAGACATTTCATGACCAAAGGTAAGCACATATCAACTTATTTAGATGCAATCATATAGCCGAAGCTAAATGCTTTCATCAAGGAGCTTATAAAGATACAAGATAACCCCTATAATATTCCACAGACGCACTCCCCATAAAGATTTGGCAATTAAGCACAAGTTCAATTAAGAACTCTCCCCCATAATATGTCATTCCCGAAAGAACAACAAGAGCGACCTTAATTTCATAATAAGGATTTCTTTGGACATAACAAATCACATATGAATATGAATATGAATTTGAATCCAAAAATACTTAATCAAAATAACCACAAGAAAACCCATGATTAATCTAATCGGAAATGCTCAACATAAGAGAACTTACGGAGCCTCACAAAGATATACATAAAATATGGATCGGGAAGATCAATATCTGCGTAATAAACAAGGATTCATTCTATTTTCCATCACTATTTGCACAATGACATAATAATAGACATAATCCTCGTAAACAAAAGTTCGCCCTATCTTCCATCAATATTTGCATAATGACATAATAGGTTTCAAACTTTTGAGATGTCAAAAGTTCATTCATTCTTTTATCAATACATGCATATCGACATACGAAAGACTTAACTTTTGACAAGATATGGGACAATCATAGTTCACGGACATAAACACACATATCCCATAACAAATTGCAATATATAAATCCATAAAGATTAATACTGCAAAAATCATCTTCCAAACAATTTTTTTAGAATTTAAACAAATAAACCTGAAAACATGAAGATGAAAACGTTGGACATAGCTATGTGTAATCACAATAATGGCTATTCCAACCTCTAGTTATTATTCTAAACAAAACAAGAAAAGAAATTCTCATCCGAAGATTTACTAGGCAAAAAAAAAACTCAATTTACTCATCATCTCATCGGAAACACTCCAAGATGCTTGAATCATGTTCAATTCTTCCTTGAGCTCGGGAAACTTAGTTGCAACCAATGACAATTGTTCTTGCACGCACTTCACCCTTGAATTTACCTTACATTGTAAATTTTTTGAAGAAGACTCAAGGAGGTAGGGTGACAATCGTCAAGGGAATCATCTCTTTATCTTTTGCACACATTCTCCCTTATACGTTTGAAAGTACAGGGACGAACCAGTTTAGGAACCCCAAGAGAATTGCCAATTGAGTAAGATTGCAAGCTATAAGGAGTATTCAAGTTAATTCTTAAAGTTCACAGACTGTTTTAACCGTTCACGAACTTGAACTTGTAAATATAAAGACTTAATTTTCAACATCTCAATTAACTCGTGTACACAAACTGATTTGCTCAGTTTCCGAACTGGCCGATTTAGAGATAGTACTAGATAATTTTCATTTTAACGGACACGAGCTGATTTGCTCAGTTCGCGAACTAATTGCTTTAAGACGTTTCATGTATATTTTTTATTTTCAATTACACAAACCTTTGTGCAGAGTTCCCGAACGTCTCAATATAAAAACTCCAACGCCACAAGACAACTTTTTAGTTCACAAACGGTTTAACAGTTTACGAACTGATTTGGTCTTGTGACTAATTAAGCTTGCATGTTCCAAAACTACTTAAACGTGGTTCTTTGACGAATCATATGGTGTACTCTGGTTTACATCTTCTTTGCGATTCAAAGCAAACTTCTCGCATGCTTTCATGCATCTATATACAAATAAGTTTTGCTTGCTTGATTACAAAGCAATTTGTAAACATGGAAACTAGTTCACAAACCTGCTTTTCTTAGCATTGTTCATCAATATAAATAGAGGACTCCATGCACACTAGAATCTCAATCACGACGCTTCTTTAACCTAGTCGTCCTCTAAAAAACTAGGATTCTTCTGTGATATTGCATTAGGCTACGAATTTGAAAGACTAAGATAAGGGATTCGTGAAGCCCGATTAAACTATCTTTTACCTGATAATTTTTTTATCTAGATCTTATTTTTGTTGATCTTCTAAGTTCTTGAAACTTTAGATCAGGAACTTGATAGATAAAAAATCACAAAATTCTCTTCATCCCAGACTTTGTGATTCCACAAGATAGATATCTATATCACCTCTTGTATAATTTGTTTAGATATTTCTTGTGATTTAGAATGGATTAAGCATATCTATAACTTTTGAAGAGAACAAATTCAACCTAATCTTGAGTTTGCTTGATATTTTGGAAATTCATCATAAGCATATGAATTTCCATACCTTGATTGAATATCATTATGAAGGAAATCGATAGGCTTTACATTAGAGGCATTATAGTCATAAAAGTCTTCACTTAGGTTGAAGCAACTCATAGGCTTGTAAAGGACATCAGATAGGGGACTCGTGTTGCGTAGGGTCTTGCGAGTTCCAAGAGACGTAAAGGAGCACAACTAAAGCTGAATTTCTTGTAAGTTCGATCAGTCTCAATTACATTCCAGTTCGAAGTCTGATAGTGAGCTAGTGTTTCTAGCTGCTTACAGTGTGGTGTTCAAGTTATGGACTAGGTCCCAGGGTTTTTCTGTTTTGCAGTTTTTCTTGTTAACCAAATTTATGGTGTCTTGTGTTATTTATTTTGCATATTATATTGTTTATGTTTATAATAGAAATATCTTTTTTTTTTTGATCGGTAAAGAAAGGATTATATTGTTTATGTTTATAATAGAAATATCACAAGTAGTACGTTGAAATAACCTAGACAGTTTTAAGCGAAGAAAACTGTATAGAACCTACAAGATTTAGAGAAAATGGGTCATTTGTCCAAAAAAATTTAAAACACGGTTCAAATGGACAAGTAAAAAAAAGTACGGGTGAAATAGCCAAAAAAAAATAGCAAGGATGAAACTGGATTCATCCTGGCTTATACTTAAAAAATAGCAAGGATGAAACTAGATGCATCCTGTAAAAATAAAAATAAGAAAAAAATATTTGAAAATGGACAGGATGAAACTGGTTACATCCTGCCTATTTTTAAATTTTTGTCCATTTAAACAGTATCTTTTTAATTTTTGGCTATTTAAACAGTATCAAAATCTAAGTGTCTTTTTCACCCAGGAATTGTTGATTTTGGTCTTTTTGACCAATTTTGTGCAAGATTTATTCTTGAGAATTCGCATCTTAAAAGAAAGATTACAAGACTTGCTTTTGTTGGAATCAGCTTCTGTAACAGTTCGGGTACGTACTAGGTTATTACTTGGATATTGATTTTTGAGATCGTCCAAGTTAAACTTGTCTTATATCAGATATCGGATCTTAACTGTTAATTTGTGCTACTAATTATGACAAGTTTTTCCATACAGGTTTACGAACTAAAATTTGATGGTGTACCAGGCACCAGTCTTTTTCGCATCCACTAAACATTAATAATATCATCAACACAATACCCTGTGGACGTAAGCATTAGATGAACCGCATATATCTGTTGTATTAAGTGCGTGATTGCTTGCTCTTTTGCTTAATTCTTACCTAATTGCATCTGGATAATTCACTTGGACGCATACTCACCAAGCATAATCAATATCATTCGATTGCTTAAGATATAATTCTTACCAATGTATCCGAATACTACATACTTGATCTCTAGCGTAGACCCGTCGCATGTAAACTATAGGAAAAATAGTAGTTACAACCCACTTTGGAATCAAACCCAAAAAAGCGGATATTAATTCACAGCTGAACCTTACACAGAAAAAAACAAAATATCACTTATGTGTTCCTATGAAGAGTTGTTTTGCTTGGCATCAACTAAATTATAACCAAGAAAAAAAAATTAGTATGGTAACAAATTTGTATAGAATGTAAAATTTAATCAAGGGCTATTTTGCGTTTCCTCCCCTCCCAAGATCGCTAATTAGCGTTTCCTCCTCAAATAGATCGAAATTAGTGTTTCCTCCCATCGTTACCTTTTCCATCCGGAACCCGGTTAGCTAAGTCAGCAGAAGTACACAGGTGGCAAAAATATACGCGTGTAATTTTTTTCCCCTAAATACCCCCACCTTCTTCGCTCAAATAAACCAAATCATTAGCATCAGTTCTTCCGACCTCAATTTCCATTTCGTTCCCTGACTCTCAATGTCGCACAACACCAAATTCAACCCATCTAGTAATTCATTTCAACCTCCATCTCCATAAACCCATTTTAAATTCTAACTTCTTCAATCTACCAACAAACAAAAATCTTAATGTCACAAGATCCCATTTCTCAACCATTTGAATCTTCTTGTTCTTCCGAATTCGACCTCAGCTGGATATTTACATAGCACCTTCAGCTCGAATAAAAGTTCAATTATATCTTCATTCCCATCTACGATCTGTATACAACCACCACTGATTGAACCTTCACTCTCACAAGAATCCCCAATTAAAATCCCACGTTGTTGTTTTAGGGCACTAAAAAGACCACTGTGAACACAGAAATAACGATGGTATCAATATGTTCACAAACAATGCTCGCATTTATTCATGTACTTAAGGAGAATAAATCGTAAGTAAAACTATGTTGATACAATGACTCATCGACTCAGAGCCTTCGGGCTCATCCCTATCACGTGGGGGAGTAACTTAGCTATTCTTACGATCGATATGTATAACAAATCAGAGCATAATAATAATAATAACAGAAAGTGAAGTGTTGAATGTAAATGCGACAATGATTTACGTGGTTCAGCACTAAGGCCTACGTCCACGGGGGTTTGTGTTTCACTATGTATTTAAGAATTACAAAGATAGTCGAATGACTCTGTGTGAATAACGAAGCTAATGGGGAAATGGAACTCATACTTACTCTTCCTATCTCTCTCTGTTATTGTCTTCTCCTCTATTCACTAAAAATTGGTCGACCTCCTCTCTCTCAATGGAGAGGGGTATTTACAGGGATATAACATGGGGTCCACCATCAGAGGCAGTTACAATCTTATATTCTTGATCTTCGTGCGGATCCCGTTGATGTCTTCGTTCTCGACCGATGGCTCCATCGGTCATGCACGGTAACGATGGGTCACCTCTTTCTTATCCACGGGCTGATTGACACGTACTCTATGCCTAGAGTGTTTAATGCGGGTGGTTGGGCTACTCGCACGTGCCGGACGGATGTCTGCGCTCCCATCACATCCGTGTCAGTGAGGATAGTCTACACCGTTGATCTTGGGTCTTCCTTGAGATGGGGTAAAGTAGATCCTAGGGTGTTCTTCGGTACTTCTCAGTGGATTGATACTTCAGTGCCCCTAGGTTCTTGGTCGTAGGATCGACTTAATGACGAACATGTGCAGATGACAGATGACCCTTGGGTGCTTTGAGACGTGACATCGTGCCTTGATGTCTCGAGGTCAGTGTCCTCCACGTGTAATTCCTTCGACACGTGGAGAATGATGAATTATGTGTATGCAATTTGCCCATTTTCTTCTGATTTGGATGTTAGTCAAAGTTAGAAGAAAGCTGTCTTCTCATCTTCTTCTTCTCTCTGCAATAGCTTCCCCTAGGTTTTAGGGAACGTTACCCACTCCTCGCAATAACTCCTTCTTGAATCATGGGACGTTTTTATCATCTCTGGTGCTATAAATAGGAGAGAGGATGTTATTGAAATAAGTTTTATTCCTTCTTCATTCTCTTGTAAGTTCATAACTCTTCATTCTCTCGAACCTTTTCCTTTTTCTTTGCTCTTTAGCTCTTAACTTGTTGTTGCTTTGATATTTTTTGTTACGATTTCAATTAACCCCGACAAGACCTTCGTCAGTCACACCATTGTCGTTGTTCGTCGGGTGTTTTTAATTTAATCCGTCCGCCTCTGATTATCCTAAGCGCTTTCAATTCAGGTATGGTGTTCATCATTCTGTTCTTGATTTTGGTTGACGTTCATCTTTTTGCTGCTGTATCTAGGTTTCGTGATGAAGAACAAAATATACAAAAGTATATATACTTGCCCCTGTTCTTTATTACGAAATCCATGGCTTCTCCGCTGATCGTTGAAGCCTGAGTTAGGGTTTTTGGTTTTACGTGTTTTGGTGACGTTTCTGATAGATTATGAAAATAAACAAAGTTTTGCTTTATAATCTTCCATGTATTCTCTGTCTGATCTTCGTCCTACTTTTATGCTTCTCGTAGGCATGGCTGATCGTCATCGGATTCCTTATCAGACTCCACCATCGATTCCTTACAGTCTCCTCCTTCTAGGAGTCCTGATGTATCTCCACCGAAGGGTGGCCCATCTAGACCTTCTCAGCCGAACCTTCGTGCTCATAAAACTTTATCTTCATTTGGTCCCAGAGTTTCGTCTACGAAGAGGGGGGATCCGCCGAAGGGTTTTCAAGGTTCTAGATATGCCGTTAACCGTCATTCTTCTCAACGTGTTGAACCGACAAATGTGCCACCTCCTTCTTCTCGTCGTTCCGAACCACTAGATGTACAGACTCTTAGTTCGTTGCCCCTACTACGATGCCTTCCACGAAGTCTACGGTCCTATCATCTACTACTTCGAGAGGGGGAAATCTACTAAGGGTCCCGCGCCGAAGGCCGACCCATCGAGGAATCCGCCAACCAAGAGGAAAGCTTCAGATATGAGTCCCCCGAAGAGATCGTCGTCGGGTAAAGCTGCTGATTCTGATGTTGCCCCAGTTATACGAAGCGTCTCGATTGGTAAGAAGAAAGTCACTTTTAAGCACATAGATCTCGAAGCGTTCAAAGTAAAGCATGGCCTCGAAGCTTTCGACGTAAAGTTTTATGCACCCGATGATGATCTTACTTATGATCTGATTTCGAACTATAAGTACGATGATTTTTACTTGCTGACAACTGTGGGGGCCTTCGAAGCTGGCCTAATGTTGCCCTTGTATAAGTCGGGTTATTCCTTCTATTACGATGTCTTGGCTCATCGTGAGGGTTCTACTCCACATACTTACTGTCGTTCGGTGGTGCAACTAAGTTGAAATTATCTTCGTTCGTTGAAAGAATGCTACCTTCGGAGTAAAGGCGAGACGATGATGACATGCTACATTCCCGACCCCATTGAGAAAGATCTGTACACTCCTGCGAATTTTAATGCTTCTTTTGGAGACTACGTCAATGGTAGAAATCTTAAGCCTTGGAGTGTAGGTCGTCGTACAATTCCTGCTTCTCAAGGTGAAGTTCGTCTTTTAAGCGAAGTGAGTGATTCGAAGCTTCGTTACGTCCCTGGTACCAAAGGAACCCCTTCTCAAAAACTTTTTCCCAAGAATGAAAAGCTCAAACGTGACCATGACTATGAGTGGCATGCCTCCGTCATTGAAGTCGTCGGTCCTTGGGCTTATGGTTGGGTACCTGGTGAGCATGGGTGGCGCCCTGTTGCTGGTAGCCAACCTCGTGATAGCGCTCTCCCTCGCTATGGAAACTTCTGTCCTTGCAAGTTAAACTTTGATGGTATGAATTTTGAATATGCCTACGATGCCACTGATGTGGACGAAGAAGAAGTCTCTGATGCTACCCTTCCTCCAAAGAGTACTGCCATTGTTAAGGTATGCCTTCTCGTGAGATTTTAGTGTGTATGCTTTCCCCTTTTCTTCTTGGTTTGAGATCAATCAGAGCATGGAGAAAATTGTCTTTATGATAACGCCATATTATGATTTTCAGGTAACGAAGAGGAAAAAGATAGGTCTTGTTGAGGAGATAGAAATTCCCGATGAAGTTACCAGTCCCGTGAACGACGAGGATATCGAGGAAGAAGAGGAAGTTACCGATGATGACGAGCGTACATATACTTCTCCACACAATCATGAGGACGGTGAGAATATTGGTAGTAGAGCTACTGGAGAGGAGATTGCCCCTGGTGGTCAAGGAAATATTACCGCTGATGATCCTACACTTTCTCCCCCTTCGAATCAGAGGAACGAAGATGTTGATTTTCAACAGAAAGTCCCTGCTGGGTTGGTCCAGGAGTTTTCTTTTGGCAAGGTTTATTCCTCTGGTGAGCAGATTGATATTGGAGACGTTGACTTTCGTTTGCTTTATCCAAACGATGAATGGGATGTTATCGCTGAGTCTGGTGGTCAAAAAGCAACTGTGATGGAAAAGAGTTCTGATGATGGGAACACCGAGGCTCTTGCTACCAAGGAAGCCGAAGGCAAGAAGGATTCTGATAGTCAAAAGAACGTGGTTGACGAAGGGGCTTCCACCGAGGCTTCGGAAGGCTTCGAGAAGGCCAAGATGCAAGATGGGGATGATGCCATACTTAACTGGTTATTGAAGAAAAACCTGATGTTCGTGCCTAACCCTGCTCCAGTGGTCCCGGGTGAGAAGAGTTCTGATGCTTTCACTCGTCGGAACATGCAATTGGCGTCCCATGATGAGGTTGCAGAGAGCTGGGAGAAGGACCTGGGGGATACTGCTACTAGTCTTCTAGTTGATCCACCATCCTCCGTTGCTGACATGATGGTGATAGCCAATGGGTATCAGCACGGCTACCCTCAGCATCGTATTCTTGAGGTAACTACAGAATCCCTATGGACTGGTTGATGTGTTGTGACGTCTTTTTATTAATTGGTCACTTCTTTTTTTCAACGCAGATAATGAGGAGTGAACATTGCAATCATACTCTGTACCAGTTCTTTAAAGCGAAGGCCCTTAAATTGGAGGCTAAGCTCCGTCGTAGAGAGGAGGAGTTGAATGCTTCTGAGGCACTCGTTGTTGCTAAGGACAAGGAGATACTAGAATTGAAGGATCGGTTGAAGGGGAAGGAGCGGCTTGGTGCTGAAGAGTAGAAGCTTCATCTTGAACTCGCACTTGTTCGTAGTGATCTGGAGAAGGCCCGTAACGATGCTTCATCTTCCCAAGGTTTGTTTTCTTTTCTTATTATCCTCTTCGTCTCTCCCTTTCGTCTTCTTAGTATGTTGTCTCGAGTCTCCCGCCCTATCTTCAGCGAGTGATGTCGGAGGAGAGTTAGCATGGCTTGGAGTGAGAGGAATCGATAGGCTTCTCGGATTAGAGAGTTGGTGCGAGAAAATTAAGGATGAAGTCGATAAATGGAATACCGGGCCGATGAGCTGCATGAGCATAATGTCCTGGTGGCTGAATGGCGAGAGAAGCGGAACCAAATGGTTTATATGCAGAATAGTTATAATGTCGATCGTTGCCGGTTTAATCGGTGCCTTATTGTGGACTCGTGATAATCTGCGTGAGGCGCGGAGGATATTTCCGTTTAGAGGCTAAGGTAACAAGTTTGGAAGAAGAGCTGCGCAAGCTCGTTCATCTCATGACCCCAAGTCAAGGGTTATATACAACGACTTGTTCGGAGAGAGACGATGCGGAGAGCCGAGGCTCATGCTCTTAGTAACGCCTTGAGTGATTCTCGGGCCGATGTGGCTCGTTTTAGTTGAATACGAGAAGGATCTTGAAGTTAATATGTATAGGCTTACTAAGGGGATAAAAGAAATGAGTAATGAAGTGAACCGCCTTCATCATCTAGACTCCATGAAGCGGTAGAGTTGTATGAGTGTCGGTTTGCTCTCACAAATCTTCGTTTGGATTATAAGAAAATTTCGGATTTAGTATGATTTTATTGACGAAGCTTGGGATGCGATAGTTAATGAATATGAGATAGCTTCGGCTAATGTCGAAGGTATACATTTGTTTGGTCGTGGGTGGTCTTATAATTCTAGTTTTTTAACCCATTTGTGTTTTTTCTTTTTCAGAGCTCGAGGGACAGCTTAACCTTGCAAATGAAAAGCTTGAAAAGGCTCAATCTTCCCTAGTGAAGCAGGAGGGTCAGACCAAGTATTATTAGAGTTTGGCTGGGTCTTGGGACGAAGCAGCGAAGGAGGCAGCCAAGGAAGTAGCCCGACTGACTTCTTCGTTGTCGCAGTCTGAACTCAAGGCCGCCATGATTGCATACAAGGCTCGTTGCCATCTTGCCGAAGAAGTTAACAAAACTCTGACCAAGATCGAGCAGGGTCTTCAGAAAGATCATGGCATTGTCACGAATTACCCCCGTCGTCCTATGCCCGAGCCCTTAAATTAATCTTAGGTCCTCTTCGGGAGGGAGTGTCCCTTCGTCTCAGAAGAAGCCTCCAGTGATCACGTCGGGTCTTCCAAAGGGAACTAGATCACCATACTTGTTATACAAATTTGATCTGTGTTGATTATTTGGCTTTAGACCCTTTTTTGGTGTATTTTTGCGATTCTTGTTTAGTTTCCCGAACTTGTAATCAAATTTTTATGGAATGGATCATCGTTTGTTTGGATATGTATAATTCCGATTTATCTGCATGGTCAATTCAGTTATTTTCTTTAGATAGCAAGTAAATCTTAATTATTAAAAATAAATAAATAAAGTAATGGAAAGTGTGATAGACACATTTTTGTGTCTAAGTTGTCCTCAATTTTTTGTTTTGTTGGTACTCGAATTTGTGCTTATTATGGTGTTTTGTGTGTTTGTAGGTATTTTTGGGAAATAAACATTTTTGGAAAAATCGGCTCGAAAAATTATGCGGAGCACCCCCGGAGGACATGTGCTATGCGAACTCTGATTTCGGTTAAGGGGCAACTCAATTACTAAGGGGCACCTCAATTACTATTTACACCCAAGGGGCGCCAATCTGCTATTCGCACCCCCATCTCTGTTAGGGGAGGTCTTCTTCTTCATTTGAAATCAAATTTTGGCGGAAAAAAATGGTGCGATTTAGAGTTCCGTTTGGGGTGTTCTAAGGAGATTCAATCGGAGATTTTATGGAATAAACTTGTTATGTCAATACAAGGTTGGTACGATTGTTATAACCGATCAACTGGGCTGGATAATCGGATTTAAGAAAAACGGGGTTCACGGGTTTTTGGCCTTTCACTGCGTATTCCCTGGAAGAGATTCGCGAGAGAGTTTGTTTGATTTATTCGCTCATATTGTTTGGTAATGACTGTTTCGATCAAACGGGGTGGTACTGTGTTAGTTTCCATAAAAAGGGAGATTTCGTGAAACATGGCAAGCAAGATATTTTCGGGATATTCCATGTCAGTATCCGCAAGTTTTCGTAAGGTCATGCAGCGTGCTATTCATCTTCAGGGAAGTGTTTATAACGATTTGGAGTGATTTTACACATTCAGGCGCGTGAGAAATGGAAGAATCGGGAATTATTCCCTTAACAGGCCGTGAAGAATAATATGAGTTATGACGAGATTATTTGGAGTTATGAGGAATCATTCTTGGTCCAAGGTGTATAAATAGGCTTATGGCGTCACATAAAAGGGGGATGGAGAGTTAGGGGTGAGAACAGAGGCGAGAATCGTGTTGCAGAGTAAACCTTTAACTGCTGCTGTGCTACACCTCAAGAACACGAAGAACATAAGACGACGCGAACCGTCGTAAATGCTACGGTGACAACGACACTTCGGGGTCGTAGTTCGAGGCGATCTTAAAGCAACGATGAATTGATGACATTTACCATTTATCGTACACTATAACAGTGGTTTGTAACGCTTCTCATGCGTTGCAAATTCCTGGTTTATTTGATATCTCTCCTTTTCATCATTTGTAAGCGCCTTTGAGCAATAAAATCATATTTTGAGCGTGTTTCCAACATGATGAGCTAGAACCCATCACTGGGACAACGGAGGAAGCAACTTTTCATGATTGTGGTAAATGAATTAATTCTTTATATGACTTTTTGCATAGATTTAATTGTTTTATGATTTCTATTAATTATCTGTTATTTTGTCTGATGTCGCATGCTTAGTTTAAATTACTTTTGATGCGTCATGCTTACGACTTACAGATAATGTTTTATGAAATCTATTTTTGGCAAGGAATTAGAGTCACAACTTCTTTTGTTTGAGCTATATTGTCTCGAGTTAATGACTGAACCACAAGAATATGAAAAGTAGTGAAATCCTGCGTCCTAGTAACTCTTCATCCTGTGACAATATTTGTATATATTTTTATTTTATTTTCTTTTATTAATTCTTAAAATCAATCTCGTCAAGTCCGAGTGAACGACAACCCTTATTACTACAACATCATTGAAAATAACCATCAATCTTTAATGCGCGCAATGACGGACTTGTGTATAGATTTGTTTTTAGGTTTTTATTTTTATTATTTTTGTTCATTTTTACGCGTTTTGGTATTTCTGTTTGCTTTCAGATTTGGACTGGAGCGAAAGAAAAAGAGAAAGTGCTGAAAAGAAAAGCAAAGCCAAAATACGAAAGGAAAGAGAGATCCGAACGGAGTGAAGAAGAAAATTTTGTATATAGTGTAATTATTATTTTTAATTTTTTTTTAGAAACTGTAATTTGGTAATTATTTTTGGACATTTTTTATTTTTGGACATTGAACATTGGACATTATTAATTATAAACCCTAAGGAAGGGTTAATTTAAATATAAACTGCACAGGGAAGGACGGTGATTACGATATCACCTCGGCCCCTCGGGTTCGTACATGACATAGGAGTTGTGGCCCGAGTCGACCTCAACGGTTCATCCCCCGTCTGGAACGGGAGGTAAGAATTCTAAACACCCGCGAATACCCCGTCAATGAGCGGGTTTCTTTGGATGATTTTGTATGTATATATGTTGAGGTCTTGAATACGGCTGTTTTAATTTCGACTGGCCATACAAGATAAGGGTTCGGATTTCATCACCGTTCTCTTCTTGCCCGCCTTAGGAAAACGAAACCAAACACGAACCTAAGCCTAAAATTTTGACTAGAACGAGACCGATAGGGTAACGAGCTTAATAGGAAATTCATTCGAAAAATATTGGTTACTCTTTAAGCATACTTCGAAGTTCATGATGGTTTCTGTAAGTTGAATGCGTGATCGCCCGCCGCCTTGTAATGCGGTGAGGCCTTGGGTATCAAAGCTCCACGCAGCTTCCCTCGCCTCTATTCAACTTACTTAAACTCGGATTGATTCCAGATAGGTTTGCTCAGATTGTAACGAATTCCCTTTCGAAGGATTGGAAGATGGTCTAGAAAACAATCTAAGTGGAGCCATCATGCTTTTTGTTTGCTAGAAATCAGTAGGTTTGTTGTGGTCGAGTCAGCCTTGTTTGTGTTTGTGTAGAATTCCCTTGCAGTTAGGATGTCAAACTGGTATTGCCGATGCAACGAATATCCAACTGAACAATATGGACATTACTACTATGACCATAGTGTGAATAATGGTTGGGAACGCCAACCTTTTGAAGGTTATGGGTCATACCATGGTGATCCCAATTACTATCCACACGTGCGTCAGTCTTATGAGCAAAACAATTCATCTATTTCTCTAAAAGAGGCTTTCAAGAGTCATTCCTTATTTGTGAAGGAAACCTTAAATATTCCAGATGAGTCCCCAGAGCAGTCTACTAGGATGTCTTTAGAAGAGACTCTTAAGCAATTTACTGAAAGTACAAATAGGATTGTCGAAAAACTTGCTCGAAATAATCTTAATTTCCAATACAGTGTTTCCAATAATACCCATGAAAATGAGGATATTTATAATCAAAATGACGAGGTTAGAAATGGTAACACTACTTGTTTAGATGAGGTTCAACCATTTTCATGTTATGATTATGATGAGGATAGTGTTGATGAAGAATTTAAAATATGTAGGCATAGTGATCAGGAATTTGTTACTCCGATTGAACTTTATAATGATAGTACTATTTTTAGTTCAAATCCCAATAATTTTAATGATTATTCACCTATTCGAAAGGACGAGGATTTTACTAGAGATGCCACCGTTTTAGACGATGTAGTTCATGATCCTTTAGCCTACAATATGTTGGATAATCCATTATTTGATGTGCCTATAAGTGAATTAGAGGAAGTAACTATGATTAACACCTTAGTTAACGAGCCTTTAATAGAAACTTTCGCTGATAATCCTTTATATGATTGTGATGATGGTTTAGAGGAAAGAGTTTACCCTGAGAATACTTTTTTTTAGAGTCTAGTGATTTAGAAACACTAGTCTTAGAAGACGACAAACTCGTAGAGATGAGTAAGGATGCATTACCTGATAATAACTTAGAAGAATCAATTGACCATTTTCAGGATTCTGATGTTCTCGAAATTAGGGAAATTGTGACTAGTCTATCTAGAGACACCGAAAACTCTAAGTTTGGGGTGATTATCACTCTCCTAGTGCCTTACCTTTAACTCTCGTAAAGTCCCCTCACTTAGGACTGGACATCCGTGCCTCAACCATTTTACAAGATTATCTTCATACACTTTTTCCCGAACCTAGTTGTTTCCATAAAGAAGTTCGGTTGTTAGAAACCCATCCTCTGGTTGATGTGGTTAACCCAGAGGCTATGATACCACGATTGACTTTGTTTTCCCACCAAAAACCTTCCTTCCAATTGTGGGAACGTATAAGTTTCAGATGTGTCAATTATTAAGTTTTGAGACTAAACCTAATTACTTTAGGATATTAGGGTCGACACATTTGCTTAAGGAAGACCACCAATCTTATTGTGGTCAAATTGTGTAAGTCAAAACCGATTGACTTAGAGGATCCTAAATTATTCAGGTTATTATTATGTGCTTCTAAGTTTTTATTTGAGTTTTTCCAGACTCTAGAACCTGAACATTTGGATCTAACTCATGAGGAAACGCAACCCATGAAAATATGTTATCTAGACCCTTTTATAAAGCCTGAACCCGAACCACAACTAGATGTAGTTGTCTTAAAAATAGATAAGGGTGTGTTGGATATCTTCCTGGTCTGTTGCAGTCTCCTCTTCTTGTGGTTAGCACTTTTTGATCCAGATGACCCAAAGTTATTCCGGCTGCTGCTTTATGATTCTTCGAGGTGACTAGTTCTTTCTTAGTCTGGCTGAAGACTTTAAACTTAGCACTTCTTGGGAGGTAACCCATGCTCATGCAACACGGTAATATCTTTCCTTAACTCTTTTGCTTCAAGTGGTAACAGTTTCTCCTTGTTCATACTTTTAATTTTATATTTAGAACATTGAGGACAATGTTAGATTTAAGTTTGGGGGTATGGGAGAAACTTTTTAGTTGCAATAAATAAACTCCAGAGACTAGAAATTTATGTTTATTAAGGATGGCACTAACCAATCTAAGTGGATGGAAGCATCTTGGTTGTAGGAGTTGAGGAACCAATCTGATTAGATGGAAACATCTAAAGAGTCTATTCATAAAAGCACAGAGCTCAGGTGTTAGAAAAGAAAACATGGTAGTTTCGCCATATCCTCGTGATGGAAACATCGAAAGAATCCTGATCACTTCTTTTTTTTTCTTTTTACCATTTCTAGGGTGAAATAGAGTGACTGAGATACCCAAAAAAAAAAAAAAAAAAAAAGTTGAGACCAGACCATTAGACCAACCGGAATAAATACAATAAAGTCGACCACTGGTACCCTTGTATATGCCAGCTGAGTTGACCTAGAGTTAGGTTTATCGACCACTGGTTCCCTTGTATATGCCAGTGTGTTGATATTAGTCCAGACCAGTATCTCAGTCCATTAGGATAGGTTCACCTTAGTCAACATCATCCACGTTTTTCTCTACATCCATCTTTTTAATCTATCCATGTGATTGGTTGACTCCGGTTTATGATGTCCAGAAACTATCTGAGCAGAGCTCTGTCACTTTATATGAATTTTAGTATGCTTGACTGCAAACTCGTGTACAGCAATTGGAATTTCGCATCGGGGTACTTCCTCCTGTAGTCAATAAGTATGCCAACCAAGGAGATTCTTCAGTGCCGTCCAAGATTCTGCGTAGATAGCTAGGGTCTGGAGTAAAGGTTTTGTGGGTACACCTCTGGTAAACCCTCCGGAGACAACACTCCGCCACTAGGGCCACCTAGGGGTTCAAATGATTTTTATTTTCTAGAATAAATTTGCTCGAGGACTAGCAAATAATAAGTTTGGGGGTATTTGATAGACACATTTTTGTGTCTAAGTTGTCCTCAATTTTCTGTTTTGTTGGTACTCGAATTTGTGCTTATTATGGTGTTTTGTGTGTTTGTATGTATTTTTGGGAAATAAACATTTTTGGAAAAATCGGCTCGAAAAATTATGTGGAGCACCCCCGGAGGACATGTGCTATGCGGACTCTCATTTCGGTTAAGGGGCACCTCAATTACTAAGGGGAACCTCAATTACTATTTACACCCAAGGGGCGCCAACTGCTATTCGCACCCCCATCTCTCGTTAGGGGAGGTATTCTTCTTCATTTGAAATCAAATTTTGGAGGGAAAAAATGGTGCGATTTAGGGTTCCAGTTTGGGGTTGTTCTAAGGAGATTCAATCAGAGATTTTTATGGAATAAACTTGTTATGTCAATACAAGGTTGGTACAGTTGTTATAACCGATCAACCTGGGCTGTATAATCGGATTTAAGAAAAACAGGGTTCACGGGTTTTTGGCCTTTCACCTGCGTATTCCCTGGAAGAGATTCGCGAGAGAGTTTGTTTGATTTATTCGCTCATATTGTTTGGTAATGACCTGTTTCAGTCAAACAGGGGTGGTACCTGTGTTAGTTTCCATAAAAAGGGAGATTTCGTGAAACAGGGCAAGCAAGATATTTTCGGGATATTCCATGCCGTATCCGGCAAGTTTTCGTAAGGTCTGCAGCGTGCTATTCATCTTCGGGGAAGTGTTTATAACGATTTGGAGTGATTTTACACATTCAAGCGCGTGAGAAAAATGGAAGAATCGGGAATTATTCCCTTAACAGCCGTGAAGAATAATATGAGTTATGACGAGATTATTTGGAGTTATGAGGAATCATTCTTGGTCCAAGGTGTATAAATAGGCTTATGGCGTCACATAAAAGGGGGATGGAGAGTTAGGGGTGAGAACGAGGCGAGAATCGTGTTGCGAGTAAACCTTTACTGCTGCTGCTGCTGCTACACCTCAAGAACACGAAGAACATAAGACACACGCGGAACCGTCAGAACGCTTACAAAGGACAACGACACTTCGGGGGTCGTAGTTCGGAGGCGCCTTAAAGCAACGAAAGAATAAATGACATTTACCATTTATCGTACACTATAACAAAGGTTTGTAACGCTTCTCATGCGTTGCAAATTCCTCGGTTTATTTGATATCTCTCCTTTTCATCATTTGTAAGCGCCTTTGAGCAATAAAATCATATTTTGAGCGTGTTTCCAACATGATGAGCTAGAACCCATCACCGGGACAACGGAGGAAGCAACTTTTCATGATTGTGGTAAATGAATTAATTCTTTATATGACTTTTTGCATAGATTTAATTGTTTTATGATTTCTATTAATTATCTCATTATTTTGTTCGATTGCCGCATGCTTAGTTTAAATTACTTTTGATGCGTCATGCTTACGACTTACGAGATAATGTTTTATGAAATCTATTTTTGGCAAGGAATTAGAGTCACAACTTCTTTTGTTTGAGCTATATTGTCTCGAGTTAATGATCGAACCACAAGAATATGAAAAGTAGTGAAATCCTGCGTCCTAGTAACTCTTCATCCCGTGACAATATTTGTATATATTTTTCTTTTATTTTCTTTTATTAATTCTTAAAATCAATCTCGTCAAGTCCGAGTGAACGACAACCCTTATTACTACAACATCATTGAAATAACCTTCAAAGTGTTTGACGGCAATAACGAAGATATGCACCTTCGTCATTGACTTTGGACTGTCACCCGTTGACTAACCCTTGGCCGAGGATTCCCAAACGGTGGGGTTGACGCAGTTCCCTGATATGTAATGCGTTATTAAATATTTACATGCATTCATTCCGCACCCCTGCCTTTTGATTGGTTGGGTATCTCTTTCTGCTAGAAGCCTTCCCCATGGTCTTACACTCATAGACGCTGATAGGGGAGTCCCGAGAGATTGTATATGGTTACTTTCCCCAATAGAAATTTTTCAAAAAGCTTATTTGATTGATCAGGTGAGGTCTGCTATTCCTCGTCTAGAGATAGAAACATGTCGAGTGGGTACGCTGTCTTCTTCTTCTGGTGCTCTTCACGCAGATGCAGAACTGCGTTGCTTTTACGGGTAGTATGGCTTGAGATATTTTTCATTCCACGTGTGTCTAAGACTTCTCCTTTCAGGTTACGCAGGTAATAGGATCCATTTCCTGCGATGTCATGTATCACAAAAGGTCCTCCCCATGTTGGTGCTAATTTGCCCCACTTTTTCTCTCGCTGGTATTGGGGTATAGTTCTCAGCACATACTGTCCTTCTACAAAGTTTCTAAGTTTAACCTTCTTGTTGTATTCCCTTGCTAATCTTCGTTGGTAATTCTCCATCCTCTGTAGCGATGTCTCCCTTCTTTCTTCAAGATCATCGAGTCTTTCCAGCATCATGTCCGTTGTGAGGTTCTTCTCCCATGCTTCGGTCTTTGTGGTTGGCATGATGATTTCTGTTGGGATAACTGCTTCAGATCCGTAAGTGAGGAGGAATGGCGATTCTCCTGTAGCGGACCTTCGAGTTGTTCGGTATGCCCATAACACGTTGTGTAGTTGTTCACACCACCGCCCTTTGTGTTCATCCAGCTGCTTTTTGAGGATAAGAGTGAGGGTCTTATTAGTAGCCTCGGCCTGGCCGTTGCTTTGAGGATAGATGGGGTTGATTTATTCTTCCTGATTTTGAAGGTATCAAAAAGCATGTCTATGTTCTTTCCCTGCAGTTGTTTGCCGTTGTCAGAGACAATCTCTGCGGGGATCCCGAACCTGCACATGATATTTTGGAAGATAAATGTGAATACGTCTGAGTCGCGGATTCTATCTAGGGCCCTGGCTTCTAACCATTTGTTGAAGTAATCTGTGGCTACAATCAAGAATCGTCTTTTCCCCGATCCTTCGATCAGGGGTCCGACGATGTCTATGCCCCATTTTGAGAAGGTCCAAGGACTATCCACGGAATTCAGCTTCATTGTAGGTGCATGGATTCTTTTAGCAAACCGCCGGCATTCCTCACATCTCCTAGACATTCTCGCAGCGTCTCGTATCATTTGTGTCCAATAATATCCCTGCATTTTTGCTTTGTCTGCTAGTGACCTCATCCCACTATGGTTGCCCGCGGCTCAATAGTGTATGTCTTTCAAAACCCGATGTCATTCTTCTCTTGATAGGCAACGTAGCAGCGGTCCAAGAAAAGACTTCTTATATAAAATTCCACACCTAAGGTCGTATCTCCCCGCCTTTGATTGCACCTTTCTAGCTTGCTTCAAGTCCGTAGGCAGCGTTCCTTCTTTAAGGAAAAGATGAACTTTGGTTATCCAATCTTCTTCGTTCTTGAAGTCTTCGTCTTCGTTAGCTCTTGTCATAATATCATCTTCGTGAAAGTCAACGGTGATGTCTTTCCCTACATCATCATCAGCGATATCCTCCCCTACATCGTCTTCACGATTTGTAGCGAAGGATTCCTGTGCAGTAATCGAGGGCTCATATACTCTTGTTATCTTGATTTCCTTGACGCTTTCATCTTTCAACATGGATGATATGTATGCTAACGCATCAGCATGCCTGAGGTCTCTTCTGCATAAATGCCGGAACTTGATGCTAGGTATTTGGGATGCTGGAGTTTGGACCAAGGCCATGTGCGTTGAAAGGGTCTCGTTGTAGACATTGTATTCCAGTCCTATCTGTCGTATGACCAGTTGTGAATTACTTGTCATACGTACATCGGTTATACCCATTTCTATTATCAAACGAAGAGCGTGTACCACGGCTTCGTATTCAACGATGTTGTTGGTATGTCCCTTTAATTACAACCTTAGCGCATGCACGACCCTTTCTCCGAAAGGGGGGTGGTAATTACGATGCCTATGCACGCACCTTCCCTATTCCTTGATCCGTCGACGAAGACCTCCCATCGTCTTTGGTTTCAAGGTTCGAGACAATCGACTGGATCTTTCCCGTCCTCTGCTTCTGGTATGCCCCTTACTTCCTCGTCGTTGTCCAGGGGTAAATCTGCTAGAAAATCCGCCAGGACTTGCGATTTTTGGGAATGTTGGATTTCATGGATGATGTTGAACTGATCAAGATGAGTATTCCATTTAGCTATCCTTCCTACTTTCCCAACGCTTTTGAGAACGGCCTCCAATGGTGCTTTGCATGGAACACGAATGTAGTGGGTCAAGAAATATGTTCTTAGCTTTTGGGTTGCACATAATAGTGCCAAGATGAGCTGCTCGATCTTTGTATAATTTCTTTCTGCTGGTTGAGAGTCTTTCGACGTAATAGATTGGTTGTTCTATCTTTGTGTTCATGTTGACCAATACTGCACTGACCGCATCCTCCATTGCTGCTATGTAAAGAGCCAAAACCTCGTTGGGATCGAGTTTATGTAGGATCGGGATCGTGGCTAGATATTCTTTGATCTTTTGGAAAGCCTCCTCACATTCTGTGGTCCATTCAAACTTGCTCCCTATTTTGAGGATGTTGAAGAAATGTTTGCATTTTTCCGATGACCTGGCGATGAATCTACCCATAGCCGCTAAGGATCCGTTGAGCTTTTGGACTTCTTTTAGGTTCTTCGGGGATGGTATTTCTACGATGGCCTGGATCTTGGCGGGATCTACTTCGATGCCCCTCTTCGTTACTAGATACCCAAGGAACTTCCCTGAGGTGACGCCAAATGTGCATTTTTCCGAGTTTACTTTCATGCTGTGCTTCCTCATTGCTTCAAATATATCCCTCAGGTCTTGATGGTGATCCTTGCGCAGCTTACTTTTGACGAGCATATCATCAACATAGACTTCTAGGGTGTTCCCAATCCATGGTTTGAAGATAGCATCAACCATCCTCTGGTATGTTGTCCCTGCATTTCTAAGTCCGAAGGGCATCCTTGTGTAACAATAGAGGCCGCGTGGGTGTAAAATGATGTATGTTGTTGATCTTCTTCTGCCAGGGGCTACTTGGTTATAACCAATAACCGTCCATGAATGACATTTCTTCGTATCCTTCGACAGCCTTCTACCACTGATCGATGCTTGGGAGTGGGTAACTATCCTTCGGGCATGCCTTGTTGAGATTGGTGAAGTCGATGCATATTCTTACTCCTCCATTCTTCTTCGGCACATGACCATGTTCGAGATCCATGTTGGATATTTGACTTCCTTGATGAATCATGCTTCTAATAACTTGCGGAGCTCTTTTTCAATTGCTTGGTGATACTCTGGTGCTACCTTTCGTACTTTCTGCCTGAAGGGTGTGGTGCGTGGCTTTATACGGAGTTCGTGTTGGATTATCTTCGGATCGATTACTGGCATGTCACCTAACTTCCAAGCGAAAATGTCTGCGTATTCCTTGAGTAACTTGATTAGAGCTATCTCTCTTTCTTCATCCATTAAGGTCCCTACCTTGATCATCTTCGGGTTTTCTTCGGTCCCTATATTGATCTCCTTCGCGGGTTCTACGGATGTGAACGTAGGCTTTGGTTCCCCTAGGAGAGGGACATTCTTTAATTGCTATTTGGTAGGCTCTTCAGCCTCCTTAGTTGTTGATGTACTCGCCTCAGTATTTAGGACGATGCTTTCCTTCGTCAGACTTTTTCCGGAAATTTCTTCGAGATATAGATCAATGGCTTTTTCCTTAGAAGCCTCTCTATTTCGGCTTCTTCGGGATTTCCGCTGCTCATCTTGTTCGTTATTGAGCTGATTTTGTAGAGCCTGGCATTCTCGAGCGGTGACCTGATCTCGTTTTATTTCCATTACCCCTGCGGGCGTTGGAAATCTAAGATACTGATGATAGGTCGATGCCACTCCTTTGAGTTTGTGTACCCATCTTCGACCAATGATGGCGTTGTACGGGGAAGGAGAGTCTACTACACTATATCGAGTGTCAACCTTCATTAGTCCTGCGTTTACTTGCAAAACAATGTCTCCCAAGGGCTTCGTTGGTGCCCCATTGAACCATAGATGGTATAGTACGATGACATTAGTTGTTCGTCATTTAGCTCCATTCGTTTGTACGTGTCATAGAACAGAACATTAACCGAACTCCCCCCCATCGATGAGGATCTTCTTAATATTGCATCCTGCCACTGGTAATGTAAGGACCAAAGGGTCGTTATGGTCTTCCATGTATTCTTCGACATCCTCACCGTCGAAATTCATCGGTGTGTTTCTTCCACTGCTCATGTTCGTCTACTTATACTCCGTCGATTTTGAACAGCTCGCAGTAATCCTCGAATTGCTTTCTTAGCCTTTTCCCTATCTGAGCCGTCAGTGAGGGTCCAGTAGTTTCTGAGCATGAGATGGTGTTGAGTGTTCGGTTACCCTCGGGGAGTTGGACTTGCTTGCTTCGTTTTTCCCTGTCATCGGTTTCTGCCTTCTGAATGTATTGCTTGAGATCTCCAGCGCCAATCAACTTTTGGATCATTATTTTGAGGTTCTTGCATTTCTCGGTCTGGTGCTCGTTGAAACAGTGATATTCGCAATAATCTCTTGACTTCTCGGATCTTGGGGGCTACTTTCCTTTGGACCATGGCCACTCCAGGTTCTCCCGATCCTTGATCTCCCTCAGGATGCGGGTGTAGTTGGTGTTCAACTTCGTGTAGACATGGTCTTCGAATTTCCGGTCATCACGCCGACGATCGTTCCTTCGTCCTCTCCTATCTTCGTTAGGCCGCTCGGTTGAACCGCCCCTCTTTGATCCGCTGGCATGTTCTACTGAATGAGTCCGATGAGATCTTTGAGTCTGGGCTCTTGGATTTTCCCGCTGGATTTCTTCTAGCCTGGCATGCTTTTCGATGATTACTCGAAGGTCTCCTTTGGTCGTTGGAACGCTTGCATAAATCTCGACAAATAGCGGGCTCATCCTATCCAACCCCTACTTGTAGCAGTTAATGCTGACCACTGGATCTACATTCCATATTGCCTGGAAAATCTTGTGCCATCTTTCGGTATATTCCCGGGTCGTTTCTTTGTAAGCGATTGCCAATGAGAATAACTTGTCCATCCCTGCATTAACAGCTTTGTTTTACATGTATGTCCCCAAGAACTTCTCAGTAAGCTGGTCGCAGGAGTCGATAGAATTGGGTGGAAGGTTATCGAACCAGGATAGGGCCGATCCTTTCAAACTTGAAGGGAAATATCTGCAGAGGATTGCGTCATCTTGATCCCATCGAGCCAACATATGATTGTAATATCGAAGGTGGGCCGACGGGTCGCTGGATCCATTGTAACATTCAAACGCTGAGATATGGCACTTCTAGGGAATGAGAGCTCTGGCCAAATGTGGAACCAGTGGGGTTGTGTTGGCTTCTTTCATCACCTCTTCTAGTCTTCCTCCCCCTTGTCTAGATTTCAGTTGCTTGATCTTAGCCATCATTTCAGCACGAAGGTCCTCCATTGCTCGCTGATGATCATCTAGGATTGCGAATTGCTCTAATCTTCGGCTCTCACTATCAAAGTATTTTGAATCCTTTGGTACGTAATCTGGATCCGATGATCTAATTCCTCTGGTTATTCCTCGGTTCAATGGTTCGGGATTTGTCACAACGATCATTCGATCGTGGTTCGGTTCTGGTGCTTTAGAGTTTGCTTCGTCGTGCTGTTGCGCTGCCCCTATGCTTTGGGCAATTTTGTCTCTGAGTTGCTGATTTTCTCGAGCTAATAATTCCACAGCCTCTGCATATGTCTTCTGGTTCTTCTTCAATTCCTCAAGCTCTTCTATCAATTGGGGGGAATGATTCGATCCTTGGTTTGGAGTTACGATCCGTCCCTGCCCCCCAATAGCCATAGTGTGACTTCATCAACTGTTTGGATCAAGGGGTGGGGCGGTTCAGAACTTAACAACTGCAATTCCACATGGGGGGCGTCGGTTGTATAACTGGCAGAGTCTGGTTTTGATCGTTCGTTATCGGCATTCCAAGGGATGGCTGTTACATCGTTGATTCTGCAAACCCTTCTCGTTGTTGGTGAGATCGGGAGGCCGCGACTGCTTCATCTTTAGCTGCCATAGCTTTGAGGGTTGTCGCTGCTCCGATGTTGCCGTCTAGGGGTGAAGTGATTTTCGCTGCATCTGGCTTCTGGATTGATGCCTTCGTCTTTTCACCCTTTTGTTTACTGCGTGTCATAGCTGGTGTCGTCCTTGGTGTTTGTTTGGACGATTCCTTGGTCTTTCCCACATCCTTTGTTTTTTCCATCTTCGATCCCTTTGCATGCACAGGTAAAACATCATCGAAAATCCAATATCCATGTGGGTCATGTTAGTAAAGTTAATCCCAATGTGAAGGAAATAAGTATAATAAACTTCAACCAAAGCTTTTGAGGGATCGTGAAAAGAGAAAGATTTGAAAAGGCAGATCCAATAATTATGAACATAGATCTCCTCATGGATCTGAAAAACATTTTTAAGAGAGCAAATCGATCGGTTTTAAGCATGAAAAACGTGGAAAACTCTAAGAAAAGCGCATGACTGTACATTCTAAGGAAAGCGCATGAGTGTACATTCTAAAGAAAGCGTTAGATCCAAAAGCTTTGAATTCGGGAAACATGGAAAACTCTAGAAAATGCATAGATCTGTGAGTTTGAGCTTGGAAAACATGGACAACTTCTAAGAAAAGTATAAATCTATAAGTTTACTTAGATCCGGAGACGGTAAGTTTAAATCACATGAAGAAAATCGTTTTTGAAAGAGTGATTTCGATCGTTAGCTTAAATCCGAACACTATTATTTAGAGAATAGCACGGGAGCCAAAAAATAAGTAAAATCACAGGACAAGATAAATCTTTTAGCGGGACAAAATCTCTGTTTCTAGCGCCAGATTGTGAACACAGAAATAACGATGGTATCCATATGTTCACAAACAATGCTCGCATTTATTCATGTACTTAAGGAGAATAAATCGTAAGTAAAACTATGTTGATACAATGACTCATCGACTCAGAGCCTTCGGGATTGCCCCTGTCTAGTCGTGGGGGAGTAACTTAGCTATTCTTACGATCGATATGTATAACAAATCAGAGCATAATAATAATAATAACAGAAAGTGAAGTGCTGAATGTAAATGAGACGATGTTTTACGTGGTTCAGCACTAAGGCCTACGTCCACGGGGGTTTGTGTTTCACTATGTATTTAAGAATTACAAATATAGTCGAATGACTCTGTGTGAATAACGAAGCTAATGGGGAAATGGAACTCATACTTACTCTTCCTATCTCTCTCTCTCTTATTGTCTTCTCCTCTATTCACTAAAAATTGGTCGACCTCCTCTCTCTCAGTGGAGAGGGGTATTTATAGGGATAGAACATGGGGTCCACCATCAAAGGCAGTTACAATCTTATCTTCTTGATCTTCGTGCGGATCCCGCTGATGTCTTCGTTCTCGACCGATGGCTCCATCGGTCATGCACGGTAACGATGGGTCACCTCTTTCTTATCCACAGGCTGATTGACACGTACTCTATGCCTAGAGTGTTTAATGCGGGTGGTTGGGCTACCTGCACGCGCCATACAGATGTCTGCGGCTCCCATCATATCCGTGTCAGTGAGGCTAGTCTCCACCGTTGATCTTGGGTCTTCCTTGAGATGGGGTAAAGCAGATCATAGGGTGTTCTTCGGTACTTCTCAGTGGCTTGATACTTAAGTGCCCCTAGGTTCTTGGTCGTCGGATCGGCTTGATGACGAACATGTGCAGATGACAACTGCCCCTTGGGTGCTGAGACGTGACATCGTGCCTTGATGTCTCAGGCTGCGTGTCCTCCACGTGTAATTCCTCCAACACGTGGCGAATGATGAATTATGTGTATACAACCACCACTACCTCAATCGACCACAACCATACTACCCAACCATTCTTCACTATAAACTGCCCTCCAATTATCGAGAACAAATACCATTAAATCCAATTTTGGATGGCATGAAAAATCCCCAAATCTGTTTCGGACCAACAATTCATACCAGATCTAAGCCAATACCCCATTTCGTTTCATGTTTTCTCTCCATAACGATTCTCACCAGAAACCCCTAAATCTCCCAATACATCCACCACCATCATCAGTATGATAAGAACCACCACTATCATCAATAACTTCAGCCACTTAATTCTTCTTCCACACTCGCAATTGTTACCATGTTTCGATTCCCACATCAATTGATTGGATTGGGTTCGAATTTCGTTTGTGTCACGTTCGATTGGTGATGGGGTGATTTGCTGCCAACTTAACTTTTGTTTTAATTTGGAGGTGGTGAGGAAGGAAAAGGAAGGTTGTTATCTCTGACTTTTAATTGAAGAAGATGAGGGCATTTCGGGTAGTTTGCTAGTAAAAAGGTTTTTCTGTCACGCGTTCACAAGTGCTGACTCAACTAACGGACTTTTGGATGGAAAAAGTAACGATGAGAGGAAACACTAATTTCGATCTATTTGGAGAGGAAACTCTAATTAGCAATCTTGGGAGGGGAGGAAACACAAAATAGCCCTTTAATCAAACTTTGGCTAGTGGGTAATAGAGATATTCACGCAACTAGCAAATGTCTGTCTTTGTATAAACTGTTGTAGTTGCAGGAAATCCTACACTACACCCCTCATAATAATCCACACAACTAAGACATTTGAAGATGAATAACAATGATTTTATTGATTAATTCCTTGAATGTTTACAAGATAAGATAGAAAAGAGCTAAAGAAATTACAATCACCACACACTTTCTCTCTCCTAATGACTTGTCTAACACTCCGAAAAAGATCTCCCCCACAACAGGCTTATTCAACTCTTTATATAGGGTAGTACACAGTGGATGACAGTTAAGCTGTCCTTTGTTTTCGGGAATGACTTGCGAAATATCACAAGTGTACAAGTATACAATCTCGCGATACTCATAAACTTCGCTAGATCTTCACATCTTTCTCGTGCTTTGGCTGTCGTCATTCATTGCGTCATTTATATTACGCTTCTACGATGCCTTCGCGATGCTGTCGTTTACTAATCTCGCGAGGTATTGTTGTTGCGATTTTCTGATCCTACATCTTGCCTCTTCTCATGTCTTCTCTGCGAAGAAGAGAATGTCATGAGAATTAGTATTTTAAATTGCCGCAACTGTTCATATTTATATGTTTCGATCCCGTACTTCTACACAAAATTTATTACTCATGTTTCTTCTTCCACTCTTTTCTTGACACGTCTCTTTCAACCGTTTTTTCTTGACCATTCACGTCCCCTCTCGCATTAAATGCATTTATCTTCTCGAGAATTCTTCTCTATATATAGTTTTCTCACCCTCCTCTTCTTCTTTTTTACTTTCTCTCTGCAACTTTTCTTCGATTCTCCTCCTCCGCAATTCACGTTTCTGCTACTGTAAATCTTCCTTTTCATCTTTCTCTTGATCTTCAATTCTCTAATCATTCCCATATTCTGAGAATGGCTCCACCTGGTCGTAGATACGAAACTCTTTTGGGTGAAACACAAAAGAATTTACAAAAGAAGGGTTTCACCTTGTCCACTATTCCCAATCAAGAATCTTCATCTATTCTTTCTGCAAAGTTGTTTACTGATCATCAGTGTGATGATCAGAAAATCATAATCTCGCTAGGTCAAATCCTCGCAGGTCTTCCCATTCCTCTTTACAATCCCGAGCTGCCCTTGTTCTATGAAATTCTTGCTCATGAGAAATTCTCGCGAGCTATTTATCAATTAAGTGGTGATTGCATCCGTCTAATGCTTGAATTCGCCAATCGTGGCGCTGGTAAGGGGTCTTTATATCCTGATAACGTCAAAGATCCTAAATTCGCAAACTTAGAGATAGTCACTGAAAAGTACACGGTAGAAAACATTTTTGAAAATTATGAAGTGATAGATATGAAGAATGATAAATCTCGCTGGGGTGCTCGATTGAAAAGAAAGGAGAACATTCCCGACGATAAGATACTCATGTTAGATATTGATTGGCACTCTGGCAAGAACAATGTTCCTCGCTACTCTAAGGATGAGAAGTGTTGTGTCTTTCCGCTATTTTTGAACGGACCTTACATTTCAGGTTCCCATGTGCTTCCTGCGAATCTCGCAAATTATAAACCTTGGGTATTTAATTGGCCCGAGAAAGCAAAAGAGGTATACTTCCTAATTTTTACTTATTTTACAATCTTCACTTCCTCTTATATCTAATCTTGCGAATTTTTCAGATCATCAAATTGAGAAGGAGCTACAAAAGAAATCCAAAGGCGAATACTCTAGTGATACTTCGTTCAATCACGGATGAAGTAAGAAATATTTTTCCTTATCATTTTTAACAATATTGTTGCCTCTGTTTCTTATCTTCATTCGTGTGCGAAGGTTGGCGTTGAAAAGAATGATATTTCTGAAGCTGCGAAGACTAAAGGCAAGGATAAGACTACTCTTCGCAAGGATAAGTCTTCTACTCCATCTTCTAAGAAGCGGAAAATTTGTTCCTCTTCTCACTCTAATTCCCAAACCGGCGAGAACTCTGATGAAGATAATGATGAGGTTGACACTTCTTTTGCGAAGGAGAATCATTCAGTCGAATCTGCTATGGCGCAACTGTCTAGTGTTTTCTCTGATTCTATGCAAGTTTTAGGAGATGATCATTTTTCTGCTACATGCTAAGCTCTCGCAAACATCTGCGATGCCCCCTTCTAGCGGATAATGATTCTTTTCGTGGAGTTTCTCGGACAATGACTCCCAGTTTCTTAAATGCACTTAGTGCCTTAGTATGTTCATATTTCTTTATTTCTTTGTGATTTCAATTATAAACCTTATCTTAACAATTTCTTTATTTTCCTTTATAGTCTGGGAGAGCTTCCTTTGTTGTTGCCTCAGATCTCGAAAAAAGGCGCAACAATCTTGAAAAGAAAAACCTTCAACTCAAGGAGAAGAACAAAGAACTAGAAGTTGAAGTTGCGACATCTCGCGAGAAGAGTGAAAATGAGACTGCTGCTCTTCAACAAAGAATTCAACAACTGGAAACTGAATCTTCTACTCAGAAGAATAAAATTTCTACCCTTCAAAGTGCTAATCAACAACTTTATGGTACAAAACTCTTCTCTTTTCCTCATTTTTATTTTGTCATTTATTTTTCTTTGCCTGACTTATCATTTTCGCAGACATTTATAATCTTTCTGAAGAAGCCATCCTTCTCCATTCATTTCCTGAGCCTATGGATAATGATGCTCTTCTTGCTCATCTCAACGAATCTTTAAGTAGTTCGTCGGACAAAATTAACTCTCTTTCAATAAATGAACTTCGAACCAAATTTCATCTCTTAGAAATTGAACATAGATCTAGCTTAGGTTTAGCCAACCGATTTAAACGTTTATATCTTAGCTCCCACGAGAATAATAATATTCTAAGGAAGAAAATTAATAGCCTTATAGATGACAAGGATCGTATTGCTAATCAAGGTGCACAAACATTAGCGAAATTCCAAAAAACTCTTCTTGAAGTCCAAATTGAACGAGATGAATCCCTTCGCCAAAATGCCATACTTAATGAATGAGAAAATCAAATTCGTTCACTTCTTGTCATAAATAGTGTTGATGAATTCGCTTGGGCTGCGAAAGTTCTAGATAATTCCAGAAATAATTTAGGTGTTAACGTCAGTCTTCATGCTGAGCATACTGCCTTGGTTAAAGATATGATTTCTGACAGTTCTTCTTTACTTTACCACTTCTTATTTGTGAAACTGCTTTTAAATTACTGATTCATTATCATATGTTCGCAGAGGCTGAGAAGAGATATCAAACAAGGATTGAAGAACTTTAATCTGAAAAAGAACAACTCGCAAAGGACCTCTCTCTTCGCAACAACAAGTATTCCAGGTTGAAGAAGCAATTGCAAACTACAGTAGCGAATTTCAATAACGACGCTGTTCGTTTTTGCAATCAAACTATTGAGACAGTTTGTGATGACCATCGCATTCCTCTTTCTTCATATCCTTGTCTTCTTGATGAAGTTCCTGAAAATATGCCTTCCTCATATGTCTCTGATAGTGAAGCTAGCGAAGAAGAGGAGTCTGATAAAGATTCTGATGAAAAAGAAGAATGAACTGAGAGATAGCTCCATTTTCCTTTTTCTCTTCTTGTGATACTTGTACATTTATCCTTCTAGCCTTCTATTTTTGTAATCTCTTACTGTAAATCTATCACATGAAAATAAATAACAAGTTTTTACTCTAATCATTCCCATGCTTGCCTCTGTTATTTATTTTCATATGAGAGATTATATCGATAATCTTTAAGCAATAATACTTCTTATTTTCACAATTGCTGTTGCTAACCCTTCACAAATAAATGAAGAAATATAGCCGTTTTCGCAAGCTTATTTGCTTACTCACTTTCTTGTGTTGTCATATCTTCATTTATGTTGAAATTCATTATTGCGACAAGATCGCAGGACGTCTTTACATTTTCATGTAATGACCCATTGATCTTGCCTTATCATTGTTTTTGTGTGGTCTTATTTTGCCTTCCTAGTTAAAGGTCTTATTTTGCCACCCCTCATTTTTGCGTCAATATGACAGGCCTAAATATTCTTGCGAACATAAAGCCCCATGACATTGCCGTCTTGCGACAAAATCGCAGGACGTCCTTACACTTTCATGTAACGACCCATTGATCTTGTCTTATCATTTCTTTAGTATTTTTGCCTCTGCAGGATATTTCTTTTGCGACAATATGACAGGCCTAAATGTTCTTGCGAACGTAAAGCCCCATGACATTGCCGTCTTGTGACGAAATCGCAGGACGTCTTTACACTTTCATGTAAAGACCCATTGATCTTGTCTTACCCTCGCGTTAGTATTATTGCCTCTTCAGGATCATCGCACAAATATGACAAGCCTAAATTTTCTTGCGAAAATAGAGCCTCATGACATTTGCGTCTTAAGACACTTATCAGCTCCCTAATGGAGGGTGCCGCCCTTATCATCTCCCAGGTTGCCCCTTCAAGGAGACGTACATCGGCCATACAAGACTAGCTCCTCCCATCCGGTCTTAACAACAACCAGTTGTTTTTTTCAAGCCTCTTATCCCTTATACCTATAGGGATTATGGTTACGAGAGTGCACCCTAAGTGGAGTTTTCTTCGGGCCGAGTGCGGCATGTGCCAAGACTTGCCAAGAATGGCCGAGACACTTCAAATGCCCTGTGCACTCTTGGCTCAACCGTGTACCTCGGCGCCTTGGTCATACACGACTCCTTGGAAGAGACCCTCGGTCGTCCAACCATGGTATAACCTTATATATATAGTTGGAAATCCAAGGTATCTCCCCGGATGGGCTTTATTGACCCCAAATTTTCATGACTCGGGTTCCGGGGCGGTGTAACCTTTTCCCCGAGCCATGTCAAGAGATACCCCTTATATGACGCACTTTAGGTCTTACATTTGCCTCTTACGAAATATCATTCGCGAACTAGGGTGTACGCCATAAAGGTTTGTCCCATTCACTCATTCTTTTATTTCTATCAATTCTTGCAATCATTCATTGATTTTTGATTATTTCTTCTCATTATCTTTGTGAAATTATCGCATAGCCTTGCTTCATTTTCTGCAATCTCGCTCTAATTATTTAACCAGATTTTCATATGTTCTATCTTGCGAGACTTTCGCGTACTCCTTCTTCAATCGTCACAATCTTTGTACTGTCGACAAATCTTTTTTCTTCAAAACAAGAAAAAAAAATTTTTTTTTTTTTAACACCAATCTAAAATCAATTATTCATTTCTTACACTTCTTACTTCTGCTGCTCTCTATCTCTTCATTTAAATTTTCTGATATTTCCTTCCCTTTTGCGAAGTTATCGCAATTTCCAACAATATTTAGACATTGGTTTCTTAATGTATCTTCAGCTCTCACTTCTATTGCGTCCACCATCAATCTGTCCCTTCTTTGTGCTTCTTTAATATTCTATTTCCAGTTCTTCTTTTGAGCAGCCCTTTCCTCGCAAGATTCCACATCAACTTCATAGCATTTTTGTCCCTCAACCCAATCTCCTTTAATAACTCCAACCCCACTGGGATGTGGAAATTTGATGCACTGTTGGTAAGTCGAAGCTATACCCAAGATCTCATGTAACCACGGTCGCCCAATTAATGCATTATAGGGGGATTCCACATCGACTATGCAAAACAAGATTTCAGTTGATAATCCTTTCAATGGTATTTGCATACGAGTTTCTCCTTTAGGTTTATTGGTAGTGCCATTAAAACCATAAATCTTATAGGTTGAAGGTATCAAATCTTCGTCTTTCCCTCCCATAGTCTTGTAAGTGTGGTAAAAAAGGATGTTTACAGAGCTTCCAGTATCAATTAAGATTCTATTTATTGCCCATGAATTTTCTGCCCCATCATCTTCATCATCTATAGGATCAGAATATCGCGACATCAATACTTCGCGAGATTAATAAATAACGATATCGCGAGGGAGTCACAGAGAAGTAAAATAAATGACGCAATGAATGACGACAGCCAGAACATGAGAAGAATGCGAAGACTTAGCGAGACTTAGGAGTGTCGCGAGAATTTGTATATGTACACTTGCGACACTTCGCGAGTTGTTCCCAAAAATAAAGGACAGCTTAGCTGTCATCCACTGTGTACTACCCTATATAAAGGGTTGAGTCAGTCTGTTGTGGGGAGAGTTCTTTTTGAATGGTTAAGCAAGTCATTAGGAGAGAGAAAATTGAGAGTGATTATAATTTCTTAGCTCTGTTCTATCTTCTTTTGTAAAACATTTCAAGTAAATAATTAATAAAATCTATAGTTATTCATCTTCAAATGGATTAGTTGAGTAAATTCTAGTGAGGGGTGTAGTGTGGGATTTCCTGCAACTACATATGCGCTAGAAACAGGGACTAACAAGATCAACCTTGTGAATTGAAAGAATCAGGAGTAACAAGAAAGAAATTTCGTATAATTTTCAACAATTTACTAAAATTGAGAAATGGCTAGAAGAAGGAATGCATCAGAACAACCAACAATTGTAAGGAGAAGCGGGAGATTAGGTGAACCATCAAGAATAAACACAAGAGAAAGGAGAAATAAAGTAGGTGAACCATCAAGAATAAACACAAGAGATAGAGAAGAAGGTCAAATTCAAATTTGACCGCCAATTCAACCACCAATTCAACCATGGCGGGCTTGGGGTTTACCACAGAGGTGTACCCACAAAACCTTCTCCAACTCGTGCGAGACCGAATAGAGTAATGGATTATGATAGGGATGAGTGTGCATACATGGAGATCATTGAATGGATTCTAATGGAAGAAAGAAGTTGTTATAAGGCAAGTGCAACAATTGATAAATGATGGACAAGAGGGAGAAATCAAGAAGAGATGGGAGAAACAGAGTTGACTAATTACTAGAAATGAAGAAATCGGATATCGATATTAACATTAGAAACGTTGAGGCAAACAATACACGAAGAAAAATCCTATAGGCGGTTAGAATTGCGGAAGAACGCGCAAATTTAACAAGGCAAAACCATGAGCTAAGAATGGAAAATATGAGGTTGCGAAATCGCAATAGGAGGTCGAAGAAAGTAATTTAACAAGGCAAAACCATGAGCTATCAAGATCATGATCGGTTAGAGATGATATGAGGAGAATAATACATGTAGAAAATGTTAATGAAGAAAATCTAGAAAGAGAGCCAAATCTCGATGAAAGATGCTGCGAAAGAAGGGAAATGGTGTGTATTCCACGTCCTGAGATTTTACAGAATGTCCAAAATAACAGAATTCAAGGAAATAGGCAGCAGAATGGTCCAATTAATGAAGAAAATCAGGAAGAAGGAAGAAGAATATTGCATGGGAGAGAAACACAGAGGAAACAAAAGGAGATTGAAGATGACATCGAAAAGCATTATATTGAGCAAGCGTGTCTAGCTTGCGAAAGGGAAAGATTAAGAGTAGAAATGGAAGAACGGGAATTGGAGGAAGCAATTCGACAGAACAATCATGGCAATCGAGAAAGAAAGCGCGAGCAAAATCGCAACAATGGAAATATCAATGAAGAATATGAAAGAATACAAATGAGAGCTGATAGACAACCAAGAAGAGAAAACGATAAATACAATGGTGTGCGAATTCGTGAACGAGATGAAGGAGAAAGAGGCAGATAAAGAAGAGAAGAAAATGCTGACCAAGAAAATCAAGGTAGACATGAACGCATAAGGAGAGAGGCAGAGCTAAAAAGACCAATAAATTCGAACCCTGATGCAAATGAACAAATCTTAAGAGAGTTGGCAGAGATGAGAGGAATGTTGAACAATATAAGAGGAGGAGGAAGAATACAATTGGATGAGGCCATCGAAGAAGCTGCGAAAACTCCCTTTACACTAGAGGTGCGGTTAAGGGGAATACCCCCAAAGTGCAATTTACCCGAATTAACCAGCATTTTTGATGGAACAACTTGCGCAATACAACACATCAAAGCGTATTGAGATGTATGTTACAGTGGGAAAATCATGATGCAATATTGTGCAAATATTTCGCATCAAGTTTAACAGGAGAAGCACTGAAATGGTTTGAGGGTTTACCAAGAAACACCATCACGTCATTCAACCATTTACAAGCTATATTCTTAGGGGCATACATAAATAACAACTCCTCGCGACCAGGAATTGAAGATGTATTTGGGCTGAAACAAAGAGTTGGCGAAAGTTTAAGACACTTAACTGTGAGATGGAAGACGATGTGTAGCGAGATGACTGGAAGAGTGGATGAAAGATATCTCATTTTATCATTTATAAACGCTATGTTCGCAACCAATTTGCTATATATTCAAATTTTTAGAGTCAAGAATACAATCACGATGACGGAGTCATGAGAACTCCCAAGAGGAGTATATTGCTTTAGAGGAAAGGCAAAATGAGATGGAATCATATCCAATTGCGAATACAAGTTCAAATGCTGCGAATGCAAGTTTATTACCCAAACTGATAAACACGGTGGCGAGTACTTCGCAAGGTCAACAAGAAAGGATAATAGATGATGGACAGCCAAAGATAGTAGCCATGGGAAGCCGTGATCAAGAAGAATTTGAGAGAGAAAGGAACTACTACAACCGTGGTGGCAATAACAAAATTCAAAGACTTGATCATCCGCAAGAAACTTATGGAAGTCAAAGGCAGAATTATCATGGAGGGCAGCGACGTCACAGAGTAGTATGGGAAGAAATCAAAATGCCACCATTAAATACTAGCGTGGAAAAAATATGGGAAGTTATACTCTTGATGGAAAACATACCTGCACCATGGAATATGGGGAATGAGCCACCACCAAGTGATAGAAGTCACGAGTTATGTTCTTACCACCGCTTTCATGGACATTTAACAAATGACTGCAGAAATATAAAAAGAATTATCCTCAGAATGATTGATCAAGGAAAGCTGAGTCATTTTCTAAAAAGTGAAGAGAAGGTTCAGCCATTACCACCACCGCCGGAAATGCACAGAATAAATTCAGCAAAGGGGAAAGAAACATTCGTAATAGAAGTTGGATCGAAAGCTAAAAATTTGTTTTGCAACTCCATTGTACAACCGAACAATTGAAGATTTTCATGATAAAGTTCTCAGTAGGGTTTTCGCGAGGGATGCTGATAATAAAGAAGTGATGAACATTGCGAAGACATCGCAATAAAAAGAATGGCAAATGCAGATTATTTCTTTCACCACAGAAGAGATTCCTGAAGGCAGAGAGACGCATGACAACCCATTGGTTGTAAAATTGGAAATTAATCCAAAACCTGTAGATGGCGAAGATGACGAAGCAGAGAATTGCTGGGCGATCAATAGAATCTTAATTGATACGGGGAGCTCAGTAAATATTCTTTTCTACCATACTTACAAGACTATGGGGGGGGAAGGATGAAGAATTGATACCTTCGACGTATAAGATATATGGTTTCAATGGCACGGCGAATAAGCCTAAAGGAGAAGTTCATATGAGAATACCCTTGCAAGGATTATCAACGGGGATTTTGTTCTGTGTAGTCGATGTGGAGTCCCCTTATAATGCATTGATCGGAAGGCCATGGTTGCACGAAATTCTGGGCGTAGCGTCGACTTATCATCAATGCATAAAATTTCCTCATCCTAGCGGTGTCGGAATTATAAAGGGAGATTGGACGGAAGGACAAAAATGCTATGAGATCGACGTGGAGAGTTGCGAAGAGAGAGCTGCAAAAAGAAATGGTTGGAAGCAACATGCAAAAGATGAACAAAGAATAGAAAGATTGATGGTGGATGGTGGATGCCATTGATGTAAGAGGAGAAGATACATTGCGAAACAAGTGCATGAAAACAGTTGAAAATTATGATGGAAAGGAATCATTAAGAGATTTGAATGGTGCAGAGGCAGAGAGCAGCAGGAGCAAAAAGTGTAAGAAATGAATAATCATCAAAAAGCAATAACAAAAGCATGTTAAGGGTAAGAGGAAGAAAAAATAATTGAAGAAGAAATATGCGAGGATCTCGCCATCAAGAATGTATGACAATTTGATTGAAGAATTGAAAAACAAAAATGATTAAACAATGTAAGATTGTGTGATAGCTTCGCAAACAAAATGAATGAATTAACAAAAATGAAAGAGTGAGTGAATGGGACGAACCTCTATGGCGTACACCCTAGTTCGCGAATGATATTTCGCAAGAGGCAAATGTAAGACCTAAAGTGCGTCATATAAGGGGGTATCTCTTGACATGGCTCAGTGAAAAGGTTACACCGCTCCCGGAACTGAGTCATGGAGATTTGGGGCCCATGAAAGCCTATCCGGGAGAGATACCTTGGATTTCCAACTATATATATATAAGGTTATACCCTGGTTGGACGCCCGAGGGTCTCTTCCAAGGAGTCAATGTATGCTCAAGGCACCGGGTACACGGTTGAGCCAAGAGTGCCCGGGCATTTGAAGTGTCTCGGCCATTCTTGGCAAGTCTTGGTATATCTTTGCTGCACTCGGCCCGAAGAAAACTCCACTTAGGGTGCGGTCTCGTAACCATAAACCATATAGGTATAAGGGATAAGAGGCTGCAAAAACAATCGGTTTGTTGTTAAGACCGGATGGGAGGAGCTAGTCTTGTATGGCCGATGTACGCCTCTTTGAAGGGGCAACCAGGGGGAGAAGATAAGGGCGGCACCCTCCATTAGGGGAGCTGATAAGTGTCAAAAGACGCAAATGTCATGAGGCTTTATTTTCGCAAGGAAATTTAGGCTTGTCATAATTTGTGCGATGATCCTGTAGAGGCAATAATACTAACGCAAGGATAAGACGAGATCAATGGGTTTTTACATGAAAATGTAAAAACGTCCTGCGATTTCGTCGCGAAGACGGCAATGTCATGGGATTTTACATTCGCAAGAGTATTTAAGCCTGTCATATTGTCGCAAATAAAATATCCTGCGAGGCAAAAATACTTGAGAAATGATAAGACAAGGTCAATGGGTCATTACATGAAAATGTAAAGACGTCCTGCGATTTTGTCGCAACGAGGGGTGGCGAAATAAGACCTTTAATTAGGAAGGCAAAATAAGACCACACAAGAAATGATAAGGCAAGATCAATAGATTTCTTCATTTGTGAAGACGTCCTGCGATCTTGTCGCAATGATGAACTTCAACATAAATAAAGATATAGACATACAAAAAATTGAGGAAGCAAATAAGCTTGCGAAAACGAATATATTTCTTCATAAAGTTACCAACAATAAGGTCAAAATTCAGAGATTTCATTACTCGAGAGATAATTGATCAAATCTCTCATTTGAAAATAAATAACGAGAGGCAAGTATGGGAATGAATAGGATAAAATCTTGTTATTCATTTCCACATGATAGATTTATGTATTCATAATGCTGGTCAGTTGAATTACAAAGAAGAATTGTTTGATTAATATGCGCAAGTAAAGAAAACAAAGATTGAATTCATATTTAGCAATCCAAGAAATTTACAATGAGGGGTTATAGAAATAGAACATTAAAAGGGTATATATACGAGATATTACAAGAAGCGAAAGAAGAAAAAGAAGTTATTTCTTTGAGGATTCTTCTTCTTTGTCGATTCTTCAATTCCATCATTCTTTTCGCGAAATCTTCTTCTTCGCTAGCTTCACTATCAGAGACATCCGAGAAAGGCATATCTTCGGGAATATCATCGCGAAGACAAGGATATGAACTAAGAGGAATGCGGTGATCATTGCAAACTGTTTCAATAGTTTGATTGCGAAAACGAACAACATCGTTATTAAAATTCGCTATTGTAGCTTGCAGTTGTTTCTTCAACTTGGAATATTTGATGTCGCGAAGAGAAAGGCCATTTGCGAGTTTGTTCTTTTTCGATTCAAGTTCTTCAATCCTTGTCCTGAAATCTCCTCTCTCTTCGCAAAACAAGTGACAATAAGTTAATACCAATACTGCAGAAGAAAGGAGTAATAAAGTAAAAGGAATAATAAACAACCTTCTCTCATCGATATCATATCTTTAACCAAGGCAGTATGCTCGGCATGAAGGCTAACATCAACACCTAAGTTATTCCTGGCATTATCTAAAACCTTCGCAGCCCAAGCGAATTCATCATCATTATTTATAAGGAGAAGCGAACGAATTTGATCTTCTCGCTCATTAAGTATGGCGTTCTGACGAAGAGATTCATCTCGTTCAATTTGTACTTCGAGAAGAGATTTTTGAAATTTTGCTAATGCTTGTGCACCTTTATTAGCAATGCGGTCTTTATCATCTATAAGGCCACTAATTTTCTTCCTTAAAGTTTTGGTTTTCTTATGTGAATCAAGATACATTTGTTTAAATCGGTTGGCTAAACCTAAACTAGATCTATGCTCAATCTCTAAGAGACGATATTTGGCTTGAAGTTCATTTAATGGAAAGGAATCAACTTTGTTTGACGAACTACTTAAAGATTCGTTGAGATGAGTGAGAAGAACATCATTATCCATAGGCTCGGGAAATGAATGGAGAAGAATGGCTTCTTCGGAGAGATTATATATGTCTGCGAAAATAATAAATCGAGGCAAAGAAAAACAGATGACAAAATAAAGACGACTCGAAGAGTAAAAATTTTATACCATAAAGTTGTTGATTTGCACTTTGAAGAGTAGATATTTTATTCTTCTGAGAAGTGGATTCAACTTCCAACTGTTGAATTTTTTCATCTTTCTTGCGAGACGTCGCAACTTCAGTTTCTAGTTCTTGGATCTTCTCTTTGAGTTGGAGATTTTTGTTTTCAAGGTTGTCGCGTCTTTTCTCGAGATCTGAGGCAACAACAAAGGAAGCTCTCCCAGACTATAAAGGAAAGTAAAGAAATTGTTAAGTTAAAGCTTATAATCGAAGTTACAGAGAAGCAAAGGAATATGAACATACCAAAGCATTGAGAGCATTTAAGAAACTGGAAGTCAATGTTCGGGAAACTCCGCGAAAAGAATCATTATCCACTAGCAAGGGGGCATCGCAAATTTTAGCGAGAGCTTCGCAAGTAGCAGATAATTGATCATCTCCCAATCCTTGCATGGAATCGGAGAAAACACTAGACAATTGCGCCATAGCAGAAGTAGTCGAGTGATTCTCCTTCGCAGAGGAAGTACCAACCTCATTTTCATCCTCATCAGAGCTCTCGCTGGTTTGAGAACTAGAATGAGAAGAGGGATGGGTTTTCCGTTTTTTAGAAAATGGAGCAGAAGATTTATCCTTGCGAAGAGTGATTTTATCCTTGCCCTTAACCTTCACAGCTTCAGGAATGTCTATTTCTTCAATAACCTTCGCACACGAATGAAGATAAGAAACAGAGGCAACAATATTGTTAAAAATAACAGAAGAAAGTATTTCTTACTTCATCCGTGATCGATCGGAGTATCGCCAGAGTACTCGGCTTTGGACGTCTACTATAACTCTTTTTCAATTTGGTAATCTGAAGATTTTGTAAAATCTAGTAAATATAAAAGGAAAGAAATATCGCAAAAGCAAATCTGAAATAGGAAGTATACCTCTTTTGCCTTCTCGGGCCATTTAAATTCCCAAGGATGATAGTCTGCGAGATTCGCAGGGAGTACATGTGAACCTGCGATATAGGGTCCACTCAGAAATAAAGGAACAACCCACCACTTCTCATCTTTGGAGTGCCGAGGAACATTATTTTTGCCCGAGTGCCAGTCAATGTCTTGCATGAGCGACTTATCGGATCAATGTTATCTTTTCTCTTCAATCGAGCACCCCAAATGAGATTTATCATTTCTCATATTTATTACTGCATAATTCGCAAAGAAGTTTTCTACGGTATACTTCTCAGCGACTATTTGTAAATTTGCGAATCTAGGATCTTTGACGTCATCAGGATATAAAGATCCTTTACCAGCGCCACGGTTGGCGAATTCAACCATTAGACGGATGCAGTCGCCGCTCAATTGATAAATAGCTCGCGAGAATTTCTCACGAGCAAGAATTTCATAGAATAATGGCATCTCAGGATTGTATAGAGGAATGGGAAGGCCTGCGAGGATTTGACCTAGCGAGACTATGATCTTCTGATCATTACATTGATGATCAGAAAATAATTTTGCAGAAAGTATAGATGAAGACTCTTGATCAGGAATGGTCGATAAGATGAAACCTTTCTCTTGAAATTTATTTTGAGTTTCCTCAAAAAGGGGTTTATATGTACGACCAAGTGAAGCCATTATTAGAGTATGGGAATGAATAGAGAATTGAAGATTAAGAGAAAGAAAAAAGGGAAGGTTTACAAGAGTGTGCGCAAATTGCGGAGGAAGAAAGTTGAAGGAAAGTTGCGAGAGGAAAATAAAAGAGAAGAAGAGAATGGTAAGAAAACTATATATAGAGAGGAGAATCCTCGAGAAAACAAATGCATTTAATGCGAGATGGGACGTGAATGGTCAAGAATAAACGGTTGGAAGAGACGTGTCAAGAAAAGAGTGGAAGAAGAAACACCTGTAATAAATTCCGTACATGAATAAAACGGATAAAAGTGAACAATTGCGAGATAAAGATGAGCAATTGCGGCATTTTAAAATATTAGTTCTCATGACATTTTCTCCTTCGCAGAAAAGACATGAGAAGAGGCAAGATGTAGGATCAGAATATCGCGACATCAATACTTCGCGAGATTAATAAATAACGATATCGCGAGGGAGTCACAAAGAAGTAAAATAAATGACGCAATGAATGACGACAGCCAGAACATGAGAATAATGCGAAGACTTAGCGAGACTTAGGAGTGTCGCGAGAATTTGTATATGTACACTTGCGACACTTCGCGAGTTGTTCCCGAAAATAAAGGACAAACTTAGTCATGTCATCCATCGTGTACTACCCTGTATAAAGGGTTGAGTCAGTCTGTTGTGGGGAGAGTTCTTTTTGAATGGTTAAACAAGTCATTAGGAGAGAGAAAATTGAGAGTGATTATAATTTCTTAGCTCTGTTCTATCTTCTTTTGTAAAACATTTCAAGAAAATAATTAATAAAATCTATAGTTATTCATCTTCAAATGGATTAGTTGAGTAAATTCTAGTGAGGGGTGTAGTGTGGGATTTCCTACAACTACATCATCAACAGGTTTTGGGTTAATCTCCAATCTTACCACTAATGGATTGTCATCCATCTCGCCACCTTTAGGTACTTCTTCTGCGGTAAAAGAAATAATCTGCGCTTGCCATTCTTTCAGTGGCGATGATTTCGCGATGTTCATTACTTCTCTATTGTCAACATCTCTTGCGAAAACCCTATTGAGATAGAGTTGCAGAACAAGTTTTTGGCCTTCGCTCCAACTTCTACTACAAATGTTTCTTTCCCTCTTGTCGTATTTACTCTGTGATTTTCTGGAGGTGTTGGTAATGGTTGAGTCTTCTCTTCACATTTTAAGAATTGGTTTAGCTTCCCTTGATCTATCATTCTGAGGATGATTCTTTTTATATTCCTACAATCATTCGTTTGGTGTCCATAAAAATGGTGGTAGGAACAGAATTCATGACTTCTATCACCTGGAGGTGGTTCATTCCCCATGTTCCATGGTGCAGGTATGTTTTCCATCAGGATTATAGCTTCCCATATCTTCTCAACGCTAGCGTTTAGTGGTGGCATCTTGATTTCTTCCCATACGACTCTATGACCTCGCTGTCCTCTATGATAATTCTGCCTCTGGCCTCCATAAGTCTCTTGCGGATTATGCCTCTGACCTCCATAGGTTTCTTGCGGTTGATCAAGCCTTTGAATTTTATTATTTCCGACACGGTTGTAGAAATTTCTTTCTCTTTCAAATTCTTCCTGATCGCGACTTCCCATGGCTACCAACTTTTGCTGACCATCATCTGGTATCCTCATTCCTTGTTGACCTTGCGAGGTACTCGCCACAGTGTTTATCAATTTGGGTAACAAACTTGCATTCGCAGCTCCTGAACTTGTATTCGCGACAGGGTATGATTCCATCTCATTTTGCTTTTCCTCTAGAGCAATATACTCCTCATGAAGCTCTCGCAACTCAGTCATTGTGATTGTATTTTTGACTCTAAAAATGTGAATATATAACAGATTTGTCGCAAACATAGCATTAATGAATGATAAGATGAGATATCTCTCCTCCACTCGGCCAGCCATTTCGCTACACATTGTCTTCCATCTCACAGTTAGATGCTTCAAACTTTCACCAACCATTTGTTTTAACCCAAATACATCTTCAATACCTGGTCGCGAGGAATTATTACTTATATATGCCCCTAAAAATATAGCCTGCAAGTGATTGAAAGATGTTATTGTATTCTTCGGTAGCCCTTCAAACCATTTCAAAGCTTCTCTGTCGGACTTGATGCAAAATATTTGCACAATATAGCATCATGATTCTCCCATTGTAGCATACATCTCATATAAGCTTTGATATGCTGTATCGCACAAGTTGTTCCATCGAAAATGCTGGTTAATGTCGGTAAATTGCACTTCGGTGGTATTCCTCTTAATTGTATCTCTTGTGTGAACGGAGTTTTCGCAGCTTCCTCTATTGCTTCATCCAACTGTCTCTTTCCTCCTCCCCTTTTACTGTTCATCATTCCTCTCATTTCTGCCAATTCTCTCAAAATTTGTTCATTTACATCAGAATTTGAATCCATTGGCCTTTTTAGTTCCGCTTTTCTTCTCCTGCGTTCATGTCTACTTTGACTTTCTTGTTCATCATTCTCTTCTCGTATTTCTCTGTGATCTTCTCCTTCATTTCTTTCGCGAATTCGCACACCGTTATATCTATCAATTTCTCTTCTTTGTTGCCTATCAGCTCTCCTTTGTGCTCTTTCATATTCTTCATTAATATTATCATTGTTGCGATTTTGTTCTCGCCTTCTTTCTCGATTATCATGATTATTCTGGCGAATTGCCTCTTCTAACTCCTGTTCTTCCATTTCTGCTCTCAATCTTTCTCTCTCGCGAGCTAGACGTGCTTGTTCGGCATAATGTCTTTCAATTTCATCCTCAATTTCTTTTTGCTTCCTCTGTGCTTCTCTCCCATGCAATATTCTTCTTCCTTCTTCTTGATTTTCTTCATCAATTGGATTATTCCGCTCCTGACGCTGCCTATTTCCTTGGTTTCCACCATTCTGCTCATTTTGAAGAGTCTCGGGACGTGGGATATAACGATCTTCCATCATTTCTCTTCTCTCGCAATGTTTTGTGCCTCGATTTTGCGCTTCTTCTTGGTTTTCTTCATCAACATTTTCTGTAGGTAAAATTCTCCTTCTTTCCTCTCTAACTGATCTTGAGCTTGACCTTGTAGTGCTTCTCGACCTTCTGTTTTGTAATCTCATGTTTTCCATCCTCAATTCATGATTCTGTCTTGTTAAATTTGCACGTTCCTCAGCTTCTAATCGCCTTTCTTCATGTATTGTTTGTCTCAACGCCTCTAATGCTGCGATTTCTTCATTTCCATGAATTATTTCTCCAATCTCTTCTCGGTTTCTCTCCTCTTGTCCATTGTTTTCCAATTGTTGTTCTTCTCCCCTTTCTTCCACAGAGTCTGATCTCCAAGTATGCACGCTTACTCTATCATAATCCACATTCTATTTGCTCTTTTGGTTGAATTGGTGATTGAATTTGATTTTCTTCATTATTTCTTATGTTCATTCCGGAGGATTCTCCCATTTCATTTCTCCCTTCTCCAAAGAATTCTCCTACTCCTTCTAACGGTTGTTGGTTGCTCGGATGCATTTCTTCTTCTAGCCATTTCTTAATTTTGGTTAATCGTTGAAAATTACAAGAAATTCCTTCCTTACCACTCCAATTTCTTTCAAATCACGATGTCAATCCTTACTCAAACAGCCCTTTCTAGCGCCAATATGTAGTTGCAGGAAATCCTACACTACACCCCTCATAATAATCCACACAACTAAGACATTTGAAGATGAATAACAATGATTTTATTGATTAATTCCTTGAATGTTTACAAGATAAGATAGAAAAGAGCTAAAGAAATTACAATCACCACACACTTTCTCTCTCCTAATGACTTGTCTAACACTCCGAAAAAGATCTCCCCCACAACAGGCTTATTCAACTCTTTATATAGGGTAGTACACAATGGATGACAGCTAAGCTGTCCTTTGTTTTCGGGAATGACTTGCGAAATATCGCAAGTGTACAAGTATACAATCTCGCGATACTCATAAACTTCGCTAGATCTTCACATCTTTCTCGTGCTTTGGCTGCCGTCATTCATTGCGTCATTTATATTACGCTTCTGCGACGCCTTCGCGATGCTGTCGTTTACTAATCTCGCGAGATATTGTTGTTGCGATATTCTGATCCTACAACTGTATGTTTTGGTAGTTTGCGAAAACTTAGCTATGTAAAGCACCTCGGATGGATACTGAGTTTCCATCCACCTGTTTATGAAAATTGAGTTTCCGTCTTCAATTTTTATTTTTTTCCGTAACTTTGCTATTTCCTATTCGTACATGGAAAAGCCATATCAAAAAATAACGTGATGTTAGTTGAGTTTCCATAAATCCAAACACCATTAAACTTGATTTTTTTTTTCTTTTCCTTGATTGGGTTACTAGTCCAGATTATAGCCAAAATATAACTGATCATAGTGCTTGCCAAAATATAATTGATCATAGTGCTTTCAGACCATAGTGCTTACTACAGTATCAATTTGCAAATCCATAAATAGCGGTGGCAATTGAGACCTTCAAAACCACAAAACTTTCCAAAAATATAAGACTCGGTCGGTGGAAACGGGGACCCTCAAACCAAGGCTTGAAAAACGGCATTTTTTCCGGGCGTTAAAACGGTTACGCCTATGTAGCGTGTCCGTAAGGGTTTCGGATACTCATGTCTAAATAACACCAACAAATAAGGAAAAATGACGTTATTTAGACCCGTTCTAACCGTTTTTACGCATGTAATAACCGTTTTTTTTAATTGGCTTTTACGTTTTTTTCTTCTAAATAACATTTTAACATAAGTTTTTTGACCGTTTTTTCCGTTTTCAAACCCATTATATCCGTTTTCTAGAAAAAAAATAGTATAAAAATATGTTTTTACTCAATTTTTTATTTCTAAAGTGAAAGATTAAAAATTACAATTAAAATAATGAAAATAAATGAATAAATAAAATCAACAAACATAGTAACAACGTTATAACCCGTTTTCACGCATGTTAAAACCGTTAGACAGAAAATCCAAACTATTATTTTTTTTATTTAACTCTTATCACACCCGTTATTTTATTTAGCCGTTATAACATGCTCACACCCGCCATTATAACGGTGACCCCTCTTTCCAGCCTTGCTGTAGTTGTAATAGGATATGTTTGATCGAAAAGAAGTGGACAACAAAGACGTGCGTATATTGTGTCAGTTGAATTGATTTAAAAACCGGGCCTCATTTATTGTATATTTCTCTTTTGGAAAGTTCCGCATCGATTATTTAAGCGTTTTCTTTTTCAGGCTGTATTGTCGGCAACATGAGTGGTAGGAATTCGAGGTTAACGTGTAACAAAACGTGGATATTTCTTTCTTTTTTTTTCATAAAATTAGAGTTACATTGATAAGGCCGATTTAAAATCGGAACGGTTACGGTGGTTACATAACATAATACAGACATTAAAGATATTCCTCCAATTCTTGACCAATTTTTCAACAGATTCAACTATTTCACCATACCATGAGACCATTGAGACAGTAACAGTAACAGATCAAGGCTAAAGGGCCAAATATGTTTTAACCAAAACATATTTGCAGTACTACAGTTTTGCAATAGAGGGATCTTTAAGAGATCCAACCAAGGATTTTGGAAAAATCCGTGAGTTTTAATAATTTGTCAAAAGAGGTAACAGTAACAAGAGTGACATGAGTAGCATCGGTCTTTTGGTTTGGTAGAAAACGGTATGAGTCTTGATGAATCGGCCTGAATCGGCAAAGGAGTCTTGGTGAATCGGTCTGATGTTGCTGATGAAGTTGTAGATCTGGTTGCTAGCTTCCATTTTGTCCCTGTTGATGTTGCTTCTATCAGAAAAGAGGAGGTTCTTCTACTGGTGTAAAAGGAAAAACCACACTTGAATGAAAACACCATTACCGTAGACAATAACTTACTAGTTAATCGATTACAGCAACGAAATCAAAAGAACAATCCCAAACTGAAACCCTAGTTCTAGAACTGAAAAAAAAACAAAGAAACCGGAAGAAACAAAGCTAAATCTAGACACGGTAGAAAAGATCAAGCAAAGAGAAGGGAAGTTAATGAGGCTGCTCTGCTCAGATCCGCTCCAAAGGAGCGGATCTGAGCAAATGGATTTAAGTTGCAGAAGGGGTTTTCGTTGCTCTGGGTTTGGTTTAGAGGAGAGGAGAGAGAGGGGTTGGTTCAAAGCGTGGATCTTTCACTCCCACATATGGATCATATTTTAATTATTTGATCTTTTACACAAAGTTTACGTATGTTGTTTTCATATTTGAATGTCAAACAATCAAACTTGACCATCTATTGGTGGAATGCACATACTTTTGGCGCACACGTTTAGATTGGGAGTACATGTAAGCTAGGAGAACCTCCTAAATCCTAAGGTAGTTCTAATCTAGCATACTAGATGCGCTGAATCATTCAACGAAAAGTATATTTAGAAAGCTGCGCCGAATCATTCGGGGAAAAGTAGATTTAGGTTGCGCTGAATGGTTCAACGTAACTATCTCAGCCGTCTGATAAAAAAATAAATCTAGATGCGCTGAACCATTCCGCAAAAAGGTGATTTTGATTTCTCTGAACCATTCAGCGCAATTATCTCGCTACTAGTTCACATGAGAGCAATTGTTAGGAAAGGGAACTAGTGTTAACAAATAGACAACACTTTTTTTTTGAACTGCAATGCTTTTTGGCTAATCTAGCCCATAGGACTTAGTCTTATCTAAAATATAACTTTGAGATATCAGCGCAGCTGCACAACCAGGCGCAGAAATAGGCTCGGAACCGCACAACAACATACCACTGCCTGAAATTGTTTTTGATCGATTGGATTTTGTCATATTGCCTTTCTAATCAGCGGTTGCAGTATACACACCACTGGAGCTGGGTAATTTTAACCGATTGGATGCATATATATACATACTCCATTTGTCCATGGAAAAAAAAACTATCACTTTTTGATTTTAGCTTAAAAAATAGATTTAAATGGAAAGGTGATATCATTTTCAAAAACGAATATAATATTTTCTATCAAGAGAAAATACTAATTATTTGATAATTTTTCGATATGTTATTTTTAGAAGTTAAGTATAAATATTTATGGGGTTCTATAAAATTTGCGCTCTTTAGAACATTAGTAATAGCTCATCTATCTCTATCATTATCACAGAAATCGATTTTCTTAAAAACTACTCCCTCCGTCCCTATATATTATAAAGGCAACATTTAGAAATTATGTAATTCCATTAGATAGGCGGAATTTCAATTCCAAAGTTGTTGTTTTTTTCAACATACAGTCTTATTTATGATGCACGGGTATCATATATAATATAGTTTTAAATATGAGATAGAAATATATAAATTGGTATTTGTACGGGGATAAGGTAAGAATAAATTAGGATAATATGAAGAAATTTATTAAAACTTAGTACAAAAAAAACTCCATATATTAATAGCCTCGGGACTTCACAAAATTATTAATATATGGAGTTTATTAAGAATGATTAATTGGGGGATAGAAAAATTAATTGGGGGATATTTTACTGTAGCTACCGGCATGGTTTTTCAATGCCGGTAGTCCATCGACCATGCCGGTTTTCATTGAAAACTATGCCGGCACATATCCCCCAATTAATCATTCTTTATTAATATAGGGAGGTATATTAGAAAAATGATTTTTTTTTGCTAATTCAAAGTATGTAAATGATAATGGATATGGATGTCTTCATTAATCATATCCAAATGAGCAACAAGTCGTATATGCTTTAGCCGAAGAAGAAATCATCGATGGAATTAGACAAGAAGCGGAGGGAGATATTCCTGATGATGATAGTACGGAGATACCAAAAGTTTCATGCCAAAAAGTTTTAAAGATGTTCGATAAGTTGAAAATGTTTTGGCTTCAACAAGAAGGTTCCCGTAGTAATGAGGTATTAAGCATCCGCAAATCAAAAGACGCGATAACAATCCAAAAAGTTAGATCCTTTTCTCAAACAACTATAGATAAATATTTTATTTTATCTTAAATTTCGATGCAACAAGATATATAAATTTCCAATAATGACGATTATATTAATATATGGAGGTAAATTTCTTATGACGGGACTATAAAAATTTATTAATATTAAAATGTGGAGGTTATTACTATTTATAACTGGTCCAAGTTGGGACTATGATTTTTTATTAATATATAAAGTTTATTAAAATATGGAGTATCAATATATGGAGTTTTTACTGTATTTTCTTATTCTAAGAGGATACTCCTTCTCCGCCTTTATAATAAGGACAGAGGGAGTATGTTGTAAATTTTTTCATACAACTGTGATCTGATCTCTATCTCTATCTTCAAATTAATTTCTTGTAATAACTTTATCTCATCCATATCAATGCCTTGGACCAAGATAGTTTAGAGCTGTAGTTTGCTACCGCCTTGGTATCCCCTTGTTCGTCGAAGGTGGCTTATGCTCAAGCTGCAATAGACCTATGGATATTTTTGGTGATCACTCTCTTCATTGTGCCAAGGATGTTGGGATCAAGTTTCGGCATGACCATGTACGTGACGTAATTGCTGACATATGTTACAAAGCTGGTGTGCCTGTTCGTAAAGAAGTTGCCCTTTGGTTTTCTGTCGGATGACAACAAGGATTTGCGCCCTGCAGACATCCTTGTTCATAGTTGGGAGAATGGCCAAGATGTTTGTATGGATGTTACAGGCGTTTCCCCCTTTACAGGTGAAGGTGTTCGTGCTTTTATTCCGGGTCAGGCTATTGCGAAGGCTGTTTTGCGGAAACGTACCAAATATTTAGATCAATGTGTTTCGCATGGTTATGGTTTGGGTGTTCTAGCATTTTCCACGTTGGGGGAGCTTGGTGATGATACATTGTGTTTTTTTAAGAGGTTGAAGAATTTTCTAGTTAGTAATGATGTTAGTAGTGGAGTAGGTAAAATTCTTTTTCATAGACTAGGGGTTTCTATTCAAAAGGGTGTTGGCGCCCAGCTTGTTGCTAGGCTGACACCTAAAGTATTGTACGACTAAGGTCATATTTTTTATCTGTGACTTTGGGATTTATAGCATTTAGAGTAAATTATATTTTAATTTTGGATATTTATTAAAACAAAGGATGGATGGAATACTAATTAGATATTAAAGTAAAGGTGAAATGGGAAAGTTTGAGTGAGCTGTCGCTATCAAACAAATTTGAAGGTGAAATGAAGAATCCCTATCAAATCTGAACTGTGAAGACACAGATGGAGAAGCCAAAATAGTGTGTTTTTACTTTTTACATTCTTTCTCTCTCTTCAAATATGAGTTATATGTTGATCTGAAAATATGGATAGAGAAACCACTACTAGTGCACTTAAAACTCTATTTATTTATTAGTTTTCATGTAACTATTATATGATTCTAGTTGTTTTTGTATATTGTAGGAAAATGCCATTTGTTTTACCTAGAGAAGAAAAAAATAGACGACAACCTAACTAAAGATCAAGCTTATAAGATTAAATTTATGCTTCAAGGAAAAAAAAAAAGATGAAATCTGTGCAGAAAACATAGTAATTCAAGGACCAAAAGTTATATGTTTTTGGGTGGTTTTTAGAGAAAAAATGTCCATGAGAAATCACTTCCGAGTGGTTTCTGAACCAGAAGTAAGGTTCTAAATTTTCCCCTACGACTTAAGACCCAGCATAGCCCGTCGCGATGAGAGAGACTCCATGGTCCATTATTGGATGATCCAACCCTTCACATTTGATTAATAAAGCCTACACCACTTCACCCCTTGTAACTAAAATAATTAACGTACTAACATATGCGAAATGAGAATTTATTGCAACGTAGATAAATTGCACAACAACAATATACAGTATCTAGAAATGTAAGAGTCATTAAATAGAGTTTCGTAAAAATTGATAAGGTAATAGATTTACCATCTTCCAATTTCTCACCAGATTTAGCATGTAGAGCGAGGATTCTTCTTTCCTTCAAATCCCCCTTTTTTAATAGAATTATGAAACAAATGTTACATTTGAAGCGCCAATATCCATCCATTTTAGACTTGGACTTCTGTTTAACTAATGAATCATCGTACTCTGACAATCTTGCATAAGATTTCACAACTTACCTTTCAGAGCTAGCACTTGTGATTAAGGCTGCACATGAGCCGGTACAGCCCGGGTTTCCTTAGTTACCAGTACATGTACCTCCTAGCGACCGGTTCCATGTTCTTGGTACCTGTACCTGTGATACTAGTCTGGTTCTAATCTGGTACCAGCTTTTTACCCAAAATTCAATTGAACAAAATATAAACCACAAATTCAACTCAACGATCAATGCATCAAACTCATTAAATTTCACAAAATTCAAAAACTCAAAGATCAGAACCCATGTTACTAAATTCCTACAAAATCAATTAATGATTCCTAAGAAATTGAACAGAGATGCAGTAAAAATACTGTTTGAATGAATAGAGACATAAACAAACAGAATCACACTGCCAAATCCAACAACAATTTTCAAAAAATGCGTCTACTCTTTACCAACACCCATGTTTCCTCATTTCCTCCCGAATCAAACCCCAAAATCCATCAGACGTTTCCTCGCAATTGATTTCAGTCACCACCAACCTTTTCTCTCTTGCAATTCAATTTAAATGAGATCCCAGATCTCAAAAACCTTGTTGATTGATTTCAACAGAATCAATGACTCAATCCATGACCAAATTGAAAAAACCCTAAATCAAACATGCAATTAGTTTTCAAATAACTGAAGAAAAAGAAGAAAAGTAATTGAAAAATAAGTGAAGAAGGAAGTGAAGAACCCTAACTTTTGTTACTTTTTGTTAGTAACTGAAGAAGAACAACAAGTAATAAGTGAATCTGGCAAAGTTTCACTGATGGTGGTGAAGAAGAAGAAGGTGGTGGTGTTAACCGGTATTATGTTGTTATTGATGGTGAAGAAGAATAAGAAGAAGACAAATGCTATCCCACACGACTTTGCGGGATGGCTTCCCGCAAAGCGGCTTCTTTACCGTTGGATGATCAAATCAACGGTTAGATCCACATTCAGGAAATGACCCGTCACTTTCAGGATAAGACCCACCATTTTCAGAAAAGGACCCACCACTTCCCCTAAAGGGTTCAAGGCTGTTAGATCTGGGTTTTAGCATGATCTAACGGTAAAGAAGCCGCTTGAGCGGGATAGCTTCCTGCAAGGTCGTGCGGGATAGCACTGCTCTGAGAAGAATAGGTGGGGGTGGTGGTGGTATTAACCAATGTTGGTGTCATTGTTCACCGAAGAAAGAAAGAAAGGAAGTGACAAATGAGTGAACTGGTGAGTGATAGATGGGTAGTCTATATACCTAGAATTGAGGGCTATTAGATATTTAGATTAATTTGCATCAACGGTTATTATTAACAGGTATTCTCGGTCCGGTACCAGCCGGTACTCTTCGAGAACGGAGTACGTGTACCCCAAATAGACCGGTTCCTAGTTTTTGTACATGTACCTCTTCAATCGGTTCCGTTCCGGGTTTATCGGTTCTGGTCAAGTTCTCGGGTTACGGACTAGTTCCTGTGCAGCCTTACTCGTGATACATAAAGGATTAGCCTACAACTGAGTCGGCATAGGCTTCATAACCCCCTTTATCCTCTACAGTTAGCTCAGAAAGCTTAGGAAATTCAAACTTCTTGCACTTTATCAACTTTTATTTTACTCTTGTAAGTTGGTAACTAAAATAAAAATATGACATCTCTCATTGGTTATCCCAATACCAATTTCACTATTGTTAAGAACTCAGGATATTGAGCGTGGTAATTTCAAAATCTAAAAGGAAGACCATGAGCTCTACCTTCAAAATGACCAGCAACACTTGAACAATAATCCAAACTATCACGATTGCATATTTCAAAAGAAATTCACGAAAACTATCAAGTGGTCTTGTGGTCCTTATGCTCCCTCTCATAGGGAAAGTTGGGTTCGAACCCTTGTAGTTGTCTAAAAATCCTAAATGAATGGATTCAAAAGTAGTTTAGGGAGCACTGTTCTATGTAAGAAAAAACAGAAAAAAAATCTTTTTACCATCATTTATAAAACGTTGGTACTAGTATCTATATTTTAATGTATTTTACCTATACATAAAATAAGTAAACTAAAACAAAATAAATTATAAAAACAAGATGTTGGGAAAATCTACTCATATATCCATATAAAGCAGAGTAAACAAACTTTCACTCTGAATTGTCAAAATGGATGTTAAGGATGGGTTTGCTAGTGTGTTTTTTTTTTTCATTCAAAACATATACTCCCTCCAAAATAGACCAAATTTAAGAAGTGTTTAAATCTCTTTTCCAAAAACGGGGAGAATATATGGTAATAATTATGTGTTTGGTAAAATTTCTGAAGCTATGCAAAATAGTTCCAAAATTTCTCAACTTTGAAAAGTTGAGGTTGTGTTTGGTATGAATTTTACAAACAGTTTTCTGTTTTTAAAAATAGAAAAAATAGAAAACAGGAGAAAGCGCGTTTGGTATGAGCACCTTCAGAAAACGTTTCATTTGTTTTCTGTTTTTAAAAACAAAAAAAAAAATGAAAACAATAAATATTTGTTTTTTGTGTTTTTTCTTTTCTCTTCTTCATTCTTCTTCTTTTCAGAACAAAGTAAGAGATTGGGGAAATGATTGCAAGTGAGTCATAACCAGTATCACAATCTCTAAGACGAGTCTTTACTTTTGATCTGATTTAGTTGATTTTTCTTGGAAAAAGTTTTTATCCTACAAAACAATTTTTAGAAAATGAAAACAAGGAAAAAAACATATGTTTTTGATTAGTTTTTTTTTAAATTGTACCAACCAGGGCCTAAGAGTTTTAAAAGCAAGTGAGGAAGAGCTTTTAAAAGCTCCAAAAGCAAAAGTTGTGGTGCCGCATAATTTTTATATCTGATTTTTCTATTCTACACCTATTGTATCTTGCAGACGATGTAAATTACCCTTAAATATATATCATCATTTTTTTTATTCCCTGTATATATATTAGTTTAAAGATTATTATTTTTCATTATCAATCCATATTTTATATACCACTAGAAATACCCCGTGTCGTCGCGGCACTCATTGCAATATTCATCTAATAACGGTGAACGCTGAACTCAGCCAAAATCACCTGTAACATCGTGTTCGAATTATGTTTAATTAATAAAAAAGACAAAATGGGTAATGTAACATTCATGTAACTTAATTATTCTCTCTAGTCGCAATATAGCTTTCCTCTAATGTATCCTCCGAATCTCACATATTTATTATAATTAGTTCATGCTAATATTTTTAGGATTAATTCAGATGGTATGTATATCCTTCCGTCCAATGCTCAAAAACTCATTCTTTTTTGTATTATAGATTTTAACAAATTTTTAATTTATCAATAATAAAAAATAAAAGCTAATGTCAAATAATTATTTAATTTTAGTTTGATTTTTATTATTTGGAAATTACAGTAAAACTTCGATAAATTAATAGCATTGAGACCAAAGGAAATTATTATTTTAGCGAAGTTATTAATTTATCGAGTTAAACTTTAGCGTATCCAAACCTAATTGGGACCAGAGAATTTTATTATTTTAGCGAAGTAATTAATTTATCGAGGATTAGTTAATCGAAGTTCTACTATCTAAAATAAAAAGTGGTTAATAAAAATCATACTTTTTAACAATACAATAATTATTAGGGGAAATAATCGTTTGGTCCTTTTTTAGGTGGTCCCAAGACTATTTGGTCCAGCGGGAAAAGGCGTTTCCTATTTGGTCCATAATTATTTGAAAATATAAAATGGACAAAAATATCCTTCCGTACTATTTTAGCATTAATTTCCGTAACTTTTCTATTTCCATAATTGTTTGAGTTCATGCTCTCTAATGAACTCTGAACTTCCTACTTCTTTTCTTATAGGAGTTCATTCTGTTTGATGAACTATCAAGTGTTTGGTAATGTTTTTATAGATTCGAGTTCATTTTTAAAAATGAACACACAACAAAAAAATTCATTATTATGAACAAAAAACAGAGTTCATTCTTTCGAATGAACACCTAATCAAAACCACTAAATCAAGTCTGAAAACAGAGTTCATTCTTTCAAATGAACACTCAACCAAAGTTCATTATTGTGAACAAAAATCAGAGTTCTTTCTTTCAAATGAACACCCCCAATCTTTGTTCAATATCTATAATACAAAATAGAATGGGTTTTTTAGTCTTGGACGGTCGGATAACATTTTGAGAGACAAATAGGTGATCCGACCATCCCAGCCTCATTCCAGCAAAAGACATCTAGCGGCCAAGGTGTTTGTAACCTCCTTCCATTATGGAGATATTGATAAGTGACAACCCTCTTAATTTGTTCCTCATCAATTAAAAAAATAAATGTGCCAATAAATAAATAAAGTGGAAAAAATTTGATGTTACAACAATGTTACAATCATAGAAAAATAAAGAAAATTCTTTGAACCATATCTTTAAAAAATCAAATTAGCCAGCCTTCACCAATCTGTAAAACACAAGCAACATATTCTTTTTTAAAAATACTAAAAATAACTTTCATTATACTCATTGTATGTTGGGATCTTGCAACAATGAACAGCACGTTAGATGTATCGAAAATAATATGTAAAGAACTAATGCGAAACAACTCTACCGAAATAACTTGACGAGGGCAGAATCACAGGTTCAACAAGTTGTCCTTAACACATTAGTTCGCGGGTATACTCGAGTTGAGTAATGCTAAACCCCTCACAGCGAAGATGTGTCCAGGATAAGACTGCCCGATATAACTTGAGTTAGCACAACGCAAGTTACCCTCTCTTCGAACTCAGCAACAGGGATGGAGGTAAAAACGTCTGGAGAAAACCCTAGAATAAAAGAAGAATTTTTCAATGTTTGAAAACAGATTTTCGAGTTGTATTTATAGGATGAAAAAACTTGCGAATCAAGTTAGGTTTTGGTTTTCTTCAAAAACAAGTAAAAGGAATTTTACCATAAATAAAACTCTTAAGAAATAATTTTGGAATTAATTTCCTAAAGAAAAAACTCGCCAAAAATAAATCTGTGTAGAAAAAAGGACTTGGTGCATGGCATACGCGCATATCGCATGGGTAAAAATATGTATTTTTGCCCACCCGCTCCACCCACGTTTTACAATTCATACATAAGTGTATGATTATATAGCCTGGCGAGATTGGGGTATACCCAAACTAATTGGGGTATACCCAATAAGACAAAATAGGGTCATTTTGAAGTAAAAGAAGCCACCCCTTAGCAATATATTTTTCTAAATGGCTAATATACCCTTGTTTAATTAACACTAAAAAAATCTGATTAGCTTAATTAATTGAGTTTAGATTGATTAATTGAGTGGATTAAAACTTATGAATTGAAATTTTGTTTTTGATTGAACTTATTTGGGAAGATTTTTTATGAAAAAAATTTGTTTTGAGAAAATCTTTTGCAACGGAAATGAAAGCACACGACCCAAACACTTCTAAAAAGGGGATTGCAAAGCTATTGTATGAAATCATACTCAAAATTAGATCAAAAATCAACACTTTCAGTTCTGAAAGTATAAAAAGTCGGCAAGGTCGACGAATGAAGATCATGCCGGCCAAACTTTGGCCGGCATGATCTTCATTCGTCGACCTTTCCGACTTTATTTTTTTGACACACAGAGACGACAGAAAAAATTTATTAGCCGGCAAGGTCTTCAAAAAATACCCACGACTGTTGAAAAAACATTGGCCGGCAAGGTATTTAAAAAATACCCTTCCTATTGTTTGTTGAAAAATTTTTAGAAATACCTTGGTATTCAAAAATACCCTTCCTATTTGATTTAAAAGTCGTTATGAAAAGTCAAGAAGATATGCATGTTACGACCTTGCTAGGCCAAAAACACGAAATCATAATTTTTGATTTCTAACCTAATATAACAATCAAATCACACAACACAATGATGGGTTTGAGTTTAAACATCATTTATAGTCTTCTTTTCACGGTAGAGTCAACGATTTTTTTGGAAAATCAAAGTTCAAGATTTTCGTTTGATGTAAGAAATGGAAGAAGATAAAGGGGAAGAGCAGAGAGATTAGAGAAGAGAGATTAGGGAAGATTATGAGTTTTTTAATTTTTAATTTTAGGGTTTAATTTTAAGTTAATTAGTTCAAGGGTATTGAAGTAAAATCAACCTATTTTGTCTTATTGGGTATACCCCAATTAGTTTGAGTATACCACAATCTCGCCAGGTTATATAGTGGAGCTCCTCTTTAGTTTTCCACAATGTGGGACTAAAGGTTCCACTTCATTCACCCAAAAATGAGTGAGTATCCTTAGACCCTAAGGTCATTAGATCAAACCACACCAAGACCATAAAACCTTTTAATTTAAAACTCATTTTCTCCAACAATCCCCCACATGAATAAAATCTCGGAAAACGAAAAAATCAGAGTAAGGAAAATACCATTTAGGCAAAGGTGTCCATGAGGTCTTGAACCCTTACTTAGTGAGAAGTTACCGGAACTACTAGCTAAACAAAGTGAACCTAGTCTTGAACCGATAGCGTTGGTGTAATTCGCGACAACAACCACACATGATATTCTCCTGGTGTTGCTAAGTTCGTGCCGTGTTGTCCAATTTGGCCCTGGACATATCCTGTTTCTCATAATGCTCTAGAGAATTGGCTCAATTCTCATAGGAAGCGGCCCCACTTCCACATTCAGATAGGTGAGTTCCATCAAGAGTGTTACTGCTACACCCCACTTCAATCTTAAATTGAAACTATGGAACTCATTAAGACTTATTTAAAAGTCATCCTCCACATGCAGTCACACTATCACATCAACACCATAGGGAAGGGACAGAGAATGAAATTCTCTGATAGTGTTTACCTTTACCCACCATGAATTAGTTGTCTCATTTGAAACCTTGATCTTGGAATCTCCAGTCAGCAAGGTTGAGTATCCTTCATGGAAAGTTTAATTATTGAGCCTAAGCCCCATACCCCTCGATGCTTTACTAACTATCTCCTTGGACAAACCTTTCGTCAAAGGGTCCGCGATATTCTCCTTGGACTGCGTCCAATATATGGAAATAACGCCTGTTGAGATTAGTGTTTTCAAAGTATCATGTCTTCTACGAATATGTATAGACTTTCCATTGTAGAAGCTACTCTTAGCTCTACCTATCGCAGATTTGTTGTCACAGTGTATAGATATAGCTGGCACAGGCCTATGCCAGAGAGGAATATCTTCTAAAAAGTTTCTTAGCCATTCGGCCTCCTCTCCTGCTTTATCTAACGCAATAAACTCCGATTCCATAGTGGAACGAGCTATACATGTCTATTTGGAACTCTTCCAAGATACAGACGCACATGCTAGAGTGAATACATATCCACTCGTAGACTTAGAATCCTCTGATCCTGTTATCCAGTTTGCATCGCAAAATCCCTCAAGGACGGCCGGATATCCTTTGTAATTCAAACTAAAGGTCATTGTGTACTTCAAGTACTTTAGCACTCTAATAAGTGCATCCCAATGTATCTGCCCTGGATTACAAGTATACCTGCTATCCTACTTACAAGATAAGCAATGTCTGGTCTCGTACAATTCATCAAATACATCAGACTTCCTATGACTCTCGAGTATTCAAGTTGGTTAACTCCTACACCCTTATTCTTCCTGAGACGACAGTTATAATCATAAGGAGTACACACAGGTTTACAGTTAAACTAATTAAATTTCTTAAGTATGGATTCAACATAATGAGACCGACTCAGACTATAGCCATTAGAAGTTTTTCTAATCTTCATCCCTAATATGACATCAGCGGGGCCTAAGTCTTTCATGTCAAAGTTCTCATTCAACAGTTTCTTAGTGGAATTAATAACATCCATGTTTGTACCTAGTATAAGCATATCATCAACATACAAGCATACAATCACACAGGCATCCTTGACAAGTTTAGTATAAACACACTTATCGATTCATTAATTCTAAAACCACTAGAAATCATCACATGATCAAATTTTTCATGCCATCTGTTTAGGTGCTTGTTTCAATCCATACAAAGATTTAAACAGTTTACACACTTTCTTTTCACAACCTTTAACTACAAAGCCCTCGGGTTGTTCCATATAAATTTCTTCATCTAACTCACCATTAAGAAACGCTCGTCTTTACATCCATTTGATGTATCTCTAAATTATGGACGAAGCTATAGCAATTAACATCCTAATGGAGCTAATTCTACTCACTTTGGTGAATAGGTGTCAAAGAAATCTATACCTTCTATTTATCTCGTAGCCTTTAGCTACCAAATTAGCCTTGTATTTTTCAATAGTTCCATCTATCTTACGTTTTCTTTTGAAAATCCATTTACAACCTATGGCCTTACACCCTGGAGGTAAATCTACAAGTTCAAAAGTACCGTTTTCTCGAATGGAATCCATTTCACTAATGGAAGCTTCTTTCCACCACGGAGCTTCTGGACAAGTCATGGCTTCTCTATAAGTCTGAGGATCAGACTCGGCTAGGTATGTAATGCAACCAGGATAGGTTTTCTCAGTTCTAACCCTTTTACCTCTTCTCGGTTCCACTTCTGGTTCATCTTCCTCTAAAGGTAATAATTGACTAGTTGAAGGAACATCTAGGGGATCATCTAAACATCTCTTTCGAGAATCACGTTTCAAAGGAAAAATAGTTTCAAAAACTCAAGATCCCTAGACTCCATGATAGTATTCAACCCTATGTCGAAATTTCAGAACTCACAACCATAAACCTATGAGCACTAGAATGCTCGGGATACCCTATAAAAACACAATCACCGGTTTTGGGTCCTATCTTATTTTTCTTAGGAGGAGGGATGCCCACCTTTGCCAAGCACCCCCACACTTTGAAGTAATCATAAGATGGTTGTCTACCTTTCCATAACTCATATGGAGTTTTATCTCGATCCTTTAAAGGGTACTCTGTTCAGATGTAATTGGCGGAGAGGATAGCCTCCCCCACAAATTCGAAGGTAATCCTGAACTAATCAACATGGCATTCATCATATCCTTAAGGGTACGGTTCTTACGTTCAGCCTACACCATTGGATTGAGGTGAATAAGGGGCTGTAGTCTCATGTATTATGCCATGTTCTTCACGAAATCTCCTACGGAATTTCATACTCACCACCACTAGTCAGACCTAATAGTTTTAATGGTAGTATTCAATTGGTTTTCGACTTCACTTTTATATATCTTAAAGGCTTCTAAGGCATCATCCTTCCCTCTAAGTAAGTAAACATGGCAAAGATTTCGCACAAATCATCTATAAAAGTAATAAACCATTTCTTACCACCTCTTGTTTGAACTGACTTCATATCAACTAGGTCTGAGTGGATTAAATCTAAGGGTTTAGAGTTTCTCTGGACATTCTTATTGAATGATTTCTTGGCATGCTTAGATTCTACGCAAATCTCACACTTATGATTTTTATCTAAAGTGAATTTGGGTATGCAGCCTACGCTAGCCAATTTATGCATTGATTTATAGTTTACATGACCAAGTCTACCATGCCAAACGTTTAATGACACACACATGTAAGCAGAAGAATCATTCAATTTCAATTCAGGACAGGTTACATTAAGTTTATATAGACCCCCGGTCTTATAACCCTTACCCACATAATCATTGCCCTTAGTTACTATAAGTTTTCCAGACTCAATTGTAACTTTAAAACCCTTATCATCTAAAACAGAACAAGAAACAAGATTTTTGCAGATGTCTGGAACATGAAGAACTTCATTCAATGTGAGAGTCTTTCCAGATGTGAGCTTCAAACCGACCTTTCCTTTTCCTGCAACCTCTGATGCAGATGAGTTACCCATATAGAGTTTCTCGCCTTCCCCTACCCTCTAGTAGGAGGTGAACAGGTCTCTGTTCCCACAAACATGCTTGGTAGCTCCAGAGTCTACCCACCAATCCATCACATTGGTCACCATATTAACTTCAGACACCACAGAGAAAAACTCGTCTTTGCTTTTCTCAACCAAGTTAGCATTATTCTTCTTATCCTTACGTTGTCTACAGTGAACTGCCATATGACCAGTATTTCCACACACCCAACAAGGACCCTTAATTTTAATAATGCTAGATTCTGGTTTACGAAACGTACCTTTCTTGTTAGGTCCATGCTTCGAGTTGCGATTGTTGTTGTCACCTTTTCCATCTTTGGATGGCTTATGTTCAGACATATGAGCTTTGTTAGACATGTCCCTTGCAGATGACACGTTCTTGTCTTTGGTGCACAACATCTCTTCCACTTGAATCTTCTTTCCCAATTCAACCATGTTGATCTCGCTAGTTTCATGCCTCAGCTTTTTCTTGTACTCCGACCAAGAAGATGGTAACTTCTCAATCACCGCAGACACTTGAAAAGTCTCATCAATAACCATACCTTCAGCAAGAATCTGGTTAATGATTTGTTGAAGTTCGAGGAATTGATCAACAACAGACTTATCATTCGTCATCTTGAACTCCATAAACTTTGCCACCAGAAATTTCTTGCTTCCTGCAGTCTCAGCTTGGTACTTTGCTTCTAACGCAGTCCACAACTCATAAGCAGTTAAGCTATCTTTAGCATTGTAAAAATCATACATCGCATCTTCCAAACCATTCATGATATGATTTTTAGCCAGAAAATTAGACCTCGTGTTCATATTGACTTCCTCCTCAGTCAAATTTTCAGTATTGTACAAGTCATCACCTGGAACCAGTACATAGTCCAGCTCATGATGGCTCAGATAAAACAGCATCTTGGATTGCCATCTCTTGAAATCCTTTCCGTTAAACTTTTGTGGTCTTTCTACATCGTTGTTTCCCATTATTACAAGGAATAACTAATGTGTTAAGATTGTTGGGATCTTGCAACAATGAACAACACGTTAGATGTATCGAAAATAATATGTAAAGAACTAATGCGAAACAACTCTACCGAAATAACTTGACGAGGGCAGAATCACAGGTTCAACAAGTTGTCCTTAACACATTAGTTCGCGGGTATACTCGAGTTGAGTAATGCTAAACCCCTCACAGCGAAGATGTGTCCAGGATAAGACTGCCTGATATAACTTGAGTTAGCACAACAGCAAAGTTACCCTCTCTTCGAACTCAAAGAACAGGGATGGAGGTAAAAACGTCTGGAGAAAACCCTAGAATAAAAGAAGAATTTTTCGGTGTGTTGAAAACAGATTTTCGAGTTGTATTTATAGGATGAAAAAACTTGCGAATCAAGTTAGGTTTTGGATTTCTTCAAAAACAAGTAAAATGAATTTTACCATAAATAAAACTCTTAAGAAATAATTTTGGAATTAATTTCCTAAAGAAAAAACTCGCCAAAAATAAATCTGTGTTGAAAAAAAAGGACTTGGTGCATGGCATACGCGCATATCGCATGGGTAAAAATATGTATTTTTGCCCACCCGCTCCACCCACGTTTTACAATTCATACATAAGTGTATGATTATATAGTGGAGCTCCTCTTTAGTTTTCCACAATGTGGGACTAAAGGTTCCACTTCATTCACCCAAAAATGAGTGAGTATCCTTAGACCCTAAGGTCATTAGATCAAACCACACCAAGACCATAAAACCTTTTAATTAAAAACTCATTTTCTCCAACAATTTTTATTGTTGGGATCTTGCAACAATGAACAACACGTTAGATGTATCGAAAATAATATGTAAAGAACTAATGCGAAACAACTCTACCGAAATAACTTGACGAGGGCAGAATCACAGGTTCAACAAGTTGTCCTTAACACATTAGTTCGCGGGTATACTCGAGTTGAGTAATGCTAAACCCCTCACAAATAAGATGTGTCCAGGATAAGACTGCCCGATATAACTTAGTTAGCACAACGCAAGTTACCCTCTCTTCGAACTCAGCAACATGGATGGAGGTAAAAACGTCTGGAGAAAACCCTAGAATAAAAGAAGAATTTTTCGGTGTGTTGAAAACAGATTTTCGAGTTGTATTTATAGGATGAAAAAACTTGTGAATCAAGTTAGGTTTTGGTTTTCTTCAAAAACAAGTAAAAGGAATTTTACCATAAATAAAACTCTTAAGAAATAATTTTGGAATTAATTTCCTAAAGAAAAAACTCGCCAAAAATAAATCTGTGTAGAAAAAGGACTTGGTGCATGGCATACGCGCATATCGCATGGGTAAAAATATGTATTTTTGCCCACCCGCTCCACCCACGTTTTACATTTCATACATAAGTGTATGATTATATAGTGGAGCTCCTCTTTAGTTTTCCACAATGTGGGACTAAAGGTTCCACTTCATTCACCCAAAAATGAGTGAGTATCCTTAGACCGTAAGGTCATTAGATCAAACCACACCAAGACCATAAAACCTTTTAATTTAAAACTCATTTTCTCCAACATTGTATACAGGGAAAAATCATTGCCCACCTTCATCAACTTGCAAAGAACAAAGAACATTATGTTAAAAATACAAAAAGAATCATTTTCATTTTACTTTTTTTTTTTTTTTTTTGGAAACAATCGAAAAACAAAAATAAATACATACAATTGAGATCTATCCAAATAATGAATCACCAAAAAATTTCACTTCAATCATAAGCCTAATTTTAAATTCCACAAAAAAAATGTTATTTAAAGCTTATAATTACCTAGCTAGGACATGTAGACTAGAAACTTGCATTTTTTGAAGCCTTGCAAATGGACAACAATCTAGCTTGGAAATCGCATTCCTTTTTACATCTACACTGATATTGAAACCTCAATTTTTTCATAAAACTCCCTGGCTTTTTGGGTGATTTCCTTTTTCCTCTGCATCTACTAAAATTTTTTTTTTTTATCTTCTTGATCCTGATTGTTTTTTCCTCCATAACAACACAATTGAGCATCGTCATCTAAACCTTCAATTACTGACCCTTCACTATCACCAAATTCTTACTTATTATCATGATTCACCTCCAGCTTCTCAACTCCTAACTAGGTGTTGCAAATATTGGATATGGAAAACGTGAAGAGTAGTGTTATATTTTCATCCGAAAATGGTTATAAATATCAATGTAGATTCAGCATAATGGTCTGAATACGACATAAAACAGTATCAAAGACCACAAATTTTTGGGGATCAACTAAAAAATTATTATTTTAGGGAAAAATAAAACAATTTACCTAGAATTTTACCAGAAATTATTATTTTAATCATTTACAAGTGTAACCGAATTTATAGCTATTTGGATGACAAATATCTAAGATTTTTATAGCTACAAGTTCTCATGGGTCAAAATAAGTCTTATCGTAGTCTGTAGTATTTAGTTAAATCATTATGACCAAAAAATTATTTCGTTTCGTACCGTGCCGTTACAGCACGGGTTATTTCTAGTTATGAACAAAATCAGAGTTCATTCGTCAAAATGAACACCCAATCAAAGTTCATTATTAACAAAAATCAAAGTTCATTCGTCAAAATGAACATCTATCAAAAACAAACTAATTCAAACCTAGAACAGAGCTCATTATTTAAAATGAACACCTAATAATTCAAGATCTAAAACAGAGTTCATTCTTTAACATGAACACACAACGAAAATCCATAAAAAGAAAAACAAAGTTCATTATTTCGAATGAACACCTAGTAATTCAAGATCTGAAACACGGTTCATTCTTTAACATGAACACACAAGAAAAATCAAAGTTCCTTTTTTCGAATGAACACCTAATAAAAGGATCTAAAATATAGAGTCCATTCTTTAAATCGTCATCATCTTCAACAACAACAGTAGCAGAGAAGAAGAACACAAAAAGTCTTCATCGTTCATTATTATCTTCGTCGTCTTCATCGTCAAAAACCTAGAAAAAAACGGAAGAAGAAGGATTATTTTCATCACCGTATCATTATCATCGTCTTCATCATCATCATCTTCATCATCGTCGTGTTCATCATCTTCATCAGCAAAAAGAAGAAGAAAATAGAAGAAAAATAAAAAAAAAGAGAGTATATCTGAAAAGAGAGAAGAGAGAAAACAAATCTGAAAATGATTCCTTCTCTCTTAATAATTGAGTATATATATGGTCCCAAAAGGGTGTTTCTGCCACTACCAAAAGACAATTACATCATCTCGTGTGGGTATTGTCCACCCTAGGACCAAACAATAATTTATAGGACCAAACAACAATATATAATTTAAAAAAGGCCAAACCAACTCTATTATATTATTTTTAGGACTAAATGGTAGTTTCTACTAATTATAATAGAATTGATATTATTTTAAATATTTAATACTCCTTCTGTCCCTCTAAAGATGACCTATTTCAAGTTTTCACAATTCTCAAGGCAGGGATGAAAAAGTGATATTTCTAGGTATTTTTTTCCAATTATATTCTTTTGGATGACAACTAGTAAAATTTGAAAATTACACAACTCTCAAACTATCCTTATGGATAACAACTAGTAAAATTAAGAAATAACACAACTCTCAAACTATGTCACGGATATTTGTAAATTTATACCGTTAGTAAACATTTTAAAACACCTACATGACGGATATAAACATGACTATCAAATTATACATATTGCTTATACTAGGATTTAATAATATAATGATCCATTATAAAGGTAAATTTAAAATATGCCCTTGTTTATTTATGAAGGCCAAGATTGTGGGTGGTAATGGAAATAATGGAAATAAGGTAAGGTTATTACTACAAGAACTGAAGATTATTAAAAATGGTAAGGTTATTAAAGGAAAGATCAGTATGCAGGTGGATAGTAACAAGTGTGAGCAAAATGAGTAATAAAAGAAATCCTCTAAATTACTTTTCTCAAGTCTTTAAAAGGATGTTGATGGACGAGTGGCTGGTAGAAGATCTAGTGGTGAGAAGGGCACTAGAAGAGTTGTTGGCAATGCAGAACAGTCTGACAAAGTTGATCATGGACCAAGAGATACGGACAGATCAAATTATTCAACTAATGGAGGAAGTGAACCAACTACAGAGACAGCTGGTGACTATATTTCCACAACTAATTCATGCTCCATAGCAACTAAATTTGAATGGAGTAATGGCACACATCAGAAGGACCTTTAGGCCAATAAGGTTTCCACCTTCCGACTGGAACCACATGGACCCAGTGGAGTTTCTAAGCGAAGGGATAGAACCAGATTACGTGTCAAAGATGTGGTTAGGAGCAACAGTGTTAGAGGCAATCATACCTCCAATAGTGGAGACTCCAGCATGATAAGAAGCCCAAACGGACTTTGGAAGTTCGAGATGCAGTTCACTACAAGATAGGATTTGGAACAGGGGGTGCAGAGAATGTTCAAGACAAGATTTAATCCGTTGGTGGATGAATCAGGGAGTGGGAATGTTGGGAGTAGCACAAACTCCCAATAATCCTCATGTTGGCTCTTGTCCCTCCTCTCCTATGTCAGAATTTAATATGAAGATTGTAATGTGGAATTGCAGAGGGTTTGCCCGACCTTCTTTTAACAGAGTTATGAAGCAGCTGATTACGAAGTATAGGCCTATCATTGTAGCTTTGCTGGAAACTAGAACTATCTCGGAGCATGCGGCGGAGTTAATCAGGAGACTTGATGTCAGCTTCTCTAGTAGGATGTGTCTTTTCTCAAGAACAATGTCACTATTTATTAGATATGCAACCTCATGAAGATCTTCCATGGGTTCTAATTGGAGATCTTAACTTCACGAATGATTCAGAAACACAAAGTTCACATACTTCCTATCATCAGCTCTCTAGATTAGTTAGACCTATTATCCAACAATTAGTTTTAATTGATTTAGGGTTTTCAGCTTCGCCCACAACTTCGTCTAATCACAGAACTGATAATGCTCATACTGTTGTTAGGATAGACAGGGCTTTAATTAATGTTTTTTGGATGAATGCTTATACTCCAGTTTCTCTTCAGCATATTCCACATGTTGCTTCAGATCATTCACCAATTTTACTATTTACTTGTCGAGATTATGGCCCAAGAAATAGCCCTTTTCGTCTCTACAGATGCTGGTTTTCTCAAGATTTTTGTTCGGATACTATTAATGTTGGACCCAAACCTTGTTAGTTTCCCCTTCTTATCAGTTTACTTCTAAACTGAAGTATACTAGACAAAGACTTCAACTTCGGGAAAAACAATCTTTTGGTAATATTGAATCAAGAATTCAGGATATTCATCAAGAGATACACCATTTTACTAGCTTAAATATGCCCATTTCTCATCCCATAATCACTAATCTTACTAAATCTCTTGAGAATTGGTTGTCGATTCAGAAAGATTTCTACATGCAAAAAGCTAGAACACATGTTCATGATGCAGACAGGAATACATCTTTTTTTCATGCTACTGCAAATTACAACAAGAAAAGACATCAGATTGACGCAATTCAGGATTCCTTTGGTATTTGGCATGATTCTAGAGATGAGATTGAAAAATACTCTCATACAACACTTCTCAGCTATTTCAACAACTACTAATCCAGCCACTGATAAAAGAAGTTGTTTTTCAAATCAAGCCATGGGCTTCACCGAGGCCAGATGGATTCCAAGCAGCTTTTTATCAACAATGTTGGTTTACTGTAGGTAAAGAGGTAATATCAATGGTTCAACATTTGTTTACTCACAAGTTCATTCTTAGAGAGATTAACCATAGTTTTCAAGTTCTTATACCTAAAACATTACATCCACAAACATCCAATGAGTATCGACCTATTAGTTTATGTAATGTTAGTTATAAGATTATTTCAAAAACCATTACTCAATAACCTCATTTCACCTACACAATGTGCATATGTACCTGGCATACATATTCAAAACAATGTTATCATTGCACATGAGATCATTCGTACTATGAAGAAAAAAAGAAAAGGAAAAGTTTCTTTTATAGGCCTCAAATTAGACATGTCTAAAGCCTTCGATAGACTCGAATAGCCTTTCCTTTTTTATATTCTTCTGCAGATTGGATTTCATCAAGATTGGATTCAGCTAATTCGACAATGTATTACCACAACAAGCATTTCACTTCTTGTCAATGGGAGACCACTGCTTTCTTCAATCCTTCACGTGGAATTAGTCAAGGTGATCCACTATCACCCTACTTATTTCTTATCGTTATGGAAGCCTTTTCAAGAATTATCATTATCAAATTTTACAAGGAAATTTAAAAGGAATCAAAGTGGCGAAAAACATCCCAGAGGTGAGCCATCTTTTTTTTTTGCAGACGATTGTTTGTTATTTCTTGAAGCTTCTCCGAATTATCTTAGAAATTTGCTACATATTTTGGATCAATTTATTAAGGTTATTGGTCAGGTAGTGAATCTCCAAAAATCCACTATCTTCTTTAGTAAAAATGTTTCCCCTTCTCTTCGGCAACATTTTTACCAACATTTTGCATATGAAAATTATGGGTCCTGACGAAAAATATCTAGGTATACCTTTACTCCTGCATCGATCAAGAACTAAAAATTGTCAGCCTATTTTGGAGCACATGTCTGTAAGACTTCAAGGTTGGAGCAGTAAGATTATCAAGCAGGCTGGTAAGACAACTCAACTAAATTATGTACTTAGTACAATTGGGAATTACCATATGCAAGTTCGGAAGTTACCTGACACTATCATACATAGTATGGATCAAATCCAGAGAAATTATTTGTGGAACAAATCATATACTCATAGGAATAGACACTTTATTTCTTGGTCCAAGATGAATATGCCAAAAAGATTATGAGGTTTAGGCTTAAAACAACTTCATCATTATAACTCTACTATGTTAGACAAACTAGCATGGCACATTATTCATAATCCAGATGATTCATATGTGAAACTGTTAAAGTATGAATACTTTCCTTATCATGATCTTAAATATGAACCTCCTCCTAATACTAACAACTCTAGATGGATTTGGCAAAGTGTTGTACATGGTATTCAGATTGTTCAAAAATTCAGTAAATGGCAAGTTGGTGATGGCACAACAATAAACATATGGAAGCATAATTGGATTCCAAGTGAAACCTCAACTTTGTGTTCTTGGGATGCTCTCAATACATCTGATACTCAATGGGTCTCTCAACTAATTGATTCACGTAACAACTGCAAATGATAATATTTGTGTCCTTTGCAATACTCAGCAAATAGAAGATATCAATCACCTATTATTTTCCTGCCCCTTTGCTAATGCAATATGGAACGCTTGCCTACCTCAACACGTTAATTATATTCAACAATTTTCTACTCTTCAGTACTGGATTGCTTCGTGGCCAAAAAATTCGATCATCAACTTTGCTTCAGACACTCCCTTCTTTACATGGCGTGATTGCAACTATTTGGCATATATGTAAACATAGGTGTAAGGTTCAATTTCAGCAGGAAACTGTTAACCCTAACTCTGCTTTACTGCCTCTTTTTAAGTATCTCGCTGATATTGTCAATAGTACTCGTGCATCACATGCTAGACATCTTGTAGAGCATGTATATCATTGGAATCCTCCTCCACCAGACACTTTAAAAATCAATGTGGATGCTTCTTTTCTTAAGCCTTTTCATTTGGCCGGTATTGCTATGTTAACAAGAAACTCTACAGGCTCTTATGTTGCAGGAAAAGGAGTTCTCAGAAGAGTAAATCATGTTCATCAGGTTGAAAGTGGGCCTTACTAGAAACTATGCAATGGGCAATGCAAAACAATTGGAACAAAGTAATCTTTGAGTTTGAGTATAGGAATGTGGTTTTATCTGGAAATGAAGGTTTGCTTCCCTATTGGCAATCTTCTCCTCTGTTAAATAAGTGTGTTAAAATGTGTAATAATCATAACAGTTGGTCTTGTTTGTATGTCCCTAGAATATGTAATAAGGTCGCAGATTGTTTGGCTAAATTTGTCCTTAGAAGTTACAATCCTGGAGAATGGTGGTTTGTTCCATCATCAGCTCTCTCTGTAAAACTAGCTACCGATGTATCCTTTTCTTATATATAATATCTTTCTCTTTGTCAAAAAAAAAAAAAATCCGTTGTTAATCACGACAAAACAAAGCGCAAAATAAATTTTTAGACAAAATTAAAAGATTAATTTTAAATTAACTGGAGTTAACTTTGCTTTAAAGAAAAACTAGATCTTAACCCGTGCCGTAACGGCACGGGATGTTTTGTCTCTAATACGATATTGTTCACATTCCTCTTGCTTCATTTTATTCGTGAGTAATTATTTTGATATTCAAATAGGTTTTGGGAAACAAAATGGGTTACCTGATCTTTTTATTTTTTACTTAAGCATGTTATTCCAATTTATTATCTGGACGGAGTAATAATGTTGTGCCAACATGAAAATAAAATAAAAAATACAATAAATAAAAATTTTCCCCATTTATTGTTCCATCATACCATAATTTCAAACTTCAAAAAGAATATTTCATCTAACAGTACATATACCTAAACTGCCAATCCAACTCCATGATGTTTATGAATACATTTGTTCCGAAATTATTGATAACTAAGGCTCTAAGGAGTGAAGCAAAAACCCATAATATTTTCCCTACTATAGATAAACACTATTTATTTATTTTATGCAAATGTGAGAGTTATAAAAATGAAGAACCCTTGGCTATTGGAAGGCTGAGATATACACATGTGAGTTGAAAAAATAAACTTATAATAGTAAATCAAAACATGTGTAAGATTCTTTCTCAATCATATTGATAACATAAAATTGAAGAAATTCGTGGATAAAAAGATTTCACACCAACTATGCTAAGTAGTGCATGAATGACGTTCTCACATCTAGTGTTACTCAAGTAATTTGGAGTTTTAAAGAGCGTAGTCATATTGATATTTGTATCTACATAAATTCAACTAACCTTCCGAAGAAAAATTATTAGTTTCAAGGTAGAGCCGACACAAACTTCTGTCGCCTTCAATGTATACAACACACATTGGGTTTAATCGGCCTTGAGATTAAACAAATACCCCAACATTAGTCAAATAATGTCTACAAATACGGGATCGAAACAAAGTGCTAACGGGAAAAATGAGAGACTAACATCAGTTCTACAAAGAAAATACCCTATATGTATCAAAGTTTGTTAATTAAACATGTATTCAAATTAAAAAGTCATCAACTTAACACAAAAATATAAAAGAACCCAAGTTAAATCAATACTTGCATAAACAAAACTTATAAGAGAATTCTGTAATTATTAAATACCTTTAAAATCACTATTAGAGATTTAATTGCATGCCTCGCAACGGTAGGACGAAATCACCGGTTAATCAGAAATTTCACCGGATATGTAGCAATCCGCAGAAGTTTACACTGGTGGTGATGCGTTCCATCTAAGTGTTGTTCGATTGATTATTTTTTTAGAAGGTTTCGGTTTTCATTGGAGAAACCGAGAGGGAGCGTTTCATTATATTCATTATCATTCGAAATCCAAGACCAACTCGCCCTCTCGCTTACGGGATCTCAATACAACCTTAGATTTATCTATTGGACGGAGAAACCTTGATACTAAATATGTAGTTTTTAGTGTTATTTATTATATAACGTGACATCCAAATGTTTTTTTATTCTTCTTAATTTTCATGTATTTTAACCGAGTTTATATTAGCATTAAGACGATCAACCACATTTCTAATTTATAGTGTTATCCTTTTGTAGCAAAGACATAATTAACATAGTCAATTACTACTTATCAAAACCTACGCCATTACCACAAACCACCGAGATATCACTTCTTTCTCCACCACCACCATTTTCCATCCCTCGTAGAATATTGGGCGCACTTATAACTTTTAATCCCACACGTCATGTATAAAGTTTAGATTTAACAAACTTAGGTCGTCAATTAATTTATTCAACTATATGTTTTTTGTTAATACTGAAAATCATGCGTATGAACGGTTACCAAAGATAGCAGTGGTACCAAAAACAACCATTTTGTCTTATATGATTTGGTATCATCCCAAAAGTATTTGTTATCCGCCTTTTTTTATCGTGTCAAAAACAACCAACTATACTTTTCACAATACAATGTTACCCGTCATGTAAAAAAAATTATTATTTTTGATTCAAAAAGAAAAAACTAATACCACCGCCATTAAAACCATCCAAATAGCCACTATTTCTTCCACCAAAACTAATGTTACCGCCTCCACCACTTTGTAACACATTCCACCGCTTCCACCACTTACTTCTTCCTCTACTACCACCACCACCACTAATATCTATTGAAATAATTTTTGTCAAAATTATTACTTATTGATGGAGATATGTATTAATATTACAGTAGAAACTCTATAAATTAATGCTGTCGGGACCGTCAAAATTTATTAATTAAGCGAGATATTAATTAACCGATAAATTAATAATTATTAGTTTATATATTAGTTAATATTTCATTAACTTATCGATAAATTTCATATCACAAGTTTAGACAAAATTGATGATTTCGTCATTGTAAACTTCGATCAACAGAAGACACAAACTTAGACAATTTGGATGAACATACATACAGTGAAATCACTCAAGACTTGCAAAATTTGATCGAGAAGTTGGGCTATCGCAATTCAATGAATGTCGAAGATCTAAATTATTCGAAATAAAATGAAGTTACACAATTGTTGACTGATGAAGAAATAATCGAGAGCATTATGGGAACTCATAAAGATGTGGAAGAAGATGATGAAAGTTCTACAATAGAGCCCCCTTCACGAAACGAGGCTATTAAAGCAGCAATCACATTGAATAATTTCTTGTTGAGCTATGAGAAAACAACAACAAAAATTCTTACAATGGTAAGAAAAAATAAAGATAAAATTCAATGCGATATTGATTTTAGAAAAAAACACAGAAGACAATTAAATCATTTTTCAAAAAGTCTTCGTAAATCATTAATGTATTGAATATATATATAGATATGCATTATTAATTTATATTTCATATGGGGTCTACATAGGCAATTAAAAATGTATTATCTTATAATTTTAGCGAATTATTAATTTGGCACGTTGTCCCCGACTCGGGACCGGCCAAAAATATTATTTAAGAGAGTTTATTAAATAATAGATAACGATTATTACATTAACTAGTTGGAAGCCTAACAAGCTAAGCTCCAACGACATACTACTACATTAATTGAACAAAGACCCTACCAACGGCCAAAAATATTATTTAAGAGAGTTTATTAAATAATCGAGTATTAATTAAAAGAGTTTCTACTGTAATTAAGGGATATTTATGATGTAAAATTAATAAATCATTTATCATGAGAAATTAATGAGACATCAATTAATAAAACACTTATACTAATTAATATTTAAGTTGAACAAACCATAACCATAGATTTATCTTTTCTCTAGACAAATCACTTATACTAATTAATAAAACACTTATACTAATTAATATTTAAGATGAACAAACAACCACTGTTGATTTATCTTTTTTATCAATTCCAACCAAGGTGGAACAATGGTTAGAGGCCACTCTTATGACACAATAGGTCATGAGTTCGAACCTCCCCGTTATAATTTTTGAAATTCAATATCTTGACTTGAGTATTCATTTTTAATTCATAATATTGGAATGAACACCACGTGTGCGACTTGTAGGGTGTGGCACGGAGGACCACAACCTTTGATTTATCTTTGCCAAGGATAAATCCTGACCACCACTCAGATAGGCAAAGTTAGCTAAACTCTGCTTTATACTATTGACACGCTATAGAGTTAATTAGATTTTGTGACAAAAACAAGTGTTAGAATAGAATCAATCTGACCTATGAGGTATCCTAAATAGTGACACCCCATAACAAATTAAGATAAAAAGGATTTAATGTTGAGTTATATCCACATCCACAACAAGAAAACCATGACTCTCATTTAGGAGAACTTTGCCTAATTAGGAGTTGGCAAAGAACATATGGTGGTACTATGAAAACCTCAACAAGAAAGAAAGAAAAAGTAAAAAGGATGTTCTTATCACCCAAAATAAAAACAAATTTTGACCAGGTTTCTACCTCTAAAATGATGATTTAGTGGGTTTTTTCTACCTAGCATTTTAAGGGGCGACCCCAAACGAATTAGGGGCGACACAAAAAACAAAATAGGATGAAAATACTTGTATGCCCCTTCATAATCGGTAGTTTAGTTATCTACCGATTGCAAAATCTCATTTTTGGGACAACTCTATATTCGGTAGTTATATGAACTATTTTGACTACCGATTATAGGCTCAACCAAATTAGAAAAATAGAAGATTTTTGCAAAATCTTATTTTGGGGCAACTCTATATTCGGTAGTTATGTGAACTATCTTTGACTACCGATTATGCTAGGATTTCAGTAAAGAGGCCCACTGTATAATCGGAAGTCAGGATACCTTCATTTGCTACTGATTATAGGGTCAACCAATGCAGTTGAAAAAGCTCGGTGCGGGCATGGTATGAATACAATGTCGGTACGCTATACAGGGGGTCTGGGGGGGGTCCGGGGCGTAGCCCCTCGTCAGGTCGCAGGGGTCTAGGGGGTAGCGCCCCCTAGCAGAGTGCGAGACAGCGTCTCGTAGAAAATTTTTTTCTACGAGAAAATTGAATTTCAGTCTGTTTTGGATTTTTTTCCTGGTTTTCAGTCCACTGCCGGCACAGTCATTTAATTCTCGAGAATAATGAATCGGGAGTCAAGATAACTTTATTTACTACCGATTATAGGATTTTGGAAAAATCTCATTTTAGGGCTACTCTACATTCGGTAGTTATATGAACTATTTTGACTACCGATTATAGGCTCAACCAAAATTCAAAAAAAGAGGATTTTTGCAAAATATGATTTTGGGGCTACTCTATATTCGGTAGTTATATGAACTATCTTGACTACCGATTATGGTAGGATATTTGCAAAGAGAGCCACTGTATAATCGGAAGTCATGATAACTCTTCCCTTCTTACCGATTATAGTCTCAACCAAAATTAAAAAAAAAAAAGGATTTTTGCAAAATCTCATTTTGGGGTTACTCTATATTCGGTAGTTATATGAACTATCTTGACTACCGATTATGGTAGGATATTTGCAAAGAGAGCCACTGTATAATCGGAAGTCATGATAACTCTTCCTTTCTTACCGATTATAGGCTCAACCAAAATTCAAAAATAGAGGATTTTTGAAAATCTCATTTTGGGGCTACTCTATATTCGGTAGTTATATGAACTATCTTGACTACCGATTATGGTAGGATATTTGCCAAAGGTCTACTTTAATCGGAAGTCAAGATAACTTTATTTACTATAATCCGATTATAGGATAATCAAAATTCAAAAGATATAGGATTTTATTTTGGGAATACTTTATATTCGGAAGCTATATAAATTAAATTGACTCCCGATTGTTGATTAACGATTGTATAGTTATCTACCGATTGTAAAGGGTAGTTTGGCCATTAAAAAAACGGGATTATGGATTAACCTTCCGATTATGAATTAACCTTTCGATTATGACATATTTTGTCATTTTGTGTCGCCCCTAATTCGTTTGGGGTCGCCCCTAAAAATGTTAGGTTTTTCTACTTTGAAACCAATTTTAATTGACATAAAAAGAAATAAAAACTAAAGAGAAAGAGACAGCGAGAGAGACATGTTAGCTACCCTCATGGATCACATGTTAGAAGTTTAATGATAGTACACCTAACAGCAATGTGTGGGATCCAACAGAAGAAAAAGAAAAAAAAATAATAATGAGAAACTTACTCCACATGACAAAAAAAAAAAAAAAAAATTAAAACTGGGACCTAACTTTTTTTCCCTCTCCAGATAGCCTTTAAGGATGTTGATGCTATCGGTTCTAAGTTGAGATGAGGTAATGTAAAAGTAAGAAGACACTAAAGTATCCCAAATTGGAGCCCGAACCAAATTGAACTTAGTTTTTATTCTTTATATGTTTATCTTGAAGGGGTTTTCTCTCGTTCGCAACAGTCTGACTAGATATTTGTTGGAAAGTTGAACTAAATTGTTCCTAATACACATGAGGAAGAACACATCACTGGACTCTGAATCCTAGACTGAATTAAGTCATCAGTACGAAAAGAAAAAAATGAAGTCGCAGTCGTTGAAGCCAAATGATAATAGTCTTAGAAGAATGTTCACATTTCTGGTGTGAGAAATGAGTATAAACTCATGTATCACAGAACTTAGGAAGCATACCTGGTTTCATTCTAACCTTTAACAACTTGGCCCAGTCCATGCTGAAACAGTCATGGAAGCCTGCAGTAGACCGACCAACAATAAAAGTCCCTAGGTCGTACCGACTGTATTAGGAATGTATGGTGCTAGGAAACCTGACTTGACAAAAACAGGAAAACAGTGTGCAGAAATGACTCACAACAAAGAACCAGTATAGTCTTATGGACCATGGCTTAGAGATGCGATGTTATATTATAATTACAGCAATATGAAACCTTTTCTGATCGATCAGACGAATAAATATACTGAGAACCCCCGATAACAAAGGAAAAATAATCAAGAAACGAGACTATCATAAACCAAATATACAGACCTTCTCTTCTTACTAAGTCAACACTACAACCTTTTTACCACTTCCCTCCCACTAAATGAGGCTCAAATCAAAGGATAGTCAGCACACTGACAGATGTGACCGCAAAACTGCTATCTATCTTATGGATTCCAAAATGCAATAAGAGATTCCAAGTTTAACCCATGCATCTTTATGCTTGCCACCCCCTAGAACATTTGAAGCTTAACCACAATAATGTGCAGCCACTCTCATGGATCACATGTTAGAAGTTGAAAGATGCCTAATAACGATGTTTCGATCCAATACCCATGGGAACTTATTCCTTTGGATAAAAGATCTTACAAATGGGATATACACTTTTTAGAAAGGGAACATTAATTAAATACCCCTTGAATATAAGGTCTTCATAAATACCCTTCCATTTTATTTAAATACCCCTAAGAGGTACTCCCTCCGTCCCACCATTAGATGACCTACTTGGTCTAAGATCTTGTCCCATCATTAGTTGACCTATTTCACTAATCAAGGGGATATCTCTAAAACTACCCTTTTGATTGATTATCTGTACCATAAGAAATATGTATAATTTGATATTCATGTTTATACTCGTTACGTAGGTGTTTTAAAATGATTTTCAACGGTACAAAATTTACGAAAATCTATTGTATAGTTTGAGAGATAAATGATTTCTAAATTTTACAAATTATTATTCATAAGGGTATAGTTGTAAAAAATACTTAAAAACACTCATTTCATTCATTGCCTTAAGAATTGTACAAACTTCAACTAGGTCATCTAATAGTGGGACGGAGGGAGTATATTTTAAGTGGATAATGAAAATGAACTAGTATTTTTTTGGATAATGAAAATGAACTAGTATGTTCTTGACGCGTGAAAACGTCAACCCAACCTCCTCCGGAGGTTGAATTGACTTAATATAATTTTAGATGTGCCAAAAAACTAGACCCTAAAAACCTAAAATAAATCCCTTGGGGGTATTTGTAAATTTCTTAAGGGTATTTGTGAAGACCACTGAAAAGGAGGGGTATTTATATAATTTCCACTTTTTTTTTAGAAAATCCCAAGGATGTTGATGCTATCTGTTCTAAGTTGAGATAAGAGGATTTTAAGAACAGTAGGAACACAAACCCAAAAGTGGAGCACTAACAATTGACCGAGTTTTTGTTGTTTTCATGTTTCTCTTGATAGTGATATGCTTACTGCTTCATACTGACAGTCGAGCTATCATCCCGAGTAAGTATTAATTGGGAACATCCACTAACTTTTATGTTACATAAAGAGAAGAATACACGAGCGAACTTGAAACACTAATCTGAACTTAGATATATGAAGTACATTACAGTAAGAAGAAATCAAGTTGTTGAAGAGAAATAGTACACTCCCCAGTAATATGCTTTAACAATTAATAGTGAACCTAAGGAGTACACATCAGTATAAGTTCATATTGAACATTTACAGAAAAGAAAACATACATGTTTTCATTTTAACCGTTATAACTTGGGCCAACTGATGTTAAAAAGTCATCAAAGCCTGCAGTAAAATAACAATGACAAGTCACAATGTCTTCCCACGTTGTATCAAATGTGTAGGACTTGGAGGAATGATTAGGTCTTGTTATTCTTAGTCCAGCAGAAAATTTTCTTCTTATTCCAGATTACAAAAAAGGAGTCCATCGTCTAGAATAATCTGGCTAGTTTCAGACCGTAGCACGGATTTTTGGCCCTTTTATTTATGGATCCCTTTTCCCATTTCTAGTTACTATTGACTAATTTTTGGTGAAGGAGGTGCTACAATAGACTGAAGGTGTTAATCTTAACTGGCCCACAAATTCCCGAAAGAACTGTGCCAATTATCGGCCATGGAGCGTACAGCTTCACAACTCCTCGTGTTTAAAACCTCAACCAAAGATTGCGAAAATCCTAGAAAAAAATTGAAAATCTTATCAAACTAAGTAACTGACCTTGACAATGAATTGAGTGTATCTCTGGTCCTTTCACTTCTATACCATTATCGCTTATTAAGGAAATTCCCGATGAGGTGATGATAAATGGAAATGCAAGAGGTGGAGAAATGGGAGACTTAGCCACCTTAATATATCTCTGACCTTCAGAGGAAAAACGCCACAGTGTTACATGCATAATCTATCATAAGAATGGTTCCTAAAATAGGATAATCATACTTATAAAGGACGCTGGTCACTTAATAGCCAAACTAGACAAATTAGCCCCGCATAATATGTATAAGAGCTGTTCTAATTCATAATGGCCAACCTGAATCAGATTCAAGCACTAAACGAATGGTCACCGCATGGGCCCAGTGAATCCCAAGCGCAGCAACAAGGTGTGAATTAAGCCTCTCGGGATCTTTCACGATTTCATGCTTGTTCTCCGCTACACGTAAGATAACCAACTTTTATAGGAGATATAATCTAGCAATAAGTGGCTTAAATAGGTTAATTCAAATAATACCTTGGAAAGGATACTGGACTAATTCATCACAGTTCTGGGATCGCACTTGGTTGGTCACAACAATAGGTATCCGTGAGAACTCTGCAAGTGACCTAGGGATAGCTCAAACAAACATCAGTTCTTTTATGAAAATGAGACCATCTGCACCAAAAATGTATTACAAATCAATTAGTAATCAAGATTCTGCTCTTACTTGATGAAGGAAATGTGCCAACCTAGGGAATGCTGCTTAGGAGCTTTCATATCTCTGTCATTTTCACTGTGCACAACATGAAGGAGCATTCATGTTATTATAAATGCAATGAACTCGTTAGAGGTAAACATAATGTCAATGAGCTTTCGTGTCTGTGTGTAACTATCTATCATCTACTGATGTCCAGGAGTTAGATAGAAATAAACCATGCACAAGCTATTCAGTCGATTCTGCTCTTACTTGAAGGAAATGTGCCAACCTAATGGATGTTAAGTCAAAAGTTGGAATCATCAGGAATTTATCAGCTTCAAACTGTCAGGTATGGAAACATGAAGTGTTTTCCTATATCAGACACGAGTTTACCGTAGTACAACTCCTATTCTTTAACTCCTTATAGACACTTCCCTAGGAAAGAAATGATTATGCATACCCTGAAACAAAGCCAGCCATGCTATCAATAATGAGCAACTTAATCTGATTTTGGAGAATAGACAGCTTGACTTGCTGCAAGCTGCATGATGACAGAAAACAACACATTAGAATGCAATAACGAGGAAGATATATCTAACTTCCTCGAACTAAAACTAGTTTTTTTCCCATGTAAATCCGATCAGTTAATTCTGTATACATCCAAGTAATCCAAACCCCAACATAGTGCTAGCAACCAAGTTTGGCAGAAGTGAACATAAAAAACACCATGCAGTTACTCACTAAGGTCATCCAAGAGAGTAACTAGTAAATCACAAATAATTCTTGGAAGTAAAAATAAATAAATAGAATTGCTCATTAACTTTATCCCTCAGAGTGAGTGACATACCTCTCAGTGAACTCAGCGAATGATGTAGGTCGTAAAACAAGTATCCTGCCAGCCATCTGCATTTAAAAACATGAAGCATTTTATTTTGAATCCCTTGAGAATTTTTAACGAGTGAGAACAAAATCCGGTATGTGTTGAATGCAGCAAACCTCCTGTGCCATTCTTTCCAATTGAAAGACTTCTGGGAAACTTTCTGCTCCAATCTCTATCAACCTGTAATCAAAACCACTGATTTGTCCGCTAATAAAATGGAATAACATCACAAGCCTAAACGACAAGGTATCCATAAATAAGATAATTAAACCTTCTTGAACTAAACTTTGACTCCACGTCAATATATATTGCTCGGCCATTTAAACCACCACAAGCTGTTGGTAGAGCAGCCAATAACGCTAGCTTCATACAGAACTGCAAACGTAATTGAAAAATTACAAGAGTATCATTCAATGGTAAGATTGCTAAAATTAAATAAAAAGCAATAAGGACCGTACTTGTGTTTTGCCAATCCCAGAAGGGCCAACAAGTTCGGTCAAAGCACCAAACGGTACTCCACCACACAAGGCTTCATCTAACCCTTTTAACCGTGTGGGTAAATGACCAGCCAAGTACTCATTTTGAACACGTTCCTCCATCAACGAAAGAGCCTGGAAACAACTAAAACCAACAATTTTTGATTCCCTTTCCACTTTAAGTACACAATGTTACACAACCTAAGTTTGTTTAATTATAAGGAAAATCAAGAAAGCAAACTTACAGTCTGATATGGTGGACATGTCATTTCACTTATGTGTGTTACCGCGGAATTAACATCACTCATACCCACATCTAACAATTCCATCAAATCGAATTCAGTTAATGATAAAGCATCCTGAACCCATAAAATAAAATTCATCAGTCATAAACCCTAGATAATAAATCTCAGAGAACCTTTTTTTTTTTTTTTGGACTAAATCTTCAGAGAACATTGGAGCCTTTATAAACACCTACCTTGGATGTTAAGATATTACGAGCTGCAAAAATGTTAGCTATTGATTTTGGTAAACCCATTTGAGAGATCACCTTGTTCGCCATCTCTCCCCCTCTCTGTTCCCGCCAAATGTTTAGCGCAGGGAAAAGTGAATTTTTCCTCCTTTGGTTCATTTGGTATTCCCAATGTTTCTTATTTTCCGTCCGCTACACAATTTACCTTTTAGTTCTTGTTTTACCATGCATCACTCTTTTATTTAAAGGTTAAACCCTAAGTTTTTTTTTTTTTTTGATGGAAAATAAACTTGTATTGATCAAATAATAGAGTACAAGAGATTTATGAGCTCATTTTTTTTCAAAAACATTGGAAATAACACTAGATTTTAAAATTCTTTGCTGAAGATAGGATAACATGTGCCGAAGATGCTTTATTCGAGCTTCTTTAGCGATGTAGTCCGCTGCATAGTTATATTTCCTGTTTATATACTTTACCTGAGCCTGTGGAAGATTTTCCAGAATTGAGATAGTTTCGTGAATGGTATTATCCGCACTCCAAGGAGAATCTTTGCATGTCTTGTTGATCGTCTCCACCAGTGTTTTGCAGTTCGTTGTTATCAAGACACTGCATAATATATTTTTACTTAGTTGTGAGGCTGTTTTAATAAGGCTTTTGATTCTACATGGAAAGCTGAGGAAGCCCACTTCGATATCGCTGCAATATGCATGAAAGATTCGTTGTCCACCGAGTAAAGTAGAAAGGCATATCCCATAGTTGAATCTTCTTTTTTAAATGCCGCATCAATAAAACTTATCCAATCCGAAGTTAAGTCGGACCATTTTTGTTTGGGGATATTTCTTCCTTTGTTCTTGATTGTTTTTTGGATCTTTCCCTGAGAGTTCTGGTGCAAGAATTTCTTGATTTGCTCCATGAGGTAATTCGGATCTGGATTGATTTTTTCAAATATCACCGAACATCTGTATTTCCAAATAAACCAAGATATGGTTGCGATTTAATCAGACCATTGCAAAAAATCTTGATCTGTGATCCACTCTTTTATCCAATCAGCTATGGAATCTAAAAAAATTCTAGTGTTCACTGTTTCTAGAGAAAGACCAGACCAAATAGCTCTCGCGAAGGGGCAAAAGCAAAATAGGTGTTGGTCTGATTCTTGCTCCTGGGAATCGCACATTGGGCACTCTATGTTTATGTATGTATTATGTGCTCCGAGTCTTGAATTCGTTGGGATGGCTTTTTGAGTTAATTTCTAGATAAATAATATGATTCTCAGAATTACTTGGATCTTCCATATTTTTTGCTAGGGAAAGGCATTTAAGCTATTGTTTTCTTGGTTTTGATTTATGATAAAGTTGTAAACATTTTTTGCCGAGAAGATTCATGAGGGATGATGCTGCCATCTGATTATGTCTTGTTCTTGTCTTTTTGGAGAAATGGCTAGAATCTTTGCTTTTGTATCTGGATCAAAATAGGTATTAAGTTTGTCTTGGTCCCAAGTATCTTCAGGAGTCATCAACTCATTTACCCTCTGCGGAACATGTTCTTGAATATTATTGGGTTTTTGAATAATATTTGTATTAGGAACCCGTTTGTCTTCCCAAAATTTTGTAGATGCTCCATTTTTTACTTGCCAGACAAAATTACCTTTAATGAGATCCAGCCCTTTTTTTATGCTAGTCCAAATCCAGAATAATTTAGAAGACCTAGAAAATTCCAGAGGATGAGATTTTGGGAAATATTTTGTTTTGAGAAGTTGAGCCCAAAGTTGGTCTTGATCTGAAATGAGACGGCTGGCTAGTTTAGTAAGGAAAGCAATGTTAAATTGGTGTGGGTTCTTGATACCTAGACCTCCTTGAGATATAGGTTTGCATATGCTGACCCAAGCCTTTATATAGCCTCATCTGCTCTTGGGCTTATTTTTATTCCACCAAAAGTCTCTTTGGATTTTGTCCATTTGATATAGTGTTTCTTTAAGAAGAGAAAGCACTTGCATCTGGTATGTTGGATAGCCTTGAAGGATGAAATTTATTAGAATTGTTCTGCCAGCTTGAGAGAGTAACTTAGATTTCCAATCTTGAAGGGTGGCATAGTATTTTTGTAACAGAGGTTCAAAATTTTCTTTTTTATTTTTATCAAAGCAAAGAGGGGTTCCTAGATATCTATCATTTTTTGTCATTAAGGGAACTTTTAGAATTCTCGCGATTATTTTCCCATGTTTCGGATGAATTCGAGGACTAAAGTAGATGCCGAATTTTTGGAGGTTGACCATCTGACCCGTAATCTTGATAGAATGTCTAACATGTTTTTTTCCTCGCCTAGATCAGCTTTTGTGAATAAGAAACATTCATCTTCGAAGAAAAGGTGAGAAATGTTTGGGCCATCTTTATTTATTTTGAGGCCCGATTTTTTTTCCTTCAGAAACCGCCTTTTCTAGGAGTCTAGAAAGAATCTCCATGCAAATTAAAAATAGGTATGGTGAAAGCGGGTCACCCTGTCTTAGGCCTCTAGAAGTGGAAAAGTTCGAACTTGGAGAACCATTTAGAAGGATAGAAAATGAAGTGGTTGATATGCACTGCATTATGAGATTTACCCACGAATAACCAAAACCAAACGCTGATAAACCAACTTGATGAAATTCCACTCCACTCTGTCAAAGGCTTTTGAGAGGTCTAATTCTAAAGCAAAATTTCCTTTTGTGGCTTTTGAGTTTTTCATAGAGTGAATAAGCTCATGGGTAATGTTATCCGTGATTTATCTCCCCGGAAGAAATGCTGATTGATTAGGCGATATTATCTTGTTTAAGATAGGCTTTAGCCTGTTTGCTAGAATCTTGGATATGATCTTGTATATTGTATTACTCAATCTGATGGGTCTTGAAAAAGCGGGGGTCTAACAACCACACCCAATATTTCGCTTAGCAATCTGTATGGACTAAATCCAATATACTTTCAAGAGAATCAAATAGACAGTCAGACTCAATCTTGATAAAAGTATATCAAAGAGTTATATCTCAATTTCTCAATTCAATCCGCAATCAAACAAATAGGAATTTGCGAGCCCGATTGAATATAAGAAATAACTTGGACGGTATCAAAAACCAATATCCAAGTGTCAATCAATTTAATCAACAACCAAAGGTTGGATTCCCAATTGATTGAAGTTACGTACAACTTGTGATATTTTAATTATATGAACAAATATAATGCGGAAAAGAAATAACACAGACACCATAAATTTTGTTAACGAGGAAACCGCAAATGCAGAAGAACCCCGGGACCTAGTCCAGATTTGAACACCACACTATATTAAGCCGCTACAAACACTATCACTCCAAGTTAACTTCGGACTGGAATGTAGTTGAGCCCTAACCAATCTCACACTGATCAAGGTACAGTTGCGCTCCTTACGTCTCTGAATCCCAGCAGGACTCTACGCACTTGATTCCCTTAGATGATCTCACCCACAACTAAGAGTTGCTACGACCCAAAGTCGAAGACTTGATAAACCAATATGTCTCACATAGAAAAGTCTATTGAATAGATAAATTTGTCTCCCACGGATAAACCTACGAGTTTTTGTTCCGTCTTTTGATAAATCAAGGTGAACATGAACCAATTGATATACCGGACTTATAATCTCGAAGAAAAGCCTAAAAATATCAATCACCTCACAATAATTTAATCGTATGGTAGCGAAACAAGATATTGTGGAATCACAAACGATGAGACGAAGATGTTTGTGACTACTTTTTATCTTGCCCATCGGAGATTAAATCTCGAGCCAATCTTAGAGAAGATAGTACTCAATCTCGATAGAAAACAACAAGATCAGATCACGCAACTACATATAAAATAGTTGGGTCTGGCTTCACAATGCCAATGAAGTCTTTAAGTCGTTAACCTACAGGGTTTTAGAAAAACCTAAGGTTAAAGGAGAATCAACTCTAGTCGCAACTAGTATCACACAGGAGGTGCGGGGATTAGGTTTCCCACTTGCTAGAGTTCTCCTTTATATAGTCTCTTAATAAGGGTTTGCAATCAATGTTACCTTGGTAACAAAGCATTCAATATTCACCGTTGGATGAAAACCTGATTAGACTCAAGCTAATATCTTTCAACGGTTAGATCGAACTTAGCTTGTTACACACAAATGAAAACTGACTTCATTTAGATATGAGTAACCGTACCTAAACGTGTACACTTTTGTTGGCTCAACAATAGTTAACCGAAGTTAGCCATATGAACACTTTCATATCAACCTTATTCATCTTAACCATAACTAGTTCAAATGACTCAAATGAAACTAGTTCTAGAGTTGTTCAATTGTTTATATTCTCATAGAAGTATACAAGACACAATTGAAACAAAATCGATTTTGATTCACTCGAAGTCATGAACATTATAGCCATGGTTTGCAAAAGATTGCATTCCTTAATATATAAATATTTTAGTTCATGAACAAACCGATTTTAGAACATTATCCACTTAGGTATGCAAACGGGTATGCATACCTTAGTGGCCGAACTAGGTTTGGGTTCACCAGTACCAGAACTGGTACGCATACCTTCCAAACTCAGCAGAAATTCTCGGAACTGAACCTCACGCCAGTACGTGTACCGGTATGCGTATGGGGTTCCCGGACTTTCACTAAACCAACTAGTACGCATACGGGTATGCATACCATGGTTCCCGGACATGGATTACATATATGCAAGTACTCATACTATGCTTATATCCAATTGGTCTAAACTCTTATTTCAACCATTGAAACATTCTTGGAAGACGGAAATAGATGTCTCACACAAACTATTAGCTTCAAAGCGATTTTCAAGTGATCGAATGATCAATACGAAACATTCCGAGTCTACATCAAATGGCTGTCTCACACAAATCATGTAAGATGTTACCAAGTGATTTTCACATGATCATCTTTTGACTTTCGTCAAGAATATAAAATGAACTTGGTTAAAGCGAAAACTTAATTACTAACACATATTTTGAGAAATATGTAAGCGAGTTAAACTCAGCTCGAAATATCAAATGTGTATAATTGAAGTCTATATAGCTATACGACTTTTGTCTCAAATAGGAGATATAGTAGATAGACTTTTGAGTGATAGATGAGTTCAAGTCTTCACATACATTTTGTTGATGAAATTCCACAAACTCCCCTTAGTAGTTCTTCGTCTTCAATCGATGAACGCCATGAAGTCTAATGCTCAACTACACTTTCTATCCTAATCTGAGACTTAGTTATAAGTAGATTAGAAATCAAGACTTATAATTTTGGCAACTAAACTTGACAACAAGCTTGAGATAGAAACGCTTGCTAGTTCAACCGAGCAGTGCTCTAACATGTCTAAAATATGTTGGGGTTTGTGGGGTGGCTATTTTAGGAATCAGGGTTATGAATGAATAATTTAATTCCGGATTTAGGATTCCAGTTTTGAAAAAATCTTGAACTGTATAGATTATATCCGGGCCCATTATATCCCAGTTTGCTTTAAAGAAGCCTGGTTGAAATCCATCTGGTTCTGGAGCTCCCCACTGGTTCATATTGGAAATTGTATTCCAAATTTCTTCTTTTGAAGGAATAACAATTAACGAAGAATTTTCAACCTTGAGATGCAAGGTTTAATAAGACTTGATAAGTCTTCCACCAAGTTGTTGTTCTGCGATGTGCCTATCTGAGTAAAATGATTTACCAAAAGGGTATTGATTTGATCTCTGTCTGTAATCCATAGACCCGATGGTTCTCTAAGAGAGTTTATAGTATTGATTCTTTTCTTATTGGAAGCCGAAGCATGGAAATATTCCGTGTTTTGGTCATATTCCTTAAAAAAATTATCTCTTGAAATTTGATGATAGTAATCATTTTTGATTTTGTACCAATTGCCTAATTCAGCCTGGAGTTTTCTAATTTTATCTAGATTTTCGGAGAAATTTCCAGATCTATGTAGGCTTTCAATCATATTATTCAGGGATTTTATACTTTTATGGATGTTTCCAAACACATCTGAATTCTATTGAGATAAATCCGAGGATAATAGTTTAAGCTTTGAATAGATGTTTCTGTCCTGGGTAGTGCTGGGGTGATGATTCCAAGAGTTGGCAACCATCGAAGCTAAGGTAGGATGTGACAGCCAAGATCTAATGCATCTAAATGGATTTTGTAATTTTTGTTTTTCTGGATTTGAATCATGAAGGAGCGGCGTATGATCAGAACCAACTCTAGGAAGATGACTCACCTTTGTGTCTGGAAAATTTTGCGTCCATTGAGAGGATGTTAAAGCTCTGTTAATTCTTTCACATATATTGGCATCACCTTCTCTGTTATTAGACCGTGTGAATGGCGCTCCTTCGTACCCCGCATCTATTGTCCAAAGTATGAAAGATTTGCTACTTGAGCTAGTTTTATTTCCACCTTGTTTTCATCTGGGTCTAGAATAACATTTAAGTCGCCTATTAGTAGCCAAGGTTTGTTGAACTGCTGAGCGATGTTAGCAATATATGACCATTGTTCAAATTTAGCTTTTGGATCAACTGCACCATAAACACAAGTGGCACCTCAATTACTCCAATTTTTGTTTCAAAATGGCACACGTTGAGGTTTGATGATATTAGATGCATTTCTATGTTGTTGTGCCACGCAATCGCCAGCCATTTTGCAATTCCCACGGAGGGTACTATAAACCAATCAGAAAATTGGAATTTTTTAAGAAAAAGTTCCATTCGAGACAACGACACTTTTGTCTCGTCAAGGAAGATTATGTATGGCTTGAAGTGGTCCTGAGTAATTGGAGGTCCAATGCCTTGGACGTTCCAAGAGAGAAGTTTCATAATGACACTTGACCGGAGGTTTAAATTCACTAAATCTACTAGGAAATTTATAGGAAAGGAATAAGAGTAGTTTAAATTGCAGTTCCTAATACACTTATGGATTAAAATTTATGAAATAAACCCCTCCAAAAAAAGGGAAAACTAAATTTGGAACGTCGTTGGAGACAAATCAACCAAAATGATCTACACAGCTGAAAGACAATAGGAAGTTCAAAAAACAAAGATATCCCCAAAGAGACAAATCAACCAAAATGAACTACACAACTTAAAGACAAGTAGAAGTTCAGAAAACAAAGATATCCCCAAGTTACACATGGAGGATAGATATACCTTTAATACGGAATACTAAATGAACAATTACCAAAACTACCGAATATTAGATAGAATAAACAGCAATGCAAGTACTAAATTAGGAAGAGAAAATTCTAACACGAAAACTAAACGACAAAAGAAATGATGATATACCGAAAACCAGAATAATATGAAAGAAATGACTTACCGACCCTGTAACCGCAATAAGCAAACCACTGAATTTGTATAGTATTTGTTAGGAGAAATGACGAGGAGAAGCATATGTTGCTGGGCAGAGAGGGGTGCCAAAGAAAGTAGCAGCCGGGAACATAAGTAGGGAAAGATACCAATCAAGTGCTTATTTAGGGATAATCAACATTAATCATAAACTGAAGGGGGGAACTTATTAAATTTATAAAAGGATAAATTCAAAAGCTACTTTCCTGTGGCGGCTTTCTAAGAAACCATTGTCTTAAAAAGAAATAGCGAAGACTGAGATATCAACTGAACATGACCAAAGAACCAGAGAGATTGATATTTTGGATTACGAGAAACACTAAATAAAGGAAACCAAAAATCTATGAAAATGAAAAGAAAGAAGAAAAAAACTGATGGTGATTATTAAAAATTGGTGGCTAAGAAAAGAAAGGAGCAATTGGTTGTAAACTATTCCACCAAAACCGCACATAACACCAGACTAGAGAGGTCTGACAAAAATACAAAAATAGTTACAAACCAAGAGAGGACAAAATACCTCGTCGGCAGAAATACTATAAACCAGTGGAATTAACTATTCTACGATAAGAAAACTAAGAATCCAGACCTTAATGAATCTGACAGGGCACCAAAATAGTTAAATCACAATGAAGAAAATTCATGTCGACACAAAAGCATAAAGGCCAGCAGAACTAAATCTAATACTATGGAACAATGATTCAAATACTAGAAGTTCAGGACAGGGAAAAGAAATTCAAAAGATGATTATGTAAGATTATGACTAAACTTAGAAACTAAAGCGCATAATTCATTGGGTTCTTATTAAAGATGAATCTCAAAGGACATAAGTCAAACAGTTGATAAATAGTGTTAGAGCACTGCTCGGTCGAACTCGCAAGCGTTGCTATCTCAAGCTTGTTTGTCAAGTTTAGTTGCCAAAACTATAAGTCTTGATTTCTTGTCTACTAATAGCTAAGTCTCGGACTAGGATAGAAAGTGTAGTTGAGCTCTAGACTCCACGGTGTTCATCATGCAAAGACGAAGAACTACTCAAGGAACTGGTGGAACTTCATCGACAAAAAGGTATGTGGAGACTTGAACTTATCTATCACTCAAAAGTTTACTTTATCTCCTATCTTGAGACAAAAGTCGTATTGCTATATAGACTATGATTATACACATGTACTATTTTGAGCTGAGTTTATCTCGCTTATATATTTCTCGAAATATGTGTTGGTAAACTTTCGCTTTGGCCAAGTTCATCTTTACTAGTGACGAAAGTCATATTAGTTTCAATTACTTGAAAATCGTTTGTGAACAACAACTATATAACGTCCTCTAAGAATGTTTCAATGATTGAAATGAGAGTTTAGAATATATAACCTTGGTTGGATATAAACAGTGTGAGGCAACTCATACTTGTGTAAGTCCAATATCCTTGAACCAAAGTATGCGTGCTTTGCTGCTCAGGATAACCGGAACTAAAGTCCGCGTACCAAGTACGCGCACTGCCGGAAGTTCACATCCCGTGAATTTCTGCTGGAGTTTGTGAACTGAAAACAAACTTCATCCGGGTACTTAAGTCCGCGTACCATTATGCATACTTAAGTAGGTTATTTTCTAAAAACAGTTTAATTCGTGAGCTAAGACATTTATATATTAAGGAATGCAATCTTTCCAAACCGTGGCTATAATGTTCATGAACCGATTCGAGTGAATCAAAACTGTTTTTGTTTCGATTGTGTCTTGTATACTTATATGAGATCTAAGCAATTGAACAACTCTCTAACTAGTTCATTTGAGTCATTTGAACTAGTTGTGGTAAAAAAGAATAAGGTTGATATGAAAGTGCTCATATGGCTAACCTATGGTTAACTACCATTGAACCAACGACTTGTACACGTTTAGGTACGGTTACTCAAACCTAAATGAAGTTACATTTCATGTGTGTATAATAAGCTAAGTCCGATCTAACGGTTGAAAGATATTAGCTTGAATCTAATCAGGTTTTCATCTAACAGTGAATATTGAATGCTTTGTTACCAAGGTAACTTAGAATTCAAACCCTGATTTGAAGACTATATAAAGGAGAACTCTAACAACTGGGAAACCTAATCCCCACACCTCCTGTGTGATACTAGTTGTAAGCTAGAGTCGATTCTCCTTTAACCTTAGGTTTCTATCGAGACCCTATGGTTAACGACTTAAACACTTCATTGGGATTTTGAAGCCAGACCCGACTATCTTCTATATAGTTGTGTGATCTGATCTTGCTATTTCTATCGTATTTGAGTACAATCGTAAGGATTGGCTTGAGATTAATTTCTCCGATAGGAAAAATGGAAAAGTAGTCACAAACATCTTCGTCTCATCGTTTGTGATTCCACAATATCTTGTTTCGCTAGTCGATTAAGATTATTGTGAGGTGATTGATATTTCTAGGTTGTTCTTCGGGAATACAAGTCCGGTATATCAATTGGTTCATATTCACCTTGATTTATCAAAAGACGGAACAAAACTCATAGGTATTTCTGTGGGAGACCGATTTATCTATTCCGGTAGACTTTTCTGTGTGATAACGATTTTTTTATTAAAGTCTTCGACTTTGGGTCGTAGCAACTCTTATTTGTGGGTGGGATCAGCCAAGGCAATCAAGTGCGTAGTATCCTGCTGGGATCAGAGACGTAGGGAGCGCAACTGTACCTTGGATCAGTGTGAGATTGATTGGGGTTCAACTACAGTCCAGGCCAAAGTTAGTTTGTAATAGGCTAGTTCTGTAGCGGCTTAATACAGTGTGTGTTCAATCTGGACTAGGTCCCGATGGTTTTCTGCATTTGCGGTTTCCTCATTAACAAAACTTCAAGTGTCTGTATTATTTCTTTCCCGCATTATATTTTGTTATATAATTGAAAAATATCACAGGTTGTGCGTTGAATCGATCAATTGGGAAATCTAACCTTTGGTTGTTGATTGTAATTAATTGATCCTTGAACATTGGTCTTTGGTACCGTTCAAGTGATTTCTCTTGTATTCAATTAGACTCGCAGATTTCTATTTGCTTGAGTAAGTATTGAATCGAGAAATTGAAATATAACTCTTTGATATACTTTTTATTAAGATTGAGTCTGACTGTCTAGTTGATTCTCTTAAAAGTATATTGGTGTTTGTCCATACAGATTGCTAAGAGAAATATTGGGTGTGGTTGTTCGACCCCCTCTTTTTAAAATAGGATAACTTGTAGCCCATAACAAGGAATTTAACAAAGAAGTAAATTAGATTAACGGCAAAGGAAGCTCCTAAAATTAGGATAATCAAAGTGAAATTAGAAAGATCAAACCTTTAGGAGAGTAAGGAATCCCTGAATTTTCAACATAGAGATTGGCAAAGAAACCCCCAAAAATTACTGTTGTGATAGAGTAAACCCCTGAATTGATGAACTGCAACTACACCTCGCCATCTACAACACAACTACTTCAGCAGATTCAATGGCCCCTAAAGGGCTACATGGCCTAGAAGCCAAAGAAATTTAGCCGGACATGGAGGGGTTTTACAATTTTCTTTTTCAGATAAATGAAATAGAAATCAAATCAACAAAAATACAAACGATTGAGGAAGAATTATTCTCAAATCTTGAACATGCATACGAATTGGATCTCAAAAATTGGGTGGAACAGGGAAGATTGAGTCGACTGGGCGGTCGCCCGATTCGCAGAGCTAGTGGTCGTAAGTCAATCGAAAACCCTAAGTTAGATTATAATTAATTATTGTAACACATTTATTTCTATATCTTTGTTGAGACGTAGATAAATTAATCTAGGAATTACTGGTTAATCCAGTTGGGAGGACCCATTTAATGGTTAATCCACCCATCACTTGTTTTATTCGCTGGTCCAAAAACATGTTTTTGGACCAAAATGTTTACTCGCTGGTCCAAAAACTTGCGGAAATTATAAAATGTATTTTATAAATGCATAAAACACCCTTCCAGATCTAATTCTATTTTATCAATTCGTTCTTCACCCTCAACCTACTTCAATTCCACCTTCTGACTATCACCACCACAAACACTCATTCTCCGCCGCCACCATAACTAGCAAAATCGTCACCACCCTCCTCCTCCACCTCCATTATAAAAAAATTCGTAACTTTAAAACAACTTATATTACACCAGTCCTATTCGTTTTTTGATTCACACCAATTCAATTTGATTTCAGACTGATTCAATTTTGATTCATACCAATTCAGTTTGATTTCAGCGCTTACCAATTTCGAATATAGTAGCACAAAGCTTTCATCGATCCTTCTCTCTTGGATGTAAGATTATTTTTTTTATTCTATATTATTCCCTTCGTTTTAGTCTTCATGATCTTTATTTTGTGAATTTATTAGAATTAAGGTTTAATGATTTGGGTTTGTTTCGGTTTTAATCTCCATTGAATGTTGTTTGTAGTTTTGTTGTTAGTCTTAGAACACTAGAATTGGTTTAGTTTCCACGATTTGCTTATGTTATCTACCGACGGATCTTTGTACAATGCGACATATTACAAAGTTTTAATTTTAATATCAAAAGTTGAGGAATTCGGTATGTTTTCTTTATTTTGCAAATTGCAACAACATTTGGTAAGGCTGCACATGGGCCGGTATGGTCCGGGTTTCCTCAGAACCCGGTACATGTACCTACTACTGGCCGGTACCATGTTTTGGCTACCGGTACCTGTACTGGAAATACCATTTTGGTTCCAGCCGATACCAGGTTTTTACCTATTACAAAAAAAAAATCAGAACACACAAAAAAAGTGAAAAATATATCCATTTGAATCTGAGAAAAATACACCCATTCATGAATCATTATCACAATTTAATTCATTCACATACTCATTTACATCAACATCTTCTCTAGCTTGTCTCCCTGTATTGTTACAAACATACATCTACTGATTCATTCATATACTCCTCTAGCCCTAAAATTCGAAATTAAGCAAATGGAATTAACAAAATACAAGACCAAACATCACTCAATGCTTAAACCTATCTCAATTAACTTAAAGTAACACCAAATTTGAACAAACCTCCAACTATTCCCTCAATTATTCGTGAAACTCCAACAAATTAATACAAAATTGAAGAACATGAGAAGAGAAATCGATTTATCAATAATTCGTGAAGCAGCACCATTCCATCCTAGCCAATTGCACCACCTCGTCTTCTCCATCTTCCGCAACTTCTTTGTAATTCATCAACTAAAACCCCCAATTGAACAACCATAAAACCTAATTTCTCCAAAATCAATTGAACATGAACCCTAAATTAATTTATATCTATAGTTTTTCTACCCAAAATCATTTTGAAAAGACGAGGGTACCCAAATATACCACAATCTTAAACTTTTCCACCTATAAGTCCTCTTACCGAAAGTGATTGTCTATGGACTGAGTCGAGACAATATAATGAATCGGTATTCACACTTTGTGTGATCATCTATGGATACGAGATCGAGACAATACAACAATCAAAGTGTGATTACTTGATAATAGGTTCGAACTTAACCAAACTCTATAGGATCACTATAAAGTAATACGGAGTTAACGTTTGTGTAATTTACTTTAAATTATAATAACAACAATTATAATTGCGAAAAACAAAAGTAAATGACACAACAAGATTTTGTTAACAAGGAAACCGCAAATGCAGAAAAACCCCGGGACCTAGTCCAGAATTGAATACTCTCAGAATTAAGTCGTTATACAAAATCACACCAACTTCGTATAGTTGAGACCAAGCAACTAAACTTATAGTTCACCTAGTTTCTTTAGTATCCTTGCGATTCCGACATTCGATAAGTGAACGCACTAGAACAATTCCTTTGGATCTTATTCCAAACAGTAAAGAATAACAAATATGTTCGGTAACAACTCTATTCAATCTCAGTGATATGAGTTAGACAAAGGCTCTTCTGTTTAATCCAATAAACTCCTTTGTCGGGTTTAGATATATCTATCCAACAACTACCAAAGTAGCAGAGTTTAGATTTTGCAATCAAATATAGAATCTACCAAGATGCTATATAGTGATGCCGATCTACACAACTAATCAATCAGATCTATCAAGGATAAACCGATTATAGTTGGATCCCAACCGATCAAGTTTTGTGCACACCAAAGATTATGAAACCAATAAGAAATCTTCTTTGTCTTCAAATCTTCTTTAATCTTCAATAAACATCTACACACCACAACTTGAATTTCTTGTGATCAATCACGCACAGAACGGAGTCTGTTATCAATGGATTATCACAAGACGTCTTTAGATCTACAAACAGTTCTAAAGATCCCGTTGACACTTCGATCTAGTTTGAGTGAATCTTATATCAGAAGATAAGATTCTCAAGAATAAACAAACTAGGTGCAATCAAAGTTCAACAACCGTTAGTCAATCAAATCAAATCGAAAACTAATAATACTGCAATTATCTAGTTTCCCACCAACGGTACTCACAGAGCCTATTGATCCCACAGAAGTCTTTAAACGAGCGGTCGTCAGAGATTTCGCCTGATTAGGGTACTTTCCTCTCCGAATAGACGGCTCCACCAGTAACAACACAACAAGGTAGTTTTGCTGGCTCTTAGGATAGTTTGCTCGAAATGCGAACTTGGGTATTTATAGACCAAGGAAGTTTGGACACCAAGGAATTTCCAAAACCGAAATATTCTTAAGATATGCAATAAATGCCCAAAATCGGTTTTCATAATTCCTGGAAATGCTCTGTCCAATATTAACCGAAATCTCACTAGAAAATCTCCAATTAGTAAATGCACATTACCAATTTTTATTTTCCAGAGATATGCATTTTAATTGCTGGTAATTAAAAGCATATAAAATTAATAACCTTAATTAAAAGATTCTCACCTTATTTCGGTCCGGGATCTCCTTGAGTTATTAAGGAATATCTTTGAACAATAAAAGATAAGAGTTACTGAACATGTTCAAAGTATGTCGACATCTTTTTCTTTGTAAATCCTTTTTCATATTTACAATCTTGGAACCGATTATACCACACTTCCAAACAAGTTTAAAATTGGTTCATATGATTTCCAAGAACTATGTGATTGATCAAATATCAATACACTAATCATGGGTTTACGGTTCTACCAAACACAAGGATCGGTTCTACCTTAATATGGTTACTGGGACCGGTTACATCAGTTACCAGGACCGGTTACGTCATTTACCAGGACCGGTTACCATATTCTCATGGTATTACTTGTGATCGGTTACACTAGTCACTAGGATGGGTTACACCAATTACCAAGACCGGTTACGCCAATTACAAGGATCGACTACAACTCTTTTATGATCGGTCATAAGTATAAGTTCACGAATAATCGTTTTTAGATAATAACCAACCTAAGTACGCGGACTTAAGTACCCGGGATAAGTTTGTAACAAGTTTACAAACTCCAGCAGATTTTCTCGGGAAGAGAACCTCCGACAGTACGCGGACTCTTGTTCTGGTTTCCTGAGCAACAAAGTACACAGACTTCGGCTCAAGGAATAAGGACTTATACATGTATGTGTTTCCACACAATGCTTATATCCAACAATGGTTATATAATCTAAACTCTCATTTCAATCATTGAAACATTCTTAGAGGACGTTATATAGTTGTTATCCACAAACTATTTTTCGTCAAAGCCATTTTCAAGTAATTGAAACATAACATGACTTTCGTCACTAGGTAAAGATGAACTTGGTCAAAGCGAAAGCTTACCAACACATATTTCGAGAAATAGATAAGCGAGATAAACTCGGCTCGAAATAGCAAATGTGTATAATCAAAGTCTATATAGCAAAACGACTTTTGTCTCAAGATAGGAGATAGAGTAGATAGACTATTGAGTGATAGATAAGTTCAAGTCTCCACATACCTTTTAGTCGATGAAGTTCCACTGGTTCCTCGAGTAGTCCTTCGTCTTGTATGATGATTGCCATGGAGTTCTTGAGCTCAACTACACTTTCTATCCTAGTCTGAGACCTTTAGCTACATAGGCTAGAAATTAAGACTTATAGTTTTGATCACTAACATTGACAAACATGCTTGAGATAGCAACGCATGCGAGTTCGACCGAGCCATGCTCTAACAATCTACATAAGTTGGGTACAGCATGTACCGCATCAATATATTCTGCTTCACAGGTCGATAAAGATTGTGAGTTTTGTTTCTTACTATGCCAGGCCACAAGGTTTTGACCAACATAGAAACAACCACCAGAAGTGCTTTTTCGATCTTCAACACATCTTTCCCAATCAGCATCTGAATAGGCAACAAGACTGTTGTTTGTATCCATAGAATATGTTAAACCATAATCCAGTGTACCATTAACGTATCTTATGATCCGTTTTACAACTTTTAGATGTGATTCTTTAGGATTTGCTTGAAACTGGCACAACATCCCACACTGAAAGCAATGTCCGGCCTTGTTGCAGTCAAGTATAACAAGCTTCCTATCATAGATCGGTATAATTTTTGATCAACCGATTTTTCTCCTGGATTGGACTGAAGTTTTCCAGTAGTTGGCATTGGGGTTGCCATGGGTGTTGCACCTCTTAGCTCAAATTTTTCAACCAAATTCCTTGCATATTTTTCTTGGGAAAGAAAAATATTGTCCTTTTGTTGTTGTATTTGCAAACCAATAAAATATGATAATTCTCCAACATTACTCATTTCGAATTCTCCACTCATAAGGTTTAGGAGTTCATCTGTTAGAGATTTTGAGGTGGATCCGTAGATGATATCATCTACATAAATTTGTGCTACAAGAACATTCTTTCCATTCCACATGGTGAAAAGTGTCTTATCAGCATAACCTCTAGAAAATCCTTTTCAAAGTAAAAAGGAAGTCAACTTATCATAGCAAGCTCTCGGGGCTTGTTTTAGGCCATATAAAGCCTTTTTGAGTTTGAGGACTTGATCTAGAAATAATGGATCTTCAAATCCTTTTGGTTGAGCAACAAAAACTTCTTCTTTTAAATCCCCATTGAGAAATGCAGATTTAATATCCATTTGAAAAAGTTTTATCTTAAGATTACAGGCATAAGCAAGTAAAAGTCTAATTGATTCTAAACGAGCAACATGAGCAAAAGTTTCATCAAAGTCAATATCTTCAATTTGCGAATATCCTTGTGCAACGAGTCTGGCTTTGTTTCGGACAACTGTTCCAAATTCGTCTGATTTGTTCTTGAAAATCCATTTTGTTCCAACAACATTTATTCCTTTTGGTTTAGGAACTAGTTCCCATACTCCTTGCCTTTCGAATTGGTTAAGTTCCTCATGCATTGAGCTTACCCAAGCAGGATCACTGAGAGATTCCTCAACATTCTTTGGTTCTATTGAGGAAAGAAAGCAAGTGTAGTGAAAGAAATTCTGGAGTTCCCTTCGAGTCATAACTCTAGCGTTGGCATCTCCTATGATATCTTCAGTGGAATGTCTTTGATGCACCCACTTAGCAGGTTTGTGGACAATATTTTCAGTATCATTGGATTGTTCAACAATACTATCATTATCATCTTTATCATTAACGTCACTAACAAGAGGAACAATTGTTGGTTCTTCTTCAATCTTTACTAACAGTTTCTGAAGGAGGAAGTTCTGCAGCAATATGATTGTCTTGATGAAAGTCACTAATGTCATCAATAAAAACATTAATAGATTCCATCATTACTTTGGTTCTAAGATTATATACTCTGAATGCACGACTATCGTAAGCATACCCAAGAAAAATTCCTTCATCACTTTTGGAATCAAAATTTCCTCTATGTTCTTTGTCCTTAAGTATATAGCATTTGCTTCCGAAAACCCTTAAATAACTCAGATTGGGTTTTCTTCCATACCATAATTCATAAGGAGTATTTAGAGTTTTTGACCTTAGATAAACTCTATGAATAAGATAGCAAGCTGTGAACACAGCTTCTCCCCAAAAAAGTTAATGGTAAGCTTTTATTATGAAGCATTACTCTTGCCATTTCTTGAATATTTCTATTCTTTCTTTCAGCCACACCATTTGCCTGAGGTGTAATGGGAGCAGAGAATTGATGAGAAATTCCAAGTTGATTGCAGTATTCATATACTTTCGTATCCTTGAATTTTGTACCACGATCGCTCCTTACTTTCTTTAGTTTGCGACCTTGTTCATTTTGGATTCTATTTACAATAATCTTAAATTCCTCAAGCGTGTCATTTTTGTGTTTTAGGAAAGAAACCCATGTGAACCGTGTGTAATCATCTACCATTACTAAAGCATATTTCTTTCCTCCAACAGTTGCTTGTTGAATAGGACCAAAAAGATCCATATGAATGAGGTCGAGAGGAGCACGATTGGCTATTTTTCGAGAAACTTTATGTGGAATTTTTCCTTGCTTACCTTTTTGACAAGTACCACATACACCTTTTACTTTAGTATTTATTTTTGGAACTCCTCTAACAAGTTCATGATTAGTGAGCTTTCCCAGCATTCGGTAGTTGATATGTCCAAATCGTTCATGCCACAAATGGGTTGATTCTAACTTGGTCAAGTTACAGTATAAATTAGATTGTATATCAAGGAGATAACGGTTATTCATACTTCTTCGTCCACGAAAAATTATTTTTCCAGACTTATCTTCAATATCACATCCTCCCATATTGAAGATCACTTTATGACCCTTATCACAAATTTGACTGACTGAAAGGAGATTGTCTTTCATTCCTTTGACATAAACTACATCATGAATTTCAGGAATACCTGGAAGTTTGATAGTTCCCTTTTTGCTAATAAGACAGCTGCTTCCATCCCCAAAGGTTACAGATCCTCCCTTGTAGTCTTCAGTCTTTGTGAACCAAGAAAGATCACCTGTCATATGTTTACTACAACCACTATCTAGAAACCATTGGAATGGAGAAGTAGTTTTAAGTGCAAATGCTCCCAGACATTGTACAACAGTTTTTTCAGATTGTTTTGATTCTGCGTTAGGATGTCTTGTTAAGTTCTTGTATAATCTCTTAACACGTTTAATCAGATTTTTTGCACAACAAATCTTCTGAGTTAAACCATACAAATCTTCGATTTCAAATGTCGAGATGTTAGTATTGAAGATTCGTTAGACTTCATTTCATGAAGATCTTCTGTACTCTTGACCAGCCCTCTATCAATCATGATATTACTGATATCTTCAGTATATGACCAGTTCTCTTCAATCTTTTCTTCTAACATCTTGACAAGTACCGAATAATGCTTTTCAGAATCGTCTGATAGAGAGTTTAATATTTTTGAACCATTAACTGAATCATCCATTGGATTCAATTCTTATAGGATGGATCGCACCAAACACATATTGTTAGTTATTTTTGTGTTTGCCTGCTCTGATACCAATTGAAAAGACGAGGGTACCCAAATATACCACAATCTTAAACTTTTCCACCTATAAGTCCTCTTACCAAAAGTGATTGTCTATGGACCGAGTCAAGACAATACAACGAATCGGTATTCACACTTTGTGTGATCGGCTATGGATACGAAATCGAGACAATACAACAATCAAAGTGTGATTACTTGATAATAGGTTTGTACTTAACCAAACTCTATAGGATCACTATCAAATAATACGGAGTTAACGTTTGTGTAATTTACTTTAAATTATAATAACAACAATTATAATTGCGGAAAACAAAAGTAAATAACACGGCAAGATTTTGTTAACGAGGAAACCGCAAATGAAGAAAAACCCCGGGACCTAGTCCAGAATTGAATACTCTCAGAATTAAGCCGCTATACAAAATCACACCAACTTCGTATAGTTGAGACCAAGCAACTAAACCTATAGTTCACCTAGTTTCTTCAGTATCCCTGCGCTTCCGACATTCGATAACTGCACGCACTGGAACAATTCCTTTGGATCTTATTCCAAACAGTAAAGGAACAACAAATCTGTTCGGTAAGAACTCTATTCAATATCAGTGATATGAGTTAGACAAAGGATCTTCTGTTTAATCCAATAAACTCCTTATTCGGGTTTAGATCTATCTATCCAACAACTACCAAAGTAGCAGAGTTTAGATTTTGGAATCAAATATAGAATATACCAAGATCCTATATAGTAAAGCCGATCTACGCAACTAATCAATCAAATCTATCAAGGATAAACAGATTATAGTTGGATCCCAGCCGATCAAGTTTTGTGCACACCAAAGATTATGAAACCAATAAGAAATCTTCTTTGTCTTCAAATCTTCTTTAATCTTCAATAAACACATGCACACCACAACTTGAATCTCTTGTGATAAATCACGCACAGAACGGAGTCTGTTAACAATGGATTATCACAAGACGTCTTTAGATCTACAAACAGTTCTAAAGATCTCGTCGACACTTCTATCTAGTTTGAGTGAATCTTATATCAGAAGAGAAGATTCTCAAGAACAAACAAACTAGGTGCAATCAAAGTTCAACAACCGTTAGTAGGGCTGAACATGGTTTCGATTTTCCGCCAAAACCGGACCGACCAGACCGATAAGGAAGAAACCGAACCAAACCATCTACTAATGGATTGGTTATGGTAAAAAAAAATTGAAAACCCACATTACTGGTTCGGTTTTGGTTTGACCTAAAAACCGAACCAAAAACCAACGGAAAACCGTTCAGTATAGGCCGTTGATTAAAATCAGATAGATTTAATCTACCCCGTCCATCTCACACTTTGTAAACCTAAGTTCTACCCTTACCCAGACGAGATCATATTTTCTCTTCTTCTTTTTTCTCTTCTTCGGTATTTTGAATCTGTAATGTTTATGTTTTAAACTATGCTTATAAACTTGAGTTCTGAACTACGCTTGTGTGTTAATTACATTCTGCAGGTAGGTTAAAAAAATTCAATTGGGTTATTTTTTTTTAAAGAATTGAACTGTCAGTTTCAGAAACTGACCTACAGTTGGTTTTCCATTAACCCAATAGAACAAACCGAAACCGGCTAAAACCATTTAGAAACCTAACCAATGGTTAATGGATTGGTTTGGTTTAGATTTTTAGAAACCGATAGTATTGGTTTCGGTTTTGGTTTTGCTGGAAACCGAGCCAAAACCGACCATGAACATCCCTAACCGTTAGTCAATCAAATCAAATCGAAAACTAATAATACTGCAATTATCTAGTTTCCCGCCAACGGTACTCGTAGAGTTTATTGATCCCACAGAAGTCTTTAAACGAGCGGTCGTAAGAGATTTCGCATAAGTAGGGTACTTTCCTCTCCGAATAGACGGCTCCACAAGTAACAACACAACAAGGTAGTTTTGCTGGCTCTTAGGATAGTTTGCTCGAAATGCAAACTTGGGTATTTATAGACCAAGGAAGTTTGGACACCAAGGAGTTTCCAAACCGAAATATTCTTAAGATATGCAATAAATGCCCAAAATCGGTTTTCATAATTCCTGGAAATGCTCTGTCCAATATTAACCGAAATCTCACTAGAAAATCTCCAATTAGTAAATGCACATTACCAATTTTTATTTTCCAGATATGCATTTTAATTGCTGGTAATTAAAAGCATATAAAATTAATAACCTTAATTAAAAGATTCTCAACTTATTTCGGTCCGGGATCTCCTTGAGTTATTAAGGAATATCTTTGAACAATAAAATATAAGAGTTACTGAACATGTTCAAAGTATGTCGACATCTTTTTCTTTGTAAATCATTTTTCATATTTACAATCTTGGAACCGATTATACTACACTTCCAAACAAGTTTAGAATTGGTTCATCTGATTTCCAAGAACTATGTGATTGATCAAATATCAATACACTAATCATGGGTTCACGGTTCTACCAAACACAAGGATCGGTTCTACCTTAATATGGTTACTGGGACCGGTTACATCAGTTACCAGGATCGGTTACGTCAATTACCAGGACCGGTTACCATATTCTCATGGTATTACTTGTGATCGGTTACACAAGTCACTAGGATCAGTTACACCAATTACCAGGACCGGTTACGCCAATTACAAGGATCGATTACAACTCTTTTGTGATCGGTCATACCAATTACCAGGATCGGTTACACCAATTACAAATATCGATCATACCATCTAAGGTGATTACTTAGGATCGGTTACACTAATAAAAGTCATACCAATACATAAGTCAGACATTGTGATTAGTTTTACCAAGATACATAACAAGTTATGATCGGTTTTACTAACTCACTCATATTGGTAATCCAAAGATATGCAATGAATAACAATACCAATAAGCCTAGCAATTTCCCTTTCGATTCATAAAATAAGTTCATGAATGTCCTTCCTATAAACAAATTTAAACATTGTATCCTAGGATGAAATCTTCACCTTTACCCATACACATAATCACAATAGCATTCATACGATTATGTCGATGTCTTATATACGAAGTTCAAAAGATAAGCGTTATAATTCGTATTCTAATTCCTTAACACTATGTCTACTAGAGTATAATCATTCACAGATTCGCAGTTATGTTTTCAATATAGCACGACTTGAAAGATACGTTAGGAATGAAACAAGAGAAAATAGTCTTGTTTCATATCAAGAGAAAATAGTCTATGTTTTCAATATAGCACTATGTCTACTAGAGAAAATAGTTCAGAACACTTTCATATCAACCTTATTCATCTTAACCATAACTAGTTCAAATGACTCAAATTAAACTAGTTCTAGAGTTGTTCAATTATTTATATTCTCATAGAAGTATACAAGACACAATTGAAGCAAAATCAACTTTGATTCACACAAATCAAGTCATGAACATTATAGCCACGGTTTGCAAAAGATTGCATTCCTTAATATATAAATGTATTAGTTCATGAACAAACCAATTTTAGAACATTATACACTTAGTTATGCATACGGGTTCGCGTACCTAAATGGACGGACTAAGTTTGGGTTTGCCAGTACGCGAACTGGTATGCATACCTTCCAAACTCAGCAGAAATTTCCGAAACTGGACCTCACGCCAGTACGTGTACCGGTATGCGTACAAGGTTCTCGGACTTCACTAAACCAACCAGTACGCGTATGTGTATGCATACCATGGTTCCCAGACTTGGATTACATATATGCAAGAATGCATACTATGCTTATATCCAATTGTTCTAAACTCTTATTTCAACCATTGAAACATTCTTGGAAGACGACAATAGCTGTCTCACACAAACTATTATCTTCAAAGCAATTTTCAAGTGATTGAATGATCAATACGAAACATTCCGAGTCTACATCAAATGACTATCTCACACAAATCATGTAAGATGTTACCAGGCGATTTTAACATGATCATCTTTTGACTTTCGTCAAGAATATAAGATGAACTTGATTAAAGCGAAAGATTACCAACACATATTTCGAGGAATAAGTAAGCGAGTTAAACTCAGCTCGAAATATCAAATATGTATAATCGAAGTCTATATAGTTATACGACTTTTGTCTCAAATAGGAGATAGAGTAGATAGACTTTTGAGTGATAGATGAGTTCAAGTCTCCACATACCTTTTGTTGATGAAGTTCCACAAGCTCCCCTTAGTAGTTCTTCATCTTCAATCGATGAACGCCATGAAGCCTAATGCTCAACTACACTTTCTATCCTAATCCGAGACTTAGGTATAAGTAGACTAGAAATCAAGACTTATAGTTTTGGAAACTAAACTTGACAACAAGCTTGAGATAGAAACGCTTGCGAGTTTGACCGAGCAGTGCTCTAACAATCTCACCCTTTGTCAATTTTAGTTACAAAACTATCAATACATATGGAATACAAAATAAATAGACTTTTTAGCTCTCATTCCAAATGCTTGATTTCATTGGTTCTTCAACATTACTCGAAATCTTTGTAACTTCGAAGTACTCCAGTGATTATGAATGTGTTTAACTTAGTATCATTGTTGTTGAAGATTCGTAGCCATAAAAATGAGAAAACAGTTGCTCTCAATCATTGTTATACAGTGTCATAGTATTATTACACATCATCAAAGTCTAATTGTATCACAACTTTGACAACAATACTATGGTGATATGTATCACTCCCTTTTAATCACTACTTCATCTCACATGAAAACCACTCCCCCTTACATAATGATCCGTAAACCATATGTATTTGTAGTGTGAACTACACATTAATTCTCCCCCTTTTTGTCAATAAAATTGGCAAAGGTACGAAAACTAGTGGGATCCTAATGAAATTTTCATAAAGATACTTCATGACCAAAAGAGAACAACATATCAACTTTGTTTAGATGCAATCATATATCCGAAACTAAATGCATTCATCAAGGAGTTTATAAAGATACAAGATAACTCCTACAATATTCCACAGCCGCGCTCCCCACAATGATTTGGCAATTAAGCACAAGTTCAATTAAGAACTCTCCCCCATAAAATGTCATTCCCGAAAGAACAACAAGAGCGACCTTACTTTCACAAGAAAAGAAGGATTTTTTTGGACATTACAAAATATATGAAACATGAATTTGTATCCAAAATACTCAATTAAATTAACCACAAGAGAACCCATGGTTAATTTAATCGGATATGCTCATAAGATAACTTACGGAGCCGCACAATATTTACACAAAGATTTGGATCAGGGAAAGACCAATACTGCGGAATATTCAAAGATTCATTCTATTTTTCGTTTATATTTGCATAAAGACATATAATAGAGTTAATCTTTTTAGACAAAAGTTCATCCTATCTTCCATCACTATTAGCATAATGACATAATAGGCTTAACTTTTGTTGTCAAAAGTTCATTCAATCTTTTATCAATATTTGCATAATGACATATGAAAGACTTAACTTTTGACATATATGGGACAATCATAGTTCACAGATGCAAACACACATATCCCATAACAAGTTGCAATATATAAACCATAAAGATTAATACTGTAGAATCATCTTCCAAATAAACTTTAGAATTTATTTAAATAAATAAATCTAAAAATATTACAAGATGAAAATCGTTGGGAATAGCTATGTGTACTCACAATAACTGCTATTCCAAACCCTAGTTATCCTTCTTAAAACACAAGAATAAATTCTCATAAGAAGTTTCCTAGACAGTAAGACAAACTCGTAATGCACATATAATATGATTTGTCCTTAGAGGGTAGAATCAATCTTTTTCGCATGGATTTACACCAAGAATAGCTACCAAAGACATATAAAAAGATTTTCTTAACAAATAAAAACATACAAAGTCATTAATGACCATGCACCATAGTTCACATAAGATGATTGTGAACATTCAAGAATCCCATAACAATGCGTACTACTTCCCATTCTTGAACTTCCTTCTTTGTGACTCACCAACAACATTCTTAAAAGCTACAAATGAGCTTAGAAAAGTAGTACTCCAAGAATCCAAGTGCCCAAGTCCATGAGAAGTGGAACAAGTGCGACGAAACGTAGCAAAAGACTCAAAAACAAGAGACGGGACAAAAACCAATCTTAAATCATCCAAGAAATAGTTTCTTTCCAACTACTTTTGCATTCAACAAAGTTGAGAAACATCCAAGAATCTGTTTTTACAAGTTTTACAAAAGAATTTAGAGAGATACCCAAAAATTTGAGTCCCCGATGTCTCATTTTAAAACTTAATAAAAAAAGTGTATGCAGATAATGTTTAGTAATGCATAAGGAAACTCTTTTGATAAAACGAGACGTCCCAACTCTTTTATAAAAGAAGACAATATTATTATCACGACCGGGTGTATCAGGAATTGACCAAAGAGATGAATCATGCTTTGAGATGATGCAGTCTGATGACTGAGATTTAAACTCCTCTTGTAATTCGTTTAGTTTGTCACAACCAAATGGATTACCCAGAGGAGGAGCATTGCTCTTACTAATTAGTAAATCAAGATCAACCTCAACACGAATATTATTCATCATAACTTGGTTTAGCTTATCAAGAGATTCTTGCTCTTCTGGAGGTATAACTCAACATCAAGATACAAGCTCTCACACTTCTTTTCAAGCCCAGAAAACACTTCAAGGGATTTTAAACCCGGTGAAGGTTTAGATAGAATTTCTTCTACAGATGTTATTAAATCAATTATGGAAGAGAATTCTGAAATCCCTGGATCTGGCGGTGCGTTTATTGAGATAGCACTACTGTCCATAGAGTCATATCGCTACAAACACAGACTTATAAGGTCTTAAACGTGTCTGCCTGCTCTGATACCAATTGAAAAAGCGGGGGTCTAACAACTGAAAAAGCGTGGGTACAACAACCTCACCCAATATTTCGCTTAGCAATCTGTATGGACTAACTCCAATATACTTTCAAGAGAAATAACTAGACAGTTAGACTCAATCTAAAGAAAAGTATATCAAAGAGTTATATCTCAATTTCTCAATTCAATCCGCAATCAAACAAATAAGAATTTGCGAGCATGATTGAATATATGAGAAATAACTTGAACGGTACCAAAGACCAATGTTCAAGGATCAACCAATTTCAATCAACAACCAAAGGTTGGATTTACCAATTGATCGATTCAACGTACAACCTGTGATATTTCAATTACATAACAAAATATAATGCGGAAAAGAAAGAACACAGACACCAGAAGTTTTGTTAGCGAGGAAACCGCAAATGCAGAAAAACCACGGGACCTAGTCCAGATTTGAACACCACACTGTATTAAGACGCTACAGACACTAGCCTACTACAAAGCTAACTTCGGTATGGAATGTAGTTGAGCCCTAATCAATCTCACACTGATCAAGGTACAGTCGCATTCCTTACGTCTCTGATCCCAGCAAGATACTACGCACTTGATTCCCTTAGCTGATCTCACCCACAACCAAGAGTTGCTACGACCCAAAGTCGAAGACTTGATAAATAAATTTGTATCACACAGAAAAGTCTATTGAATAGATAAATCTGTCTCCCACAGATATACCTATGAGTTTTGGTTCCGTCTTTTGATAAATTAAGGTGAACAGGAACCAATTGATAACCCAGACTTATATTCCCGAAGAACAGCCTAGTATTATAAATCACCTCACAATAATAATAATTGATTAACGAAACAATATATCGTGGAATCACAAACGATAAGACGAAGATGTTTGTGACTACTTTTCAATCTTGCCTATCAGAGAAATTAATCTCAATCCAATCTTACGATTGTACTCAATCACGATAGAAATTAGCAAGATCAGTTCACGCAACTACAGAGAAAATAGTTGGGTATGGCTTCATAATCCCAATGAAGTCTTTAAGTCGTTAACCTACAGGGTTTCGTGAAAAACCTAAGGTTAAAGGAGAATCGACTCTAGCTTATATAACTAGTATCACACAGGAGGTGTGCGGATTAGGTTTCCAAGTTGCTAGAGTTCTCCTTTATATAGATTTCAAATCCGGGTTTGCAATCTAAGTTACCTTGGTAACAAAGCATTCAATATTCACCGTAAGATGAAAACCTGATTAGATTCAAGATAATATCTTTCAACCGTTAGATCGAACTTAACTTGTTATACACAAATGAAATGTACCTTCATTTAGGTTTGAGTAACCGTACCTAAAAGTGAACACTTAGTCGGTTCAACAATAGTTAACCAATGGTTAGCCATATGAACACTTTCATATTAACCTTATTCACCTTTACCATAACTAGTTCAAATGACTCAAATGAACTAATTAGAGAATTGTTCAATTGCTTAGATCTCATAGAAGTATACAAGACACAATCGAAGCAAAATCGATTTTGATTCACTCGAATCAATTCATGAATATTATAGCCACGGTTTGCAAAGATTGCATTCCTTATTATATTAATGTTTTAGTTCATGAACAAACCGATTTTAGAAAGTAACCTGCTTAAGTATGCAAATGTGTACGCATACTTAAGTGACCAGATTGAGTTTGTTTTTTACTTTCAAACTCCAGCAGAAATTCACGGGCGTGAAACTTCCGCCATTCATGTACGCATACTTACCCGGACTCCAACAACCGCCAGTACCATACGGGTACGCATACTTTAGGTTCCCAATTTTTGGACTTTTACACAAATGTAAGAACACACTATGTTTATATCCAAACATGGTTACTTGTTATAAACTCTCATTTCAATCATTGAAACTTTCTTAGAGGATGTTAAAATAGTTGTTATCCACAAACTATTATCATCAAAGCGATTTTCAAGTTATTGAAATAATCAACATGACTTTCGTCACGAGTAAAGATGAACTTGGCTAAAGAGAAATCTTACCAACACATATTTCGAGAAATAGATAAGCGAGATAAACTCGGCTCGAAATAGAAAATGTGTAGAATTGAAGTCTATATAGCAATACGACTTTTGTCTCAAATAGGAGATAGAGTAGATAGACTTTTGAGTTATAGATAAGTTCAAGTCTTCACATACCTTTTATTGATGAAGTTACACAAGTTCCCTCGAGTAGTTCTTCGTCTTCATTCGATGAACGTCGTGGAGTCTAGAGCTCAACTACACTTATTATCCTAATCCGAGACTTAGCTATAAGTAGACTAGAAATCAAGACTTATAGTTTTGGCAACTAAACTTGGAAAACAAGCTTGAGTTAGCAATGCTTGCGAGTTCGACCGAGCAATGCTCTAACAATCTCCCCCTTTGTCAATTTTAGTGACAAAACTATCAATACATATGGAATACAAAATAAATAAACTTTGTAGCTTCTCATCCAAATGCTTGATCTCCTTGGTTCTTCAACATTACTCGAAATCTTCGTCACTTCCAAGTACTCTAATGATTCTAAATGTGTTCTACTCAGCATCATCGTTGTTGAATATCCGTAGCTATAACAATGAGAAAACAATAGCTCTCAATCATTGTTATACATTGTCATAGTATTATTATACATCATTAAAGTTGAATTGTATCACAACTTCGACAACAACACTATGGTGATATGTATCACTCCCGCTTAGTCAATACTTCATCTCACATGAAAACCACTCCCCCTTACATAATGATCCGAAAACCATATGTATTTGTAGTGTGAACTACACATCAATTCTCCCACTTTTTGTCAATAAAATTGGCAAAGGTACGAAAATTAGTGGGATCCTAATGAAATTTTCATAGAGATACTTAATGACCAAAAGAAAAGCACATATCAACTTTTTTAGATGCAATCATATAGCCGAAACTAAATGCATTCATCAAGGAGTTCATAAAGATACAAGATAACCCCTATAATATTCCACAGCCGCATTCCCCACAAAAATTTGGAAATTAAGCACAAGTTCAATTAAGAACTCTCCTCCATAAAATGTCATTCCCGAAAGAACAACAAGAGCGACCTTACTTTCACAAGAAAAGATGGATTTCTTTGTGTTAGAGCACTGCTCGGTCGAACTTGCATGCATTGCAATCTCAAGCATGTTTGTCAATGTTAGTGATCAAAACTATAAGTCTTGATTTCTTGTCTACTATAGCTAAGTCTCGGACTAGGATAGAAAGTGTAGTTGAGCTCAAGAACTCCATCGCAATCATCATACAAGACGAAGAACTACTCAAGGAACTAGTGGAACTTCATAGACTAAAAGGTATGTGGAGACTTGAACTTATCTATCACTCAAAAGTCTATCTACCCTATCTCCTATCTTTGAGACAAAAGTCGTTTTGCTATATAGACTTTGATTATACACATTTGCTATTTCGGGTCGAGTTTATCTCGCTTATCTATTTCTCAAAATATGTGTTGGTAAGCTTTTGCTTTGGCCAAGTTCATCTTTACCTAGTGACGAAAGTCATGCTATGTTTCAATCACTTTGAAAATTGCTTTGACGAAAAATAGTTTGTGAATAACAACTATATAATAACGTCCTTTAAGAATGTTTCAATGATTGAAATGAGAGTTTAGATTATATAACCATTGTTGGATATAAGCATTGTGTGGCAACACATATATGTATAAGTCCTTTTTCCTTAAACGAAGTATGCGTACTTTGTTGATCAGGAAAACCGGAACAAGAGCTGTGAACTCAGTCCGCGAACTGGCGAAAGTTCTCATCCCGAGAATATCTGCTGGAGTTTGAGAACTCCTTTCGGGAACTTAAGTCCGCGAACTAAGTCTGCGAACTTAAGTTGGTTACATCTAAAGACGATTTTTTGTTAACTTATATTTATATTAATAACTAAGGAATGCAAAATGCAAACTGTGGCTATAAAGTTCATGAATCGATTCGAGTGAATCAAATCGTTTTTGCTTTGATTGTGTCTTGTGTAGTTACATAAGATTTATACAATTGAACTAGTTATGGTGAAGAAGAATATGGTTGATATGAAAGTGCTCATATGGCTAACCATTTGGTTAACTATTGTTGAACCAACAAATGTACATGTTTGGGTACGGTTACACAAACCTAAAATCGTGCATTTCATTTGTGTGTAACAAGCTAAGTTTTCGATCCAACGGTTGAAAGATATTAGCTTGAATCTAATCATGTTTTCATCTAACGGTGAATATTGAATGCTTTGTTACTAAGCTAACATTGATTGCAAACCCTGATTTGAAAGACTATATAAGGGAGAACTCAAGTAACTGGGAAACCTAATCCCCACACCTCCTGTGTGATACTAGTTGTATTAGCTAGATTCGATTCTCCTTTAACCTTAGGTTTCTTCTTGAAAACCAAGTTAACGACTTAAATACTTCATTGGGATTGTGAAGCCAGACCGATACTACTTTCTCGTAGTTGTGTGATCTTATCTTGCTGATTCTATCGTGTTGAGTACAATCATAACGATTGGCTTGAGATTAATATCTCCGATAGGCAAGATATAAAAGTAGTCACAAACATCTTTATCTCATTGTTTGTGATTCCACAATATCTTCTTTCGCCGCGTCGATTAAGATTATTGTGAGGTGATTGATAATACTAGGCTGTTTTTAGGGAATATAAGTCCGGGTTATCAACTGGTTCCTGTTCACCTTGATTTATCAAAAGATGGAACAAAACTCATAGGTATTTCTGTGGGAGACAGATTTATCTATTACTGTAGACTTTTCTGTGTGATACAGATTTGTTTATTAAAGTCTTCGACAGTGGGTCGTAGCAACTCTTAGTTGTGGGTGAGATCAGCTAAGGGAATCAAGTGCGTAGTATCCTGCTAGGATCAGAGACGTAAGGAGCGCAACTGTACCTTGGATCAGTGTGAGATTGATGCGTGTCGTAGGTGCAATCAAATTAATTAATACTTTACTACCTAATTAACTAGTAATATAGGGTAGTCAAGGTCGATCCCACGAGGAGCACGAGATTCTAGTTGTAAAAATTGTCACGAAAGGGGGGTGTAAAAAGCAAAAGAAAATAAACAAAACAATTAAAAGGTAAAGTTGAAAGCAATAAGAGAGACAAGATCAAGGAATCCTTCTTCGTTACGAAACAATGATTAAAGTTATGTTCTTTTCTACTTGTTATTAGTCACAGATTATCACCAACCGTAGGATAGCAGTGCACGCTTAGCTAGCCCCAAAATCCCTAATTTCACCGAGTAACAGTCCGCTTAGTTATCGATTCTATTCAAAAGAACCACCTTGAGGTCCGCTTACAAGATGTAATTCCCCGTAAATGCATTAAGATTTATGAATTTAGGTTTAGTACTAGTAGTTAAACTCGGTTCGCTTGGTCCACTTTCTAGCGTTGTTTCTACACACAATTGCTCCACGGAATCCCTCCGCAAGGTCTCGTGTTTGCTACTTATGTAAAGAGTCAAGAAACGATTACTTATCTCCTAACTTTCACTAGCTTTAGATCAAATTAACAAATCAATTTAGTTGGCCACCTAAACAATCTATCAATCAATCATGAATGTCTTTAAGATCATTCCTATTAGTAAAAACAAACGATAATCATGTGAAAAACTTCAAGATAGAATTGAAACAAAAACTCAAATCATATGTTTAAAAACTAGGAATTCATCCTCAATCAATAAAATTAACTACTCATGTTAAAGAGTTCACACAAAGAATAAGAAAAGAAAAGAATTGTGTGTGTAGAGATGTAGAGAGGTGTGTAGAGAGAGATATCTAGAAGTTGTAGAAAACTTCTCTATTTATAGGCTTCAATATTCTCCAAATCTTCTAAGGAGTAGAATCCTTTTCCTTTTGCAATTCAATTTCCAAATCCAAGCTTTTCTCAACTCTTCCACCTTCTCTTTCCAAATTTGAGTCCAATTCTCCATCCAATTCCTAGCCCAAGTCTTCACACCCATGAGAGAAGTCCATAGAAAATTCTGGAATTTTTGGCTCGCCGGAAAACTGGGATTGTGGCCGGAATCCGGCCGGAAAACGTCACCGCCGGCCGCCTGGAAATTTCTCTGTCTTGCAGCATCAGCTCTGCCTCATACCACCAGTATCATACTCTGGCACAATACAACCTCAGGCCATCATTCCCTAACTTCACCAGCTATTGCATTGCAGCTATCTTCACCAGCTAGCACCAATTACACAGACTCATTCATTTCTTTAAACCAGCAAAAACCCAATTGATTCAAACCGGCTCATTATCACGTTAGCTTCCCTGTCTTCTCCATTCACAGAACTATCAACAGCTCTGATTGCATTCAACAGCAGCAACTTCTCTCTGTGTTCTTCAATCCACAGCCCCATAGCAGCAGGAACGAGCTCTTCTCAGTTTCCAATCAAAACTCAGCTCATCTTTCTCTCGAGCTTTGACACTGGCAGCACTCAATCGATTATCTTCACAACCCATCGAAGTATTCTCATTTCTGCCAACACGAGCTCGTCATCATCATTTCTGTAGTAGCAGGAAATCCCACACTACACCCCTCACTATATTTTGTAGATCTAAATCTTATTAATTATCTAAATTCCAAATATAAGTGCTAGAAATTTAAATAGACACATAAGATTTTTTACGTGGTTCGATCAATGTGATCTACATCCACGATTCTCCACTATGATTGTTGAGGTTACACAAGAATTACATTTACAATCTCCATTAATGGATAATTTGTAGAGCTCTAGATCTAGTTTTAGGTGAAGAAGATGATAAAGAAAATAAAGTCTCTCTCCAAAAATATCTCTCTCCAAAATTATTCTTCCTCCCCTTTTCTCTCTCCTGCTCTCCTCTTTATATAGTGTTTACATAGTGGATGACAGCTCACATACAGCTCATACTCTCGAGAGCTCTTTGATAATTTCGCAGGCTCTCGCTACCTCCTCTCGAGACATTCTCTCGAGCCCTTTAATGATTTCGCAGGCTCTCGCTACCTCCTCTCGAGATATTCTCTCGAGTCTTGCTACCTCCTCTCGAGACATTCTCTCGAGTCTTGCTACATTCTCGCGAGTTATGAAAAATAATGAATCTCGCAAGCTCTTCTCGCGAGTTAAGGAAATAATTGAATCTCGCATGCTAAGAAAATATGTTGTGCGATATTTGAATCCTACATCTTGCCTCTTTTTCCTTGAATATTGCTTGAAGAGCGATCTTTAAGGAAAAATCTGTTGTTGTAGTAATCTTTGGTCTTTGTTGATGAAGGAACGAGCGGAAGAATACTGGACTTGAAAAGTACGTACTTGCCTCTATTCTTTTGCGAAGTTCCAAGCTTTCGAAGTATATATGAAGTATCGTTTCTTGAAGTATGCGAAGTATGAAGTATCCTTGAAGAAGCATATGAAGTATTTAATCCTCAAAATATATAAGAAGTATGAAGTATCCTTTGAGAAGTATAAGAAGTACTTAATCCTCTAAATATAAGAAGTATTGCGAATCCATCATGCGAAACTTTCGCTCCATGTTCTTTGCCTCATGCTATGCTTCTATTCTTTCGCAAGTTCAAACTTTGCGAAGTGGATAAGAAATATTAATCCTTGAAGTATATAAGAAGTATTGCCTTTGTTCATGCGAAGTCATTATTCCATTTTTGGTGAGGATTCTTGTTGTTCATTGGTAAACATCTTCCTTGGAAATGATTCTTGCCGAGAAAATAAAGAACATTGCCGAGAAAATAAAGAACATAAAATGTTTTTTCGGTAATCCATTGTTGCCTCTGTTCTTTATCTACGAAGGTAGAATCGTTGAAAAAGTGTTGAATGAGTGAGTTATTTCTTCATTCTTATCTTTCCTCTATCTCCTGCGTTGTTCTCATGCGATAGTATAATCTCTTCATTGCTTTATGTTGAATTTTATCATTGCGACAAGATCGCAGGGGCGTCTTTACATTTTCATGCAATGACCCATTGACCTTGCCTTATCATTTTTGTGTGGACTTCCAAGTTAGACCTCCCTAATTAGAGGTCCTCCCCGCCACCTTTCATCGCGACAAAATCGCAGGACGTCTTTACACTTGCATGTAAAGACCCATTGATCTTGCCTTATCATTTTTCAAGTATTTTTGCCTCTGCAGGATGTTTTGTTTGCGACAATATGACAGGCCTAAATATCCTTGCGAACATGGAGCCCCATGACATTGCCGTCTTGCGACGAAATCGCAGACGTCCCGTACACTTTCGTGTAAAGACCCATTGATCTCGTCTTACCCTCGCGTTAGTATTATTGCCTCTTCGGGATCGGTGCACAAATATGACAAGCCTAAGTCTCCTTGCGAAAACAAAGCCTCATGACATTTGCGTCTGTTTGACACTCTCCCTAATGGAGAGCGTCGCCCTTATCATCTCCCCTGGTTGCCCCTTCAAGGAGGCGAAACATCGGCCATACAAGACTAGCTCCTCCCATCCGGTCTTAACAACAACCCGGTTGTTTTCGCAGCCTCTTATCCCTTATACCTATAGGGTTTATGGTTACGAGACTGCACCCTAAGTGGAGTTTTCTTCGGGCGAGTGCAACATATGCCAAGACTTGCCGAGAATGGCCAGGGTAGGTTCATCCATCCCGGGCACTCTGGCTCAACCGTGTACCTCGGCGCCTTGAGCATACACTGACTCCTAAGAAGAGACCCTCGGTCGCCCAACCAGGGTATAACCTACATATATAGTTGGGAATCCAAGGTACCTCCTCCGGATAGGCTTTCATGGGCCCCAAATTTCCATGACTCAGGCTTCAGGAGCGGTGTAACCTTCCCCCTGAGCCATGTCGAGAGATACCCCCTTATATGACGCACTTTAGGTCTTACATTTGCCTCTTACGAAATGTTATTCGCGAACTAGGGTGTACGCCATAAAGGTTCGTCCCATTCTGGTTATTTTATTGATTCTTCTTCATATGCAACAGGTACCCCCTACTACGACGCACTTTAGGTACTTTTGCCTCTTGCGAAATTCTGATTTCGTCATAGTAGGTTTGCCTCCAATTATTTTGTTGATTCTTCTGCATATAAGCTCTTTTGTAATTTCGCTGATCTTTGATAATCTCTTGTCATTTTTATGCGAAATTTTCGCATGTTTTCATTCTTCCATTCTTTTCTTCATTTCAGTCATCTCTCATTCATTCTTTCATTCTCATAATATCATATCATTTGCGGTTTGCTGCTGTTGTTGTCTCTTGCGAAGTATCTCTGCTAAATAATCATCAACTCTCTTCTTGTGCGAAATAACCAAAGACTGTGCAAAGTAAACATCTGTATGAAGTAAGTGAATATTTGCGAGGTGTTCCTTTGTGTTGCGAACGTTCGCAAGGCAAGTGAATATTGATATAAACATTCATGACGCAAAAATCTTTTGCGAAGGGGGAGATTCGAACCCCTGTTGTTAAGCTTCCTTTCTTCTCTTCTGACCATTTGTCATGGATTCCCTTTGCGAGAATAAGCCTCATGTCCATCCTTTTATCACAATCCTCTCTCTGGTTTTATATAAAATTTTTCAAAAAAGTATGCATGTGCTTGTATTCGATCGCGAGTTCTCTAGCTCACCAGACATTCCCTTTACCAACCTGTTCCAGCTTTTCGTTTTCCGATCTCTCCTCCCGGGGCGAAGCCGTCGCACGATCATTGTATTTCCATTATTGCTTTGTTGTTGATGTCGTTGTGTAGATGCCAAGTTGTCTAGGTTTTGCTAAATTACTTTGTCACTGCGGCAACCTTTGCGGAACTTTATGTCTTCGCGAGGAGAGTTTTATGTCTTCGCCAAAGTTCATTCCTTGTTGAAACGAAGCTCCATGATTCTCTGCTTTTATCCCTTATGATGAAATCCTTTTCATGCATCCCTTCATTGTTTAATTTCGCAAGTTAGGCTTATCCCTTTGTTGTTTATCTTTTATCTTCTCTGGTGACCACAAAGTTGTTCTTTGTTGGAACCTCTTCTTCGCTGTCCTAACATTGGCTTGGCTTCGCTAGTTTTCTAATGAAGTAAGCATTGCCTTCGCCTGTTCTTCAAAGTTTTACTTCATGTAACTTTGTCTACTATCCTTGAAGTGGGATGGACGTTCTTTGATCTTCTTTTGTCTTTGTTGGAATGGTTGGCTTAGCTTGCTTCTTCGTTGGTAAAGTTGGACGAAACAAAACTTGGGTTCTGGTTCTTTTCTCCAAAGTGATTTGTTGTTGATGCTTCTTCGTTGCTTCTTCTTCATCTACCATAGCTTTCACTTAAGTACCTCTCTACCGTATCTCCTTTTAGCTGATGCTCCTCTGGATTTGGCCGAGATATTGATCTTTCACAATTTATTGTGACTTCCCTAAGGTTATTGGGATGGCTAACTCCTCCCACGAGCTGTCCTTCTTCACGAAATAGTTGATTGACTGAAGTCGATTCGCTGCTTCATACTTTGGCTTATCTTCTCATTATATAGTTTACGAAGTGTGCTTTGTTGATTTTGTTACCTCATTGTAGTCTTTTGACGAATTAAACTCAGTTAAGTTTCCTCTTCCGCGAAGTTGTTTCTTCCAAAGATATCTCAGTTCTTTTATTCTTCATCTTCCCTTAGCTGAATTGTTTAGATCCCAAAGACAGCATAACTAATTTGCCTTAATCTCGTTACTAATTTTCTTGCGATTTCCTTTACGTTCCTGCGAAGTTTCCTCATTTGCTCGCTACAAAATAATTCTTCCCTGCAAAATAATTCCTCCCTCTATGTTCGTTATGCGAAATAATCCTTTGGCCTTTGTCTCCTTTATAAGTTTTGCTGACATATCTTTACTCAACCTGTAATATTCGTACAAATGTAATTTCTCCTGGGTTTATGTCCGTGACGATCTCCGTTGTTAGCTCAAACTCTTTTGTCTCTCGTTTTTTATTGTTTTCGTTTGCTTTTATGCATCTTTCCTCATATTTCTCCAAAGTACTAAGTGTACTACTTCACTCGTATCATACATGTTTCTTCTTTCTGCTCATCCTCTATAGAGTTAAACTTCCTCTACTTCCTTATTTCACACAACAGAATGATAAAGTCCTTCGCTGGTACCATCTGCTTCTTCTTCTTTTTTCATTGCTCTTCTGCGAGGCGGGCTTGTCTTCAGCCTCTCTTTCCTTCGTGATTATTGCTTTGAACTGACTGGCTGACGAGGTGTGTATTTCATGGATTCGTCTCAGTGGTGCCCTGGCGAGATAAACTTTGAGTTTTCTTCTTCACGCTGGTATTTGGGGAAGTAGTAAACACCTATATCTTATGCTGCTGCTGGTAACTAAATCTCGAGTCTTCAATCTCGCATGCTGCTGGTAACTAAATCCACTCAACTATATCTTATTATTTATTTGTTGGAGTAATTTTGAATTCTTCGCTTGGTTGTTGAGTTGAATTTTCATGGTTGTGCAATGATATTTCATGCTCCCCGTAATTCTTTCTTTGTCTGCATATGTGCCTTTCTTTTCGCATAAACTAATGATCAACATAAATTCTATGAGTGAGCGAATTTTGTAAATGCCATTAGAGTATGATATCCTCCCCACCTTTTGTCTTTATTTGAGCACTTTATCTTGCTGTACGAATTTCATGAATTCATCTCCTTGTGACCAGTTCTTTTGATTATTTCTTCTCACTTGCAATCTTCTTTACGTTCTTGAATTTCCCCCTTTGTGTTCGCATGGAGGAAGTCCTTTATGTCCTTGTGTCTCACAGACCAGTTGAATTCATCATCGGCAGTAATCAATTTTTCTAAAATTTCTTGAACCAACAAGGATTAGGTCCCTGTTTCTAGCGCATATGTAGTAGCAGGAAATCCCACACTACACCCCTCACTATATTTTGTAGATCTAAATCTTATTAATTATCTAAATTCCAAATATAAGTGCTAGAAATTTAAATAGACACATAAGATTTTTTTACGTGGTTCGATCAATGTGATCTACATCCACGATTCTCCACTATGATTGTTGAGGTTACACAAGAATTACATTTACAATCTCCATTAATGGATAATTTGTAGAGCTCTAGATCTAGTTTTAGGTGAAGAAGATGATAAAGAAAATAAAGTCTCTCTCCAAAAATATCTCTCTCCAAAATTATTCTTCCTCCCCTTTTCTCTCTCCTGCTCTCCTCTTTATATAGGTGTTTACATAGTGGATGACAAACACATACGACTCATACTCTCGAGAGCTCTTTGATAATTTCGCAGGCTCTCGCTACCTCCTCTCGAGACATTCTCTCGAGCCCTTTAATGATTTCGCAGGCTCTCGCTACCTCCTCTCGAGATATTCTCTCGAGTCTTGCTACCTCCTCTCGAGACATTCTCTCGAGTCTTGCTACATTCTCGCGAGTTATGAAAAATAATGAATCTCGCAAGCTCTTCTCGCGAGTTAAGGAAATAATTGAATCTCGCATGCTAAGAAAATATGTTGTGCGATATTTGAATCCTACAATTTCACCACCAGATCCCCTTTCTCATAGCAGCAACAGTGAACCTGGTTCTTGAGCCAAACCCAATTTTTCCTGGGTTTCTTCATAGCACCAACAACGACTCAATACTCAATAATCATCAACTCAGGCTCTTCTCGTGCTCAATCTCGGACTTCACAAAGCAATTTCTCGATCTTGGCCGCATCGTTTTACTTTTCTTTTCTCACAATTTCAACAATGCAAGACCTTAATCTTCTATTCACCAACGAACCCCTTTTTGTTCTATAAACATCAAACTGCAACAGCATCGAACCCTGATTCTCTGATTTCTTTAACCTCAGACGCCATCGATTTACTTAAACCCATTCTCTACTTACATCTTAACTCAATCACAGATCCATAGCCACAAGAACGATCTCTCGGATTCAAATTGGTTGTCTGCAACTTAACCTAGCCTCATGAAAATCAACAAGACATCACATCTCGCCTTCTCTCTGTTCTCAATTTCTAATGCAACTTACCTCTCGATTTCGGTTTCAGGTGAAAGAATGAATTGAATGAGAAACTCTCGAGATGTATGGTTAGGTTGTGAAGTGGGTGCGGATCCGGATCTGGTAATGGGTAGGGCCGACCCGGTTGGGTGCTACCCAAAGATACCCGTCTTTAGATAAGGGCTACCCAGTGTTAGTAACACCCATTGCTTAGTGATAAGGGGTACCATGAATGAGAGCCCCTTAACCACCTCTGGGCTCCAAATAGTCTTATGCACGTGAAATGACCTTTTTGCCCTTTTGGCTCGAATTGGGTGATTTCTTCTTCTTTTCCTCCGTGCGACTCCAAAGTAGCTATAAAACTCAAAACAAGCGTAAAATACATAATTTACACGAAAAATAGCAAAGAAAGCATAAACTACTAGATAGTAAATTAGGTGTATTCTACACCTATCAAATTCCCCCACACTTAGACTTTGCTAGTCCTCGAGCAAATCAAACTAAAAACTCACAACTTCAAAGCGTTCGAGCGTCCCAAGCATCCAAAAAGCTATGAGGACATAGAGTTTCTGCATGCTAGTAATAAGAAGTTAGAAGTACTAAAGAACATATTCTCATTCTTAAATGTTGAGTGAGAAATAACCACACCATAATGAGAGAACGCGTGTTTGAGAAACGATCAATAAGCATTTCGCCTCGACTTCGCCTCACCAAAAAGGATTTTATGATAATTGCACTCAAAAAGACAGACTTTTTATGGGTCTCACATGTGTGCGGGTAGGAATGAAGAGAGAAATCCCGCAAACACGTTGAATGGTGGGAAGGACAACTTCCGAAATATTTTTAAAAACCCACATCTTTTAATATTTTGAAAAACCATTTTTCTAACGATCTCTAAGAAAGGAAATCAACCATATTACCGAGGATGAGATTACTTACTCTCCTTCACATCCGATCGCCAATTATGATAACACCACCCTCACGGCATCCAATAGAAACGTCTTCCGCTCCTCGTCTTGATCTCCTTCGTCTTCGGTTTCAACTATTGATGATAAACCCTTGAATTTCATAAATCCTTAACAATTCTTAACTCCTTAAATATCCTTGTCGCTTGAAACTTCCTTATATATTTTCCTTCCCCACGGCTCATTCAATAAAAATAATATTAAATATTTATCTTGTTTTTCTCTATTTTTTTTTTTTTTTTTTTTTAATCTTCTTTTTTTTTTTTTTTTTTTCAAAAACTAGAGAAATTAAATACAAAATAAACCATGGCCGTGAAAGAAGTATTTTACCGCTTGATTCTTCACAACTTGTATCGTATTGAAATCATAAACTTCAAAAATTCTCACCTTTTAATTTTCTTCGCTTTTATGAATAAGTCTTCATACCTGGATATAAAATTACCTCGTTGTATTGTAAGTCTTCAACATATATGTAAAAATCCGCTCTTTGTATGTTGCTTTACTTGTATTTGAAATTTGCTCTTTTTCTCGTTCCGTTGCTTGTAAACCTTAAACTTTTCCAACTTTCCTTGTAGATTTTGGTGTCGCTCCTTGTTGATGATGAATGTGTTTCTATGGATCCGTTGTTGTCGAGAGAGAGAATGGTGCTAACTGCAAATCGAACTACAAGAAGGAAGCTTTCATCCATGGACATCACCCTCATGATTGACAAAATTAGCACTCAAGAGATCAAAGAGTAGTGCTTCTATTGGTGGGAGGTTGGGTAGCTCACCATTCTACCCGGAATTTACGTACGGTGACACACACTCAAAAGAAGCTCTTTAGTAGATAGAAAATTTCTGGTCGGTGCCTCTCATGATATGAATACGGGTAGTCTCCACTAATGATTGATCAGCAACTCTAATAATGCACTTCTCCCTGCACCAAATTCGCATCACCGGCATGATTAAATCCATTATTTAACACTCTAACAAACAAGAAATCCGAATGTAGTTCTCTAACATTTCCAAGTTCAATTATGTCGGTCAAAATCTCTATGTAAACATACCTAGAAATATGCTAGGGACTCTAAAATCTTTAAAAGTTGGAATTTTTAAGTAAAACTTTTTTTTTTTTTTTCAAACTTTTTTAATTTTTTGTAATTTTTGTTTTAAAAACATGCTTAACCACTCCCCCACACTTAAACCTTACATTGTCCTCAATGTAATTGAATCCTCCTAGTAAAGTCAAGGTGGGAAATTTTAACATGATAAGAAACAAGAAAAAGAAATAACAAAAAGCAAAAAGATAAGAAATACAAAACCGATGGGTTGCCTCCCATTAAGCGCTTGTTTTAAAGTCGACGGCCCGACTTGGCTCTTGTAAGATTCATTCCCCATATACTAACAATCGGAAAATTTGAGGATCCACCCATAATACCTGTTTTGCAAACAATAACTCCATACAAATGTTAGCACAAGAAAATAATAGTGAAATTATCGCTCGATAGAAATTTCCCCCACACTTATTCTCGTCCACACTCGGAAGTGTATAAAGAACATAGAATTCGGGAACTTCCATGTATTCCTCTTGGCAAACCTGCATGGTGTTAGCATCAAGTGTTTCCAATGGTGGATATTTAGAAACAAAATCATCCAAAAATACTTTCGACGCACATACATTCAAACCAATAAGAAGTGAAGGAGAAGAATCAATATGCAAAGGGTTAGACAAACCTTGCACAATCTCTTGTATTATAGAATCCTCGTCATCCTTAAAAAATTCAAGTGAATCACTTACCTCTTGTATATCGTGGTCCTCTATTAAACCTTGCAACCATTCTTCGTCGTTTTCTACCTTAATCATAGTCTCGGCATCATCATAATCATTAGCAAGTTCAATTGGGTCTTCCACAAAATCAATGAATGTGGTTTCATCCTCTAGCATCATCTCTTCAACATTCTCATCATCGGAATCGGGCCATTCACTAAAATGATTTTCATCGGTATAGATTGTAAAATCTTCTTGTGCGGGTGTTACACCGTTTACAACAATAGGTAAGTCACATCCAATCTCCTCCTTTGGAATAGGTGAAGGATCGTTATTATGATCCGGAGTTGGAATAACTTCCTCATTGTCGGAATATTCATACACTTCCGCGGACTCCCATCTTTCCCTAAGAAATTTTTTCCAAGCAATAAATGCATCTTCCTCAAGCTCTACCTTTTGAATAGGTGTTTGATCATTATTAAGATCAAGGCTCGAGTAATCTACACTAGCGTCTTCAAAAATCTCTAAAGGTTGGTCCTTTTCAACACAATCATCTTCATTTTCGGACTCACCATAATAAGAATCTTCATCGGTTTCATAACCTTTATCCCGACGTCGTTTAAGTTCCATATGAATAGTCCTACTAATTTCTGCGACAAGATCTTCCGAGTCTCCATCATCCTCCAATTTGTATAATTTACGCAAGTTTCCGACGTTCACACGCTTACCACCGTTGATAGAGTCCTCTTTTTTGAAAAAGTGAAGGAAAAACACGATGAAGAGGAGTATATTCCAAATTCTCTCGCTCTTACTAGAAAACAAATTGTTAGATGCATAACTATCCTTCCATCCATGTGATTGTCCACTTACACACCCGTCATAAGGTTTGTTGATATGTATGAGAACATCCATAAGGTTCTATAGGAAATTTATCATAGCCAAAATATTGGTTTTGATTGTATCCTAAGGATGGTTGGAAGTTGTCATAATGTTGAGGTTGAAAACCATATTGATTGTTGTAATATGCTTGCTCTTGTCCACCATACATGGAAAACCGATACCTGAAATAAGATTATCAGAACCAAGTTAGATACGGAATAGAATCCAACAAAGCAAGAATAAAGCAAAAAGAAAAATAAAAACAACTAAAATCATCCATTTGCTCCCATGCAACGGCGCCAAAATTTGATGCGTGTCGTAGGTGCAATCAAATTAATTAATACTTTACTACCTAATTAACTAGTAATATAGGGTAGTCAAGGTCGATCCCACGAGGAGCACGAGATTCTAGTTGTAAAAATTGTCACGAAAGGGGGTGTAAAAAGCAAAAGAAAATAAACAAAACAATTAAAAGGTAAAGTTGAAAGCAATAAGAGAGACAAGATCAAGGAATCCTTCTTCGTTACTGAAACAATGATTAAAGTTATGTTCTTTTCTACTTGTTATTAGTCACAGATTATCACCAACCGTAGGATAGCAGTGTACGCTTAGCTAGCCCCAAAATCCCTAATTTCACCGAGTAACAGGTCCGCTTAGTTATCGATTCTATTCAAAAGAACCACCTTGAGGTCCGCTTACAAGATGTAATTCCCGAGAATGCATTAAGATTTATGAATTTAGGTTTAGTACTAGTAGTTAAACTCGGTTCGCTTGGTCCACTTTCTAGCGTTGTTTCTACACACAATTGCTCCACGGAATCCCTCCGCAAGGTCTCGTTTTTGCTACTTATGTAAAGAGTCAAGAAACGATTACTTATCTCCTAACTTTCACTAGCTTTAGATCAAATTAACAAATCAATTTAGTTGGCCACCTAAACAATCTATCAATCAATCATGAATGTCTTTAAGATCATTCCTATTAGTAAAAACAAACGATAATCATGTGAAAAACTTCAAGATAGAATTGAAACAAAAACTCAAATCATATGTTTAAAAACTAGGAATTCATCCTCAATCAATAAAATTAACTACTCATGTTAAAGAGTTCACACAAAGAATAAGAAAAGAAAAGAATTGTGTGTAGAGATGTAGAGAGGTGTGTAGAGAGAGATATCTAGAAGTTGTAGAAAACTTCTCTATTTATAGGCTTCAATATTCTCCAAATCTTCTAAGGAGTAGAATCCTTTTCCTTTTGCAATTCAATTTCCAAATCCAAGCTTTTCTCAACTCTTCCACCTTCTCTTTCCAAATTTGAGTCCAATTCTCCATCCAATTCCTAGCCCAAGTCTTCACACCCATGAGAGAAGTCCATAGAAAATTCTGGAATTTTTGGCTCACCGGAAAACTGGGATTGTGGCCGGAATCCGGCCGGAAAACGTCACCGCCGGCCGCCTGGAAATTTCTCCGTCTTGCAGCATCAGCTCTGCCTCATACCACCAGTATCATACTCTGGCACAATACAACCTCAGGCCATCATTCCCTAACTTCACCGGTGTTGCATTGCAAATATCTTCACCACTAGCACCAATTACACAGACTCATTCATTTCTTTAAACCAGCAAAAACCCAATTGATTCAAACCGGCTCATTATCACGTTAGCTTCCCTGTCTTCTCCATTCACAGAACTATCAACAGCTACAGATTGCATTCAACAGCAGCAACTTCTCTCTCTGTGTTCTTCAATCCACAGCCCCATAGCAGCAGGAACGAGCTCTTCTCAGTTTCCAATCAAAACTCAGCTCATCTTTCTCTCGAGCTTTGACACTGGCAGCACTCAATCGATTATCTTCACAACCCATCGAAGTATTCTCATTTCTGCCAACACGAGCTCGTCATCATCATTTCACCACCAGATCCCCTTTCTCATAGTAGCAACAGTGAACCTGGTTCTTGAGCCAAACCCAATTTTTTCTCTAGTTTCTTCATAGCACCAACAACGACTCAATACTCAATAATCATCACTCAGCTCTTCTCGGGCTCAATCTCGGACTTCAAAGAATTTCTCGATCTTGGCTGCATCGTTTTACTCTTCTTTTCTCACAATTTCAACGGCGCGGCCTTAATCTTCTATTCACCAACGAACCCCTTTTTGTTCTATAAACATCAAACTGCAACAGCATCGAACCCTGATTCTCTGATTTCTTTAACCTCAGACGCCATCGATTTACTTAAACCCATTCTCTACTTACATCTTAACTCAATCACAGATCCATAGCCACAAGAACGAGCTCTCGGATTCAAATTGGTTGTCTCGTAACTTAACCTAGCCTCATGAAAATCAACAAAGATCACATCTCGGTTCTCTCTGTTCTCAATTTCTAATGCAACTTACCTCTCGATTTCAGTTTCAGGTGAAAGAATGAATTGAATGAGAAACTCTCGAGATGTATGGTTAGGTTGTGAAGTGGGTCTGGATCCGGATCTGGGTAATGGGTAGGACCAGACCCAGTTGGGTGTGCTACCCGATACCGTCTTTAGATAAGGGCTACCCAAAGTGTTAGTAACACCCATTTGTTAGTGATAAGGGGTACCCTGAATGAGAGCCCCTTAACCACCTCTGGGCTCCAAATAGTCTTCGCCCTGTGAAATGACCTTTTTGCCCTTTTGGCTCGAATTGGGTGATTTCTTCTTCTTTTCCTCCGTGCGACTCCAAAGTAGCTATAAAACTCAAAACAAGCGTAAAATACATAATTTACACGAAAAATAGCAAAGAAAGCATAAACTACTAGATAGTAAATTAGGTGTATTCTACACCTATCGTGAGATTGATTGGGGTTCAACTACAAATCCAGGGCCAGAAGTTAGTTTGTAGTAGGCTAGTGTCCGTAGCGGCTTAATACGATGTGTGTTCAATCTGGACTAGGTCCCGGGGTTTTTCTGCATTTGCGGTTTCCTCGTTAACAAAATTCTGGTGTCTGTGTTATTTCTATTCCACATTATATTTTGTTATATAATTGAAATATCACAGGTTGTGCGTTAAGATCAATCAATTAGAATATCCAACCTTTGGTTGTTGATTTACATTGATTGACACTTGGATATTGGTCTTTGGTACCATCCAAGTTATTTCTCTTGTATTCAATTAGACTCGCAGATTTCTATTTGCTTGGGTAAGAATTGAATCGAGAAAGAAAGATATAACTCTTTGATATACTTTATTAAGATTGAGTCTAGTTGATTCTCTTGAAAGTATATTGGAGTTTGTCCATACAGATTGCTAATCGAAATATTGGGTGTGGTTGTTGTACCCCCGTTTTTTCACTTTGGACATTAACAAATCACATGAAACATGAATTTGTATCCAAAAATCTCAATTAAATTAACCACAAGAGAACCCATGATTAATTTAATCGGAAATGCTCATATAAGAGAACTTACGGAGCCGCACAATATTTACATAAAGATATGGATCAGGGAAGATCAATACTGCGGAATAAACAAAGATTCATTCTATTTTTCATCACTATTTGCATAATGACATACAATAGACTTAATATTTTTAAACAAAAGTTCATCCTATCTTCCATCAATATTTGCATAGTGACATAATAGGCTTAACTTTTGTTTGTCAAAATTTCATTCAATATTTTATCAATACATGCATAATGACATATGAAAGACTTAACTTTTGACCACGTATGGGACAATCATAGTTCACGGACGCAAACACACTTATCCCATAACAAGTTGCAATATATAAAACCATAAATATTAATACTTTAAAATCATCTTCCAAATAAACTTTAGAATTTAAATAAATAAATCTAAAAACATTGCAAGATGAAAATCGTTGGAAATAGCTATGTGTACTCACAATAATTGCTATTCCAAACCCTAGTTATCCTTCTTAAAACATAAGAATAAATTCTCATAAGAAGTTTCCTAGACAAAAAGAACTTGACAAGCTAAGAAACAAAGAAAGACTCCTAAACTGCCAAAACCGAACATGAACTGAAATCAAATAGCCTTTTCGGAATCCTCACGAGCCTTGAGATTTTTGAGCTTGTGATTGACAGCATCCACTGCTTCTTCGGAGAAGATATCCTCATTGAGAAGTTCTTTAACATGTGTCTTCATGAGAGCAAGGTCAGAATGAACCTTTTTCAACTCAATTCTTAACACATCAAAACTCTTCATAGTATCAACGAGTTGCAGTTTTGTTTCCTCAAAGTATTTAAGAAAATCATGAACCACTTCAGCAGAAACCATATCCTCATTCTCAATATCCTGATGTGTATAGGCATAGTAACATGAGCCATTAGGATAATCATCTTCTACTAGGGTTCTTTTCTTCCTCCCTTTGGACTCGAAACCAATACCTTTATCAAGAAAACCTCTTGCGAAATCACCAGAGCGAGAAGATGAAGATATTATTGACAAAACAAAATAACCCAGAGTATGCGTACGTGACTCAAAAGGTTTGGTATTTAAATGGTTTAGGGAAGGTAACTTTTAGGGTTTCCAAAATTGATTCGTGACAGTAACATGGGTACCCGTACGAACACAACTTGACCCCAAAACACACACACACACACACACACACACACACAAAAGGTCGTACTTTTATGACACGATAATATTTTTTGCTACGTGAATATTTTCACAAAATGTTTGGCTCAATAAATTTTATATCTCCATAGAGAAAAAATTTAGAGCACAAGAGTAGCGGGCAACTTAGTTGCCATGAAGCTTCTTCGAAATTAATGCAAAAAGAAAACAAAACGAAGAACATCTTCAGACACAGCTAATACTTAAGCAAAGTTGTCTGCGACAATAGTTTAGCTATGGACGATAAGAAAATAGCTCAACTAAACAGGAAGCAATTTTGCCAAAAGTATACCTGATTATTGACACATCTTACTCAACAAGATTATTATGAGTAAGTTATCAACCCATGTGATTAATTAGCACAAGTATGAGCCCTAAGCTCATTAAATGAACGATGTTCACGGTTGAGTCTCTTTTTCCTTTCAAATCTAGGAAAGAATCCCTTTTGATGTGAAAAATTATCATAAAACTTACTGTCATCAAAATACGAGACATAGTTTGAGTTCTTACCAGAAGAATTTTGACTAGAGGGAATTGACAACCTATTGACGATCTATTTATATCCTTCAATTATCACGTTTAGGTTTTTTTCCATATCATCATTTCTGCTCCCTTTTTCTGATACTTTATCCACATCAAAAGTAACATTATCTTCCTTTTTGACAGAAGAGAATTCTTGAGCTCTTCTTGGACGATATTTGTTAAGAAGTCTGTTATGATTTTGAGCATTTGAGGAACACATTGAACTGACTTTCCTGGTAGAATACACAGGGTGCAGTACTGATACCAATTGGTTTAGACATACAAATGTTAGTCACACCTTTGAGGATTAAATCTAAGGTGTGTTGAAGTCGAACAAATGAATTTTTATTCAACCTAGAGTTTCTCTTTTGATTAACATGCCCTTTTGAATCACAAAAGAGACACACTTTTGATCACAAGAGTGATTAGAGAAAACAGACTTAACATCATCGTTTGGAGAAATCTTCCTTCCATGTGATGTAGAACTTCCTTGATTATAGGAGGCTATGACTCTATGAGCACATCTTTTCCAATAGAAAGGAATTCTGATTTTACTTCTGGAACTGGAACTCTTTAAGTTGTGACAGAAGCAGATGGTATAGTAGACTTTTTGGAACATACTTGAATAGAGAGTTTACCCAAGAGTCTGACTTTTTAAGGTTCGCCTCGAGTAAGATACGTGAGGACCGAACATCAGCGTTTTCCTTGCAAGGAGATTTTTCTTTAGAGTCACAATCTCTCACTATACATAGAAGAACATTGACATTGTTTTTCAACCGATTGATTTTATCGGCCTGGATTCTAACAAGATTTAGAATCAATTTACTCTCTTCAGTTGCTTCCCTTCCATCAAGAGAGTCAGACTCTTTTGAAGGGTAATCGGGGTAACACATGTCAGTGTCAGTTTGTTTCATTAGAACACTAGGTTCGTCTATGTTTGAGATTGACAAATCTTTCTCTTTAATAGACATTATAGAAACAAAACTTTTGTTTCTGGTGACGCGTTTATCAGAGATAGTACTGCCGTCCATAGAGTCAGATCGCTACAAACACAGACTTATAAGGTCTTAAACGTGTTTGCCTGCTCTGATACCAATTGAAAAAGCGGGGGTACAACAACCTCACCCAATATCTCGCTTAGCAATCTGTATGGACTAACTCCAATAAACTTTCAAGAGAATCAACTGGACAGTTAGAGTCAATCTAAAGAAAAGTATATCAAAGAGTTATATCTCAATTTCTCAATTCAATCCGCAATCAAACAAATAAGAATTTGCGAGCCTGATTGAATATATGAGAAATAACTTGAACGGTACCAAAGACCAATGTTCAAGGATCCACCAATTTTAATCAACAACCAAAGGTTGGATTTACCAATTGATCGATTCAATGCACAGCCTGTAATATTTCAATTATATAACAAAATATAATGCGGAAAAGAAATAACACATACACCAGAAGTTTTGTTAACGAGGAAACTGCAAATGCAGAAAACCCCCGGGATCTAGTCAAGAATTCAACACCACACTGTATTAAGCCGCTACAGACACTAGCCTACTACAAAGCTAACTTCAGTCTGGAATGTAGTTGAGCCCTAATCAATCTCACACTGATCAGGGTACAGTCGTGTTCCTTACATCTCTGATCCCAGCAGGATACTACGCACTTGATTCCCTTAGCTGATCTCACCCACAACCAAGAGTTGCTATGACCCAAAGTCGAAGACTTGATAATCAAATCTGTATCACACAGAAAAGTCTATTGAATAGATAAATCTGTCTCCCACAGATATACCTACGAGTTTTGGTTCTGTCTTTTGATAAATCAAGGTGAACAGGAACCAATTGACAACCCGGACTTATATTCCTGAAGAACAACCTAGTATTATCAATCACCTCACAATAATCTTAATCGATTAATGAAACAAGATATTGTGGAATCGCAAACGATGAGACGAAGATGTTTGTGACTACTTTTCAATCTTGCCTATCGGAGAAATTAATCGCAAGCCAATCTTACGATTGTACTCAATCACGATAGAAAACAACAAGATCGGATCACGCAACTACAGAGAAAATAGTTGGTTCTGGCTTCACAATCCCAATGAAGTCTTTAAGTCGTTAACCTACAGGTGAAAAGACTAGGGTACCCAAATATACCTCAATCTAAAACTTTTCCACCTATAAGTCATTTCTCTGAAAGTGATTGTCTATGGACTGAGTCGAGACAATACAACAAATCGGTTCACACTTCGTGTGATCGTCTATGGATACGAGATCGAGACAATACAACGACGAAGTATGTTTACTTAATAAAAGGTTCGGACTTAACCAAACACAATAGGATTACTTATCAAGTAAATATGAATTAACGTTTGTGTAATTAACTTTAAATTATAATAACAACAATTATAATTGCGGAAAATAAAAGTAAATGACACAACAAGATTTTGTTAACGAGGAAACCGCAAATGCAGAAAACCCCCGGGACCTTGTCCAGAATTGAATACTCTCGGGATTAAGCCGCAATAACAAATCAAAACAACTTCGTATAGTTGAGACCAAGCAACTAAACCTATAGTTCACCTAGTTCCGTCTGTATTCCCACGCCTCCGACCTGTAATAAGTCACGTACTTGGAACAATTCCTTTGGTTCGTATTCCAAACAGTAAAGAAACAACAAATCTGTTTGGTATCAACTTTTTTCAACCAAATGATGTGAGTTCGACAAAAGGCTCTTCTGTTTATCTCAATAAACTCCTTTGTCAGGTTCTTAGATCTATCTTATTATCAACTACCAAAGTAATTGTTAAGATTTTGCAATCAATACTTTTAATCACAAAGAATTGTATTGATGCCGATCTACACAACTAATCAATCTAATCTACCACAAGGATAAACCGATTATAGTTGGATCCTCTTTTACCGAAACAAGTATTATGCACACCAAAGATTATGAACCCAAATCAGAAATCTTCAAAGTCTTCTTTGTCTTCAAATCTTCTTAGATCTTCAATAAACACCTGACCACAATCAACTTGAATCTCTTGTGATCAATCACGCACAAAACGGAGTCTATTAACAATGGATTATCACAAGACGTCTTTAGATATACAAATAATCTAAAGATCCCCGTCGAAACTTTGATCTAGTTAGAGTGAATCTTATATCAGAAGAGAAGATTCTCAAGCATAAAAAAACTAGGTGCAATCAAAGTTCAACCACCGTTAGTCAATCAAATCAATCGAAAACAAAAGATAAACCACTATTATCTAGTTTCCCACCAACGATACTAGTAGAGCTTCTCAATCCCAAAGAAGTCTTTAAACTAAGCGGCCGTAAGAGATTTCGCCTAATTAGGTTACTCTCCTCTCCGAATAGGCGGCTTCACCGATGCTCAAGATTTAACACAACTGAGATAGTTTTGCTGTCTCTGAGGATTAGTTTGCTCGAAATGCAAACTTTCATATTTATAGACCAAGGAAGTTTGGACACCAAGGAATTTTCAAAACCGAAAATATTTTCAATACATGCAATATATTCCAGATTCGGTTTCCATAATTCCTGGAAATGCTTTGTCCAAATAATGACCGAAAATCTTTTAGAAAATCTCCAACTAGCAAATGCACATTACTAATTTTCATTTTCCAAAAATAAAATAAAAAACCTTAAATAAAAGATTCTCAATTTATTTTATTCGATCCGAAATTTTCTTCCTTTAGCTATTAAGGAATAACTTTGAACAATTAAAGATTAGCGTTACTGCACATGTTCAAAATATGTCGACATCCTTACTTTGTAAGTCCTCTTTCATACTTACAATCTTGAAACCGATTTGCCACACTTCCAAACAAGTTTATAATTGGTTCATCTGACTTTCAAGAACTCCGTGATTGATCAAGAACACTCAATCACAAATCATGGGTTTCACGGTTTTACCAAAACAAGTTTCGGTTCTACCTCCATGTGAGTACTTTGCATAGTCATGCTAGTTACCAAAATTCGGTTGACTAGGTACTAGGATCGGTTCCCCACATATATATGGTATCTAACTAGTACTTGCTGCACATGTCCATAGGATCGGTTCCCCTTTCTTCTAAAAACTTGTTGCACCTCATACAAGGATTGATTCCCATTTGTGATAGGTTTCACCTCTTACTAGGATCGGTTCCCCTTTACTCAGAGTCGGTCATACCAATAGCACAAAATCGATCATACCATCTCAGGTGATTACTTAAGATCGGTTTCACTAATAAAAGTCATACCAATACAAAAGTCAGGCCTTTGTGCATAGTTTTACCAAGAACATAAACAAGTCATGAGCGGTTATACTAATCACACATATTGGTAGTTCAAAAGATATGCAATGAATAACATTAACAATAATGCCTGGCGATTTCTCTTTCGATTCACAAAACAAGTTCATGAATTTACTTCCTTAAAACAAATGTAAAACATTGTTTCCTAGGATGAAATCTTCACCTTATACCCATACATAATCACAATAGCATTCAAACGATTATGTCGATGTCTTATCTACAAAGTTTAATTGTTAAGCAATAAACCTCGTATTGTATTCCTTAATACTATGTCAAACTAGAGTATAATCATTCATGCTTCGCAGTTTTGTTTTCAATATGTACAATTTAAAAGATACGTTAGGGAATGAAACAGTTCAAGTCAAATATCACTAACCTCAAGTGGAAGGATGATGTTGTCGTTGTAGCTCCTTACTTCTTCACTTCTTCACTTCTTCAAGTCTTCGCAATACTTGTAATGTCTCATATCCTAATACTTTCAAGCTAACCTATACGAAGTTGACTCTAGTACATAATCAAGCGACTCTTAAAATGAGTTTTGGCTCGCTAAAATATGACAACCAAACTTGACATACCAACGCTTAGTGGGTTCAACCGAGCTATGCTCTAACAATCTCCCCCTTTGTAAATTTTAGTGACAAAACTCTTACATCATATGGATAAAAAATTACAAGAATTCATTACACATACGCTTGATTCCCGAATTTAACAACACACCTGTATACATTCAATCCATAAATGCCGCTGTTGACATTATAATAACAAAGCTAATACTCCCCCTAAAGGTGTGATAGGTAGATTTTCAATCCGCACGTCTTTTTTATTCCCTTGTAGTCCATATAACTACAAGTATCATATGATATGCTACTCACCATTAGTCTATGCTTTTACTCTTTCGTTAGATAAACGTTTAAGCACCATTGTCCTTTCCCTTAGTGATACCAATCAATATAAATCAATACCAGTATCACTGTTTACTCCATATATTTCTCCCCCTTTTTGTCACAAAATGACAAAGAAACTAAAAAATAAAGGACAAACCGAAAGGATCTTATAAATCTCAAAATAGACTTGCAACCTATAGAGTTAAGCACGAGGGTTCCACACACCATTTTTGATAACCAATATCAAAACAGAAACTACAAAGTAATTTTGTTTTGATATGTTACCAAGGAAACTGATGTAGTTTTACAAGTGGTAAGAAAGGGATTCGTTGCTCGGACTTTTTTTAGAGATTTGGTTCTAAGACTAACTAAGAAAAGTACTAAAGAAAAATTGCTAAGATGATTAATGAGAGAAAAACTTAGGGTTTCGGATTCCACCAAATCAATAATGTAAAATAATCATTCCTCTCTAAACAATATTCATGATATAACTCAAGACATTTTTGAACCCAATCGTATGTCTCGGAAAATATTACAGTTAAAATAAATAACAACGTATGTTGTAAACCAAAATGGTATAATCTCCTTCGCTTATAAAAGATCGATAGATAAACTACCCAAAACAATTATTATGAAGCTAAATAAGAAGAGAGATTAATTAAAACATTTAAGCTCAAAAAGAATATTTATTCAAAGAGTACTAGAATTTCTTACACAACTTATTGGCTTCCTCCTTAGTCCCAATAGAGAGAGCTAGCTTTCCATTACAAAAACGAAACCAAAACAATGTAAAAACAATGGTGTCCCCCCACCCCGCTTCTCAAGACAGTCGTCATCGTATATATAGGCTCCAAAGGAATTAGTTACCCTTTTTATTTCCTAAACCACATCATCACCCAATAGAAATGAGACATGTGTTTAGCATTACACAAAATTACCCAATAGATAAGTGACACGTCATTCTTTCCAACACATTCCATCTCATGCCACCACTAACCTCCTTGATTCTCCCGTATAAGAAAATAATATTCTTGCCATTTGTATATCATCACATGGAGAAATAAGCCTTACTGATTTCATCCCCTATTAATATCCACATTTCCGTCCCACTAAAAGCGGTTAAACTTATCCCAATGGATCAGATACTGGTCTGACTAATATCAACATATCGGCATATACAAGGGTACCATGGTCGTGATAATCCTAACTTCTAAAGTCAACACAACTCGGCATATACAAGGGTTCCAGCGAAGGATTTCTTTATTGAATTTATTCTTTGGTCCGATGGTTTGGTCTCACTTTCTTTCTTTCTTTTTTTTTTTTTTTGGTTTTTTCGCATCTCAATCACTCTATTTCACCCTAGTGCTGGCAATAACTTGAATCGTGGAGCAAATCACTTTCAGAGAAACATATTTTAAAGAAAACAAAATAAAAATAGAAGTGAAAAAGATTCAACGAGATATGGCGAAACTATCATGTTATTTTCACACTGAAGCCTGTGCTTTATGAATTAAGCTTCCATCCACTTAGATTGGTTAGTGCCATCCTTAATAAACATAAATTTCTAGGCTCGGAGTTTATTTATTGTTGCTAACATTGTCTCAGCAATGAGAGGATGTGAAACTTCTACACTTCATTCTTACTCAGAAACTCTTTAGAAAAACTAAGGATGATCACACACTTGTTTTTCTTTCTCAAAAAATTAATTTTCTAATAAACTCAAGATACATAAAAGAAAACTCCTCAATTCAAAAACTCTTCTATAACACTTTTATATATAAAAAACTCGATTTTCAAGAATCCTAAAAAGGAATAAATGAGATTAAATGAAATGCATTATTAAGTTGTTAATTAGCATCATTAACCTATTCAACAAAAAACGGTTTTTGGCATTAAAAACGAAATAAATTTATTCTTTAATAGAAAGAATAAAAGTCGCATTAAAATCATTTAAATGAGAGACAGCTATTTGGAAATTAATTAATGTTTTTAAAACATATATCCCAACAATCCCCCACTTATATTTTTCAAAAAATCGAGTTAGGTGTCTCGCGACTGAACCCTACGTAGTGTTAATAGGCCTCTTAAAATCAATTACAGAGTGAACATAAGTCTTAACTCTAGGAGAAAACGACTATAATAGTGTAAAGTCTAAAGCAGCACATTACGGCTACTACCAAGGCTTGTATCCCGCTTAATGAATGATCTAGAGAACTGCCCATATTCTCATGTAGTAGCAACATTCGAACATTTTAAAATTTTAAATTAAAAATTAAACTCAACCCTTTACTCGACTTCGTCTAGTCCCTTTGAACCTATTTCTAGTTAGGGCATCAACCTGATATATTCACTATGGAAGCAATATATTACACCCCCACTACAAAAAATACTTATATATATAGTCAATCACGTAGAAATAAGCATATTAGTACCATACTCATGTCTAGTGCAATCACACACAATCTCAAAAGCATTAGCACTTGAAAAACTTGTTTACAATGCACTATATATATTTCTGCCTCAATTAAAAATTCTATTTTAATTGAAATGAAAATGATCCAAAGAAAGAAAAATTCATTTCAAAAATATACACCATCTTCACTCAAGTCTTTCAAAATATCAAACTGGTTCTCAATTTCATTTTCATCTTATAAGTTAGAATAAAAATTCAAAAAATCACTCTATGCAGAGTATTGGCATTTCACTTTCATAAATTCTTATCTAACTTATATGCTTTCTTTTATTGTAGAAACTACACAGTTTCATGCTTGGTTTAACCGAACAATAAGTTATATTTCTTGTAGTTAATTCTAGCAACATGAATGCATCAACGATTTTCCCAAAAACAATAGGCTCACAAATTTATTTTTCCAAAGATTAATTTTTTTTAAGAACAAAGTTAATGAGAAGTTATCTTTCAAATTCTAAGGACTAAATATTAGTCTCACTATATGCTTTTCTAAGTTCATTCTTAAATTACTTGTCACCTTCATTTTTCTAGTTCCTCTAAAATCAAAGTTTGTAAAACATAGGATATAAACCCCACTATTTTTTGACTCAAACAAGAATTCGATCCCAAAATTGTGAAAAACTAATGAACCAATGATCTAAACCCAAAAATCGTTTTGCACAAACAATTTTCTTGAAAGCAACATTTCCTAATTCACTACTAAAAAATCATATTTGATATCAAGACAAGTTACTCGAAGCATCTATAAGATTCTCAATTTTTTTATTTCATTTCATACTTATAACCTGTTTACATACATGTTACTCAAAAATTCACCAAGTTTGTAAGATAATATAACATGCTCATATTCATCACTAACTCACTGATTCTTAAAAAGCATGACAAAATATCATATTTCAAATATTCAAAATTCAATTCATGTTATGATAAAATTGTAATATAATATTCAAACATTTTATCCATAACATATTATCTGTAGTAGTGCAATGATCAAATTCAACAAATTTCTAATATCAATCTTGTTTATAACAAGATATGAAAAGTAAACTTTGAGATCGTACTAATACCGAAATCCTAGTGATGTGAGCATATCTCAACACCACTTTTTCAAACTATTTGGTTCAACTTTTGAATATATACCAACCCATCACCGTATCCACAATTCACATTAACTTAGCTTGAATTAACATTTGATATCCTTACAATGTAAGAATAACAAATAAATTCATAATCAATATTATGTTCATTTCTCGAGAGTTGATATTCATTTAGTTTTGACTAGGTTTCTAATTATTTCTGTTTTGGGTTCGGGAACATTTCTAAACTTATATGAGTCATGTTTATTGTCATACACAATAATTCTCAATCTTCTTGTTTCTTAAAATTTATTCTAAGATCGAACAATCAATTTATTCAATCTAATGTCATTATTTGATCACTATAATAACTACAAATAGTTCATCAACCATACCTCTATTGCTTTTAAAGTCAATTGGTTATAAACTATTGTCCATTCTTTGCACACCCAACCGAACATAAGTTCAAGTTCCGAACATAAAATTTCAAGTTATTTCCCATCAATGCTAGCAATATAAAATTCATGAAAAGATATCAACTTGCATAATTTTCAATTGTTAAAGAAAAATTATATCGAAAAATATTTCGATACTAAGCCGAACACATTAGAAAAAAACCATGGTCCCTAGGTCCTTCTTTAATTTGAGATCAATCTCTACACAATCACTCTTGCACCTGTGGAAACTTCTACACTTCATTCTTACTCGTAAACTCTTTAGAAAACTAAGTGAATCACACACTTGTTTTTCTTTCTCAAAAATTCATTTTTTAATAAACTCAAGTTCACATTCGTTCTACAAACTCCTTATTCTTTATAGATTTTCGGTTAATTAGCATCATTAACCTATTCAACAAAAAATCCGAGCATTTGTAACTATTTTGGAAATTAATTAATGTTTTTAAAACATATATCCCAACAGTTGCAAAAGAGTTAAGGAAAGATATTACATTTCCCAACCAACCATAAGTAAGATCAAGTTTCTCTTTGAGGATCCTCTAATTCAAAATTATCCAAGTTAAAAATATTTGTTCAATCTTGGGTTACTTTCCCATTACCGAACATCTCTCAAATTAAAAATAAATTTTTAACAAATGGGTTTCTAAGATAAGGTTTTCATTAAAACCTTATTCAAACATAAGTTTCGGTTAGTTGTAATGAGATGCATTTTTAACCCAAAAAAGATATCAACTTTTCAACAAAGTGCCAAGTCAGTTCCCAAAACCCAATGGGAAAAAACTGACAAAAAAGAGCCAAATATCAAATTGTTGGAACCCACATGGGACAAAATAAAACCAAAAGAGTACACGTTTGAACAAATTGGACCGAACATAAGTTCGGTTAGTTGCAAAAAAACAATTGGAACGTTCCAAACAACCGAACATAAGTTCGATATACAAATTGAACAAAGATGGATAGTTAGTTAATAATTGACACATTTTGTATACCCAAATTTTTAGGATCTATAGAAAAATCAATAAGTTGTGGAAAATAAAGCAGATCATTTTCGTATGGTAAAAATAAATCAAATCCAAAAGAAATGGTTGAAAGGACACATTACCAATGAACTGGTAAGTTCGGTTAGGTGTAAAAACATTTCCCACGAACATCAAACAAGGTCAGTTCGGTTAAGTTATGTCATGCAAAAATTAGTTGCAAAAACCTTTTTTCAACATGCCTAACCATGTATGAATATTAGCTAGTGAGAGAAGAAAAGATAGCCTTATTAGATGTGTATAATAGATCAACAAGTTCGGTTAAAACCAGATTTACCCTAAATTCTTAACATTTCCCAACATTATCATTATAAAGCATTGACATAAGTTCATCAACACTATCCTCAAGGAAAAAACCCGTTGTAAAACTATTCTCATTTTTAGAAAAAACATTTCCCAAAAACCTCACCGAGATACAATCCAATAAAATACCTTCTAATTTGTTCGGTTTAGTTGGCGTAAAAAACATTTTCCAACGAACAATTAAGTCTTTATTTGTAAGTTCAACTTTCTGTCTCCATCTTCTTTAAATACATTGACGATAGATAAAATATTTCTCAATCCAAGTGCCAACCTAAGTTTGTGAGAAGAACTAAATTATAAATAATAGAAATGACTAAGTTGATTTGGTTTAATCAAATGTACATCCACTAAACAACCAAATCTGATAACTACCTGATGAAAAAATATTTCCTAATTAAAATCAATGCCATTCCTCTCTAAACAATATGAGTTTTAATAACATCAAAATTAGTCCCCAAAAAAACCATGGTAATTCCCCAAAAAAAAGAAAATAGAAAACAATGGTCCCCAAAATTCAAATTCAATTAATCCGGATTTTTGATTTGTATCCACTAAAAGTAAAGTGGCCTGTGCTTCCCTCCATACATGAACCTGTGTTCCACTTTGGTACCTTGTCAGTAAAAATGCAAGATGGGCCCAACACATGTTAACCACCCATTTTCTCCATTGTTAGCTCATATTGGGCTCCGTTAAGTCCAATTCGAGTTCCCCACTCCATGTAGTAGGTCCATGCGTGCCTTGGTGTCGGTATATGATTTTCACCCAATTTTCGGTAGAATTTTGTATCTCGGTCATTGAGCTTTATTTCCTAAAAACTGCAAAACTAAACAAAAATTATCAAATATGTAAAAATAAAGAACTAAGAAAATGTAGTTCGAGTGGTAAATATGTAAGAATTATGCACTCATCAGAAACAATTGCCCGAAGCAATTTTACCTAATAGTTCAGCAAACCAAAAAACAACTAAGCACCTTAGTTCCTTTGCTAAACCGATTGTACAAATACAATCGCTTGTTCGATAAGACCAAAATAAAGATAACTCTATTTTTCTCATCAGGTTCTAATTATCCATATAACTTAGACCTTTAACTTTTAAACAAGACAAGTACTAGGTTAGTTAACTAGCATTTCTTGTTAAGGCATTCAATTAGACTTGAATAACCGAAACCTCCACTTTGATAAGTCTAACTAAGATCCGAATTAACTTAGTTTCTCTTATCCCATTAATTAACAAGTTCTGGTAATCGTATATTGTGACTAAAAATTGGTCCCTAAAATTTCTTATTTTGAACTAAACCTTTTCTTTCGTTAACTTAATGCCGGTTTTGATAAAAAATTCATACAAACCAAATAAATCAACTTGCATAATTATCCACCTCAACCGGAAGCAATTGAAACAACATAGACATTAAAGCACCGCAATTGCAACGAAATTTTGTAAGTCTAAACGATTGATACCACACAATAAAGCAAGATAACAATAGTTTTTCTTAACCGGAACCAATTGAATCACACACACATCCATACACAAATAATGGAATAAAACATCAATTGTACCGAAATTTTGTTAAGCAAAAGAAATAAATATACGCAATAAAATCAGGCTTTTCTTAAACAGGAAAACGATTAACTAACAAACTCGTTATCTCAAATTTCGCATCCTCTTCTCCAATATGTTCGCATCTTCTTCCAGGGAGAATTGACATCGAAATATCATTATGTTGTCATCCTTATGCAAAACAAAAGAATAACAACAACCAACCTTTACTAGAGAAAGGTTGAAAACCGGTTTTTAACTATTGCAAGCAAAAGTTGAAAACCCCGAAACACATATGCTTTTATGCTAAATCAAAACCGGTTCAACTTATTGTGACTTTTTTCACATATTGTTTCTATCAGAACCCCTCATGATCCTTTGATAAAGCCTACCAACATGGGCTAGAACTTAGTCTTGCTAAATCAAAAAGTCACCCAAACCATAAGGGTTCACAACATTATGAGATCGAATATCAAGGTAGTAAAACCGAAATCAAACATCCCATAAACATACATAGCAATAAGATAAAGCATTCAAGCACAAGCTATGTAAATCAAAAACTATCACAAGAAAAATTATAAATCAAATAATTTTATTCATAAGATAGTTTTATTCATAAAATAGACCTTATTGAAATAAATCAAAAACTAGTGTCTATTTTTCTGCAGATTTTTCAAAGATCATCTTCAATTTCCTCAAATTTTTTAGGATCTTCATCAACAACATCTCGACTGATATCTCGGATTCTGCACACAGTACCTTGATTATGTTCACAGGATAAAGCATTAACCTTTGATTAATATTTCGTGCATACTCCCTGTTACCGATTCCAAGTTTGATCAGCTTCCTTTGGTTACGGATAACAGTTCTTAGCAGTGCAGCATGTCTATGATGAGTTTCAATAGTACTGAGGAGGACTTGACGTAGATTGATAATATCAATCTTAGCATCCAAACTGTTTTGGACAAGGAGATGAGTCACATCTTCTTTTTCATTTTCGATGTCTTCACAACCAGATTTCTTGAAGGTATCATCAAGATGAACAATTTCCTTAGAAGTCATTCCACTCAAGGCTTTCAGAAGTTTTGCTTGAGATCTGGTTTGAGAAAACATTCTTTAGTATAAGTTCTCAGACAAGTTAAGTACATATACTTGAAATACCTTTAACACATACCAAACTTAGATATCAACCTTAAATAAATAATTCTGTCCAGATTCGAAAAGATTTTCGCATCTAATGTGTTACTTGAAACACAACTTTCTCCAAAAAGAGATTATCTTCAAGATCGGTATCAAGAGATAATTCAAACAACTACACAAATCCTTTTTACACGAGTTGTTGTAAGACAACCTTTCTACACATAAGGATAATAAAAGCATACTTAAGGTAGATCGTGTATTCTCTCTATGTTGAATAAGAGATATTAGTAGGATTCTGATAGCCCAGGTATATGTGCTTCCTTATATCCGAAGATTGGGCATTGTAAGGATGCACATTCTAATGCGATTTAAGCATTAGGATGAGGATCTTCCTAATCAAATACCTTTTGAGGAGATTCTTCCCCTTTTTCATTAGGAGCATTATCATGTTTCGTTTCTTGGGTTTTGAACCCATCCTCCTGGCTAGGAAAATTGCGAGATGCAATATCTTCGATTATATCATGTGCCCATGATGGAATGTTCTCTGAGCTTGAACCTGTGCGATCAAGATTTGCCATTCGACAAATTGCTAATGTCTCTTGTTCAAGACATTCTATATGTCCTCTTAAGGTATCCATTCCTTGTTGGAAATATTTTTCTAAACACCCGTTTAGATATACCTCTTGACATGTAACTGTAAGAAGTTTCTCAATTAGGATCTTATTCCTTATTTGTGAATGTTCTAGCGATTGATTGAGAACTTCACACTCAGTAGTCTGTTGATGAACTTTATTGCATAAAGCCATTTTTTGTTCCTCATAATCTATCAGATTATTTTGAAGACTGAGTGTTTCACGCTTTCCTTCACAAACCCTTACATTCATTTGAACAATAAGTTCTAGAACATCATCTAGGATGCAATGGTTTTTCCCTTTTCTGAATAGTTTTCAACATGTTTGAAGAATCTTTCCAACACTTTTCGAAATTCAGAACTTGGGCAGACTAGTGAATTTAATCTCTTTTCACACTTGGAAACAGAAGATTTTTCACTAGAGATCGGACTCGGATCCAAAACATGTTTCGAGAGTTTCAGATTCATTCTTTTCTGATCAGGAACTTGATTCGCAATCAAGTTATCAGTCATAGACTTTTTTTTTTGATTTTCGAAAAGACTTACGAGACGAATTTCCATTGAGCTTCCCTAAGATATTATTCTTATTATCTTGACATACGTTAACTAAACCAGACATGGATTCAATTTCTTATAGGTTGGATCGCACCAAACACAGATTGTTAGATCTTTTCGTGTTTGCCTGCTCTGATACCAATTGAAAAGACGAGGGTACCCAAATATACCTCAATCTAAAACTTTTCCACCTAGAAGTTCTTTCTCCGAAAGTGATTGTCTACGGACTGAGTCGAGATAATACAACAAATCGGTTCACACTTCGTGTGATCGTCTATGGATACGAGATCGAGACAATACAACGACAAAGTATGTTTACTTGATAAAAGGTTCGGACTTAACCAAACACAATAGGATTACTTATCAAGTAAATAGGAATTAACGTTTGTGTAATTTACTTTAAATTATAATAACAACAATTATAATTGCAGAAAATAAAAGTAAATGACACAACAAGATTTTGTTAACGAGGAAACCGCAAATGCAGAAAAACCCCAGGACCTTGTCCAGAATTGAATACTCTCAGGATTAAGCCGCTATACAAAATCAAACCAACTTCGTATAGTTGAGACCAAGCAACTAAACATATAGTTCACCTAGTTCCGTCTGTATTCCCACGCCTCCGAATTAATAATAAGTCACGTACTTGGAACAATTCCTTTGGTTCGTATTCCAAATAGTAAAGGAACAACAAATCTGTTTGGTATCAACTCTTTTCAACCAAGTGATGTGAGTTCGACAAAAGGCTCTTCTGTTTATCTCAATAAACTCCTTTGTCAGGTTCTTAGATCTATCTTATTATAAACTACCAAAGTAATTGTTAAGATTTTGCAATCAATACTTTTAATCACAAAGAATTGTATTGATGCCGATCTACACAACTAATCAATCTAATCTACCACAAGGATAAACCGATTATAGTTGGATCCTCTTTTACCGAAACAAGTATTGTGCACACCAAAGATTATGATCCCAAATCAGAAATCTTCAAAGTCTTCTTTGCCTTCAAATCTTCTTAGATCTTCAATAAACACCCGCATACAATCAACTTGAATCTCTTATGATCAATCACGCACAGAACGGAGTCTGTTAACAATGGATTATCACAAGACGTCTTTAGATCTACAAACAATCAAAAGATCCCCGTTGAAACTTCGATCTAGTTTGAGTGAATCTTATATCAGAAGAGAAGATTCTCAAGCATAAACAAACTAGGCGCAATCAAAGTTCAACCACCGTTAGTGAATCAAATCAATCGAAAACAAAAGATAAACCGCAATTATCTAGTTTCCCACCAACGGTACTAATAGAGCTTCTCAATCCCAAAGAAGTATTTAAACTAAGAGGCCGTAAGAGATTTCGCCTAATCAAGTTACTCTCTTATCCGAATAGGCGTCTTCACCAGTATCAGAACAACTGAGATAGTTTTGCTGTCTCTGAGGATTCGTTTGCTCGTAATGCAAACTTTCATATTTAGGACCAAGGAAGTTTGGACACCAAGGAATTTCCAAAACCCAAAATATTCTCAAGATATGCAATATATTCCAGATTCGGTTTCCATAATTCCTGGAAATGCTTTGTCCAAATAATGACCGAAAATTTCTTAGAAAATCTCCAACTAGCAAATGCACATTACTAATTTTCATTTTCCAAAAATAAAATTAAAAACCTTAAATAAAAGATTCTCAATTTATTTTATTCGATCCGGGATTTTCTTCCTTTAGATAGTAAGGAATAACTTTGAACAATTAAAGATTAGCGTTACTGCACATGTTCAAAGTATGTCGACATCCTTACTTTGTAAGTCCTCTTTCATACTTACAATCTTGAAACCGATTTGCCACACTTCCAAACAAGTTTATAATTGGTTCATCTGACTTTTAAGAACTACATGATTGATCAAGAACACTCAATCACAAATCATGGGTTTCACGGTTCTACCAAAACAAGTTTCAGTTCTACCTCCATGTGAGTACTTTGCATAGTCACGCTAGTTAACAAAATTCGGTTGACAAGGTACTAGGATCAGTTCCCCACATATATATGGTATCTAACTTGTGCTTGCTGCACATGTCCACATGATCAGTTCCCCTTTGCCTAAAAACGTGTTGCAGATGTCCATAGGATCGGTTCCCCTTTCTTCTAAAAACTTGTTGCACCTCATACAAGGATCGATTCCCCTTTGTGATAGGTTGCACCTCTTACTAGGATCGGTTCCCCTTTACCCAGAGTCGGTCATACCAATAACACAAAATCGATCATACCATCTCAGGTGATTACTTAAGATCGGTTTCACTAATAAAAGTCATACCAATACAAAAGTCAGGCCTTTGTGAATAGTTTTACCAAGAACATAAACAAGTCATGAGCGGTTATACTAATCACACATATTGGTAGTTCAAAAGATATGCAATGAATAACATTACCAATAATGCCTGGCGATTTCTCTTTCGATTCACAATACAAGTTCATGAATTTACTTCCTTAAAACAAATGTAAAACATTGTTTCCTAGGATGAATCTTCATCTTATACCCATACATAATCACAATAGTATTCAAACGATTATGTCGATGTCTTATCTACAAAGTGTAATGGTTAAACAATAAACCTCGTATTGTATTCCTTAATACTATGTCTAACTAGAGTATAATCATTCATGCTTCGCAGTTTTGTTTTCAATATGCACGACTTGAAAGATACATTAGGGAATGAAATAGTTCAAGTCAAATATCACTGACCTCAAGTGGAATGATGATGTTGTCGTTGTAGCTCCTTACTTCTTCACTTCTTCAAGTCTTCGCAATACTTGTAATGTCTCATATCCTAATACTTTCAAGCTAACCTATACGAAGTTGACTCTAGTACATAATCAAGCGACTCTTAAAATGAGTTTTGGCTCACTAAAATATGACAACCAAACTTGACATACCAACGCTTGGTGGGTTCAACCGAGCTATGCTTTAACAACAGGGTTTCGTGAAAAACCTAAGGTTAAAGGAGAATCGACTCTAGCTTATACAACTAGTATCACACAGGAGGTGTGGGGATTAGGTTTCCCAGTTGCTAGAGTTCCCCTTTATATAGATTTCAAATCATGGTTTGCAATCTAAGTTACCTTGGTAACAAAGTATTCAATATTCACCGTAAGATGAAAACCTGATTAGATTCAAGCTAATATCTTTCAACCGTTAGATCGAACTTAGCTTGTTATACACAAATGAAATTGTTTGTGTGTGAAAAATATTTCTACTAGTTTTGGTAATTTGGGGTGTGTGGATGAGAAACAAGTCTAAACCCTAAACAATGCACTGCACGGGAGTACTTTTGATTCGAGAGATCATTCTGTACAATCCTGGCCTAAACCAAGAAATGGTCGTTCCAGGCTTGCTTCGGTCACAAAGTGAAGGAGAAGGGTTGGTATTAGGGAGGGAAGCGAAGAAGGTGTTAAGACCAAAATGGTTAATTCTGAAGGTGTGGCTGTTTTATGACTTGTATCAGAAAGTGGAACTGGCTTGCAGAATGAAAAGCTATCAGTTTTTTGGTGATTTCTGGATACTGTGTTGTTCTCTGACCAAAACTTGTTGTTTGGTGGAAATAGGTGAAACCTATTTATACAAGTCATAATTAAACGTATCCTGGTCTCGTAGGAAGTGGGAACGATTGAGTGATGGAAGAGTAGAGTAACGTGTAACCGTCAAAAACCGTGCTTCCATGATGAAGGAAGTGGATCCGTTTACACCCATTACTTCTTGCCGCCACTAACTGTCCAGCTTCCTGACACTTTCTTATAACAGGCGTATTGCACGCCGCATGCTGTAAACCGCCAGACCAATACCCTGATGAGTATCCCCAAGTTTGTGACACGTTTGATGTCTCTAGTGTTTTCGTGGAAAACATGTAACAGTTTGCTACGTGTGGCAAGTCAAAGTCAAGAGACTTGCCGCAGGAAGATAGCATGTGGTGCTATTAGGCTTATCTCGGCTGGTCGCCTAAAACTTGCCGCAAGCCTGTCAGTTCGTGGGCGCACTTGGACGGCTGAGATTGTATCTCATGAGGAAGGGTAGCCATTGATTATGGCTACATCCTATTGGCGCGTAATAATGGCACAGTGGCGCCATTGGCACATGCCAATGGTATAGTGGCGCCTTTAGCGCATGCCAGTGGCATTGCGGCATGGATGGCATAGTCCGTGCATGCCAGTGGCATTGCGGCATGGATGGCATTGATGGACACACTTTTGTGTCCGATTTGTCTCGATTCTATATATTGTTAGGTCTCATTTTTATACTTATTATGGTGTTTTATGTGTTTGTAGGTATTTTTGGGAAATAAACGTTTTTGGAGAAATCGGCTCGAAAAGTTGCACCCGGAGGACACATACTATTCAGACTCTCAATTTGGATAAGGGGCACCACAATTACTAAGGGGTACCTACGTGCTATTTGCACCCCAGAACACCCAAGTGTTAAAGGCACCCGACAATTGATAAGGGGAGGTCATCTTCTCTAAATTTCAAATAACATAAAAAGGCGGGAAAATGTTTCAGTCAAGAACAGAATTAGGGTTGGAATTTTGGGCAGTTTCGGGTTAGATTCAATCACTGATTTTCGCAGCATAGACTTGATTCAAGTAAACAGGATTGGTATAGACGATGGAATCGAAAAACTTGGGCTAGATAATTGAATTGAAGCAAAACAGGGGAGTTGAAATACTCGGGTTTATATTTGATATTTTGAGATATTTCAGCGGAGACTCAATCGTTGTTTTATCTTGGGATGGACCTGTTAGAGTATAATATGGATGGTACATATGTTTGGATCCATCAAATTGGGCTGTGCGATCATGTTGAAGGAAAACAGAGATGATGCTTTTCTCTGGTCTGTTTAAGCCTATATTTGGCAGTTGTGTGAAGGGAAGATTCTCTGCTATATTTAACTCTATCTAATTGGAAAGAGTGGTAGATAATTTAGTAAAGGAACCAACAGAGGGAAGGAAACTACTCCGTGTCTTTTGGAGAAAGAAAACCGAGTTATTCTCGGTTTTATATCGAGGATTGAGGGCCTGTTGTGTATAAGAGGAGTTGTTCGAGTCCAAAAGAGGGGAATCGAGTCTTTGGGAGAAGTTTGGGGCAGTTGCAGAGAAAATCCAGAGTTGCAGAGGTGCGTTTGATCATCACAGTGAAGGAGGAAGAAGAAGAAGAAAAGATCACAGTTTCTGTGTAACGTTCAGAAACTGTCATCTTTTCTCTCTATATAGATAAAGTCTCCTTGCAATAGTTTTTCACTTAAATCTCTGTAACAGTTTGTAACAGTCATTGTGTGACGCCTATAAATTGTGGCAAACTGCCTGCTTTATTAGTTTTCTCTTGTTTTCACCATTTTGAGCTATGAACACCTATTCTGAGAACGTGAATAATATGAGAAGCTAAACCCCATTGCTGAGGCGACGGAGGAAGCCGTTTTTCCAATTATTATGTGGTAAATTCTATTTAAATTAATTATTGTAATTCTTTATGATTATTTGCATTGAACTTAAATTGAATATATGATTTTGATTAAATATTTGTGATTTCTATTGATGGGTCATGCTTAGGTTAAGTCTTTTGATGGTCCATGCTTTCGATTTACAATTATTGTTGTGAAAATCTACTTGTCTAGACAATATTTAAGAATCAAATTGAATGTATGAGTTGCATAATTATTATTATTATTGAATCACTGATAATTGGTTAATGGTGGAATCCATAGTCTCAGTTTTCTCTACAATCTTGAAATCGACTTTATTTGAGTTTTTATGTTAATTTAAGTCTAAAACAAATCTTCACAAGTTTGAGTGAACGACACTTTTCTTACCACTGTAAAAACTACATCAATTTTTGGCGCCGCCGACGCGGACTTGTATTTAGATTTGTTTTAGGTTTATTTTTAGTGAAAAATACTATAACCCCCTTACTATATGGGTTCAACATATAAAATCCCCACAAAATGGATCCTTCACTACCAACTCCATACTTTCAGATTTTGATACTACCAGGCCCAAAATTTTAGATTTCAGGGCTTGTTAATAAAGAATTTTTTTATTAATACCAAACCTGCCCTTTTGTATTTATACTAATAAAATTAGGTATAGATTTCATTTTTCAGTTTCATTTTCTTTTTCACTCTCTCTCTCATTTTTTTTGCACTCTCTCTCTGCTAGAAAAACAGGAAGAGAAGAAACAACTTCTAATCGAGATTTTCAGTTGAGCACGATTTCAAAACCTAGATCTAAGATTTACAAACAAAGATCGTGATTATCTACACCTAAAATCAACATCAACATCAACATCACATCTTCCTGCGATATTCGGTGAAAATCAATGGAAAGAAATGATAATCATCAACAGAAAATGAATCAGAAGATTCACGTACAAAATCAAATTGAACAGGTAAGTTTCGTTTATCTTTAACATTTTCATTCAATAGCTAGGTTTTAATATTTTGATTTTCAAATTTTATTTCTACAAAATCATAAAGAAAACTTTTAAAAGCTTGATTTCAACGTAAAAATCTTATTGAATTCATAATTGGAGTTAGATCTGATACCATATCACCTTAATCTTACTGTTGACAAGAAAATTTCGAAAAAAAATTCAAAATTTTTTTCTAGGGTTCTTGAACAAAATTCGATAGAACTTTTAATTTTTTATCTCGATCGAAAATCGGTTTTCAGATTTGAAATCAGTGAATCATTATCTCTTTTACCCATCTATTTGATACGAATTTTATATACTTTGATTTTTGAAATGATTATTGCTCATCTCTAATGTTACTTGTTCTTTATGTCAATTTCGTCATCAGCTAATATCTTCTATAGAGCGTCAATTACTGGCAACGGTGCTATCAAATAAAAAAAAAACTAAAGTTGAAGAATAAAGAGATATGGAAGGAAAAGTTGGATCGGAAGTGATTGTACATGTAAAATGGATTAGGTTACTTGTGCTTCAATTTTCAATTCATAGCTTGTGATGGTGAAAGTTAGAGCAGGTGGTGATGCTGGTAGTGGTACTGAAGCTAGAGAGTTGTTCATTGTGCTTCAATTTTCTCATTTTGATTATTATGCACAACATGTGTAATCATGCGTCTCCACATCCGAATTGCATGTGTAACTTGCGTCTACACATCCGAATTGCATGTGTAACTCTTAGTTTCACTATTCAGATGCATCTGTAACTCCCAGTTACACTAGTCATATACATGTGTAACTCTTATTTACACTAGTCAAGTGCATGTAAAACTGGTTATACATTGTTATGTGTATTGTTCTTTTTGATCTCATAAAATCTTATTGTTTTTTGTTACTCTTAAGGTTGCCAATAACTCAATAAAGTTGACTCGCTTATTTTTGTGGTATTTTTGTAGGATGGTCTCCCGGAATTGGAGTTGGCGCTAAAATGTTGAAATGAGGATTAGGAGGGAGCTGAGGACCAAGTGAAGAAGATTGTTGACACACAAATGGTGCTGAAATTGCATCCATAGATGTTGTTGGTGAGTGGATGTATTGATAATGTTGTGAATATACTATTAGATTTGATATTTTTATGGATTAAAAGTATTCAATTTTGAGTATCTAAGTAACATAGTTAAGTGCTTCAATTTTTGAGTATCTAAATAACATCTCTTTTGTTGACATGCAAGTTGTTTTCTCATTGCAGGTAAGTTGTACTTGAATTGAAGTAGTCTGAACTTCGGAATTTGGTATTGGCAGTAAGCAAAACTAGATTTGAAAGAGGAAAATGTTGCTTATAATCTCGCAGCACAGGTAAGACATGATTTGCATTTGGAATATTTGTTACCTTTCCGTTATATAACTGTCAATCTTCAATAATTTTTCCGTTGCTTTGATTGGATAGTAACATTTCATGATGTTTAAGTAGTTGGACTATTTTATGAGTTGATGAGATCTTATTGGCAATAAAAAAAAGTACGGTTCTCAATTTGCATGACATTGATTCAACTATTTTTGGTCTTGGTATGCTATCTGATACATGCTTTGCATTACCTTTAACATTTCATTATTTGAGAAGTTAGGCTTGCTAGGATTGTGCCTGAGATTGCTATGGCAGATTATAAGATGTTAATTTGTTAGTTCCCTTTCCTAATGTGTATCTGTAACTCCTAGTTACACATTGTATGTGCATGTGTAACTCCAAATTACACAAGTGAAATGCATGCATAACTCCTAGTTACACATGCATCTCGCCTAGTGTAATCGAAATTACACATGCATATATCATGTGTAACTATTAGTTACACATGAATATGACTTCTGAGTAACTTAATGAGTTTTAAACTACTCAAACATATCAATGAAACAACAAATAACATGCCATATATGTGTACACATAACACGTCTAATTCATGAAAATGCTGAAACTCCCAGCATTGTCTACCGGCATGTTTAATTTGTTTTATTACAAGGTTTGTGCATTTTAGCATGTGTAATCAGGAGTTACACTTGAATACGATAACTCCCAGTTACTTGAATATACATTGTTGTATGTACTGTTCATTTAATCTTATAAAAACTTATTACTTGTTGTTATATTTCAGGTTTCCGATAAATTCATAAAAGCTAATTGCTTATTTGTGGTATTGGTCTCGCTGGAATTGGAGTTGACGCTGAATACACAAGTCAGATGCATGTGCAACTCTCAATTACACTAGATAGATGCATATGTAACTCTCAATTACACTAGACATATGCGTGTGTAACTTCTATTTACACATGCTAAGAATTTATTATAAATGAATAATAAAGTAATACATGTATTTTTTGTATGTGTTCTTTTTGATGTCTATTTTTTTGATGTGTAACTTCTCATTACACATGCCATATGGATGTGTAACGTCTGGATACACATGCCATATGGATGTGTAACTTCTGGATACACCTTCCATGTGCATGTGTAACTTCTGATTACACTTGTTTAGCCGTTTCATGACATACCCATATGTAACTGTTTCATGCCATATGGATGTGTATCTTCTGGATACACATGCCATCTGCATGTGTAACTTCTGATTACACATCCATATGTTGTTGGTGGGAAACGGTGGTCGGTGGTGGTTTCCGGCGGTGGTGGTTTCTGCTTCGGTGGTGGTCGCCATGGCGGTTGGCGGTGGGTGATTTGAGGCGGAGGTGGTTGTCGGAGGTGGTGGTGGTTGTCGGAGGTGGTGGTTGGTGGCGGCGGTCGTCGGGGGTGGTGGTTGGTGGCGGCGGTCGTCGGGGGTGGTGGTTGGTGGTGGTGGTGGCGGCGGCGGTCGTCGGTAAAGATGGTTGTGACATCATGTTTACTATATTTTAATATTTTGGGCTTAAATTCAAATTTTATTTAATTTGGGGCTTGACAATATATAAAAGGGTATGAATGTCTTTTAATAACTCGGGGCCTAGATTTAAACTTCTTTTAACTAGGGGCCTCATTGTTGATGGTGGATTTTCGTTTAAGGTTATATTTGTAAAAACCAGAGAAAATCATGCGCTGACATCTTGTAAAAGATAAAGCCATCTATAAGTGTTGGATACTCCCTCACTTGATTCACCAAGAATGGAACTTGTAGCAACAGTCCCATTCTCTGAATTCATATCAGCCTTGTATTTCCTGTACTCATTATCGGTGTGGCATGATGACCGAGTGTTACTCATATAGAGTAACACGAACCTCCAAGCACTATAATGAAACCATGTACGAAATACCCGTACAGTGCCGATTCTCGGTGTTATACTAGCCCGAGCCCTCTTGGTGTGTTATACTAGCCCGATTGAGCCCCTCTCGGTGTGTTATACTAGCCCGATTGATCCCCTCTCGGTGTGTTATACTAGCCCGATTGAGCATCCGGACTTGACTGTATCAGTCTCCGGATATGATCTGATCGCAGTCATCCAACTCCGTAAGCATGATTGGATGACCCCGCATCAATTTCCATCACCCCTGCGGTATGGAATACCCACGGCCGACCCCGCATGGTCGGCCATCGGCCTTAGCTTGCCAAAAGAAAACCGTTCATACCAAGCATTATGACGGAAAACCCTAAATTAGGGTTTGCGGCATATTACATATGTTGCAAAGTAGTCTCAACCATCCATCTTCGCAGTATAGATGGAGGGTCTAGATGTAGACTCAAAGGGCCCAGAGCATGTCAACACGATCACCGTGAGACCTCCTACACACTTGACCAGTCGGTCAAGACCAACAAGGTTTGGCCGTGACAAAATCGTCACCCAAACAAGAGGTGGCGCACGGCTTTGAAAGCCAAATTAGGGTTTCAAGCCATCACGCGCGTCCATCTTCTCCGCATTTAATGGAGGGTCACAGATTAGATTAAACAGTCCAGTCATACCAAAGATGATCACCGTGGGCCCATCTATCTCCTCATGCGGTCGGCCAAGGCATATCATGCCCGGCTAATCCAAAACGCCCGCCCAAACATGCGTGGTTACACTTCCCAAATTGCAAATTGATCTCGACCGCTCAACTTCACCGGATGATTTGAATGGCTTAGATCACGTTTTCATGGGATAATCAGGTATAGGTGTGAACATCAACCTACCACCTACACGCTGGAGTGATCGACCAAGACCGACCAAGGACGGTTGTCTTGGAACGTGTGCGGGAATATCACGCGGTTACCAATTCCTTTGCGGTAAGAGATTTCTGCCGCAAACCGATCTCAACCACTCCTCTTTGCCGGTCAAATTGAGTGGCCCGGATCGCGCTTTCATGAGGGAACGGAATACAGCGCCTACACCATCATGCCGTCAACACGCATGTATGGTCGGTCCTCTCCAAAATCCTTCCCATGCTTGGTTTTGACCAAGTCAAGAGTGATGCTTGCACACCTCTTCAAAAACCCTAGTATTCATTAACGGTCGCAGATGAGTGCCTCAAACATCATCTCATCCGTTCAACTTCACCAAACTTGGTTATACAACCCCGTCGAGTTATTTGGTTAGTGAGGAGTCATTACCCATCACTTTACCACACCGTAATGCAAAGACTGCATAAAATACACACGATACTTCACAAGTATCGACTTCCCGAATAACACAATTATTCAATTCAAGATTACATGCTACCTTTCGTGGATCCACGATCCACACATTCCGGATATCAATCATGTCACAAACCGGGGGATACATATCGGGGTATTGGTCTCAAGGTTTACGGCGTGCGGCGTGCAACGCGCCATCACAAGAACGTGTCGGGGAAGTCATGGACGGTTAGAGATGAACCGGAGAAGTGGGCAAGACTGGTCGTGTATCACCAACGCACAACTCCACTACTCCATCATTCCACTTCCTCCACTTCCCACGAGAGACGTGAATAAGGCTCAATGACTTGTATAAATAGGTTCTCCGCCCTATTTCACACAACAACAAGACAAGTTCAGACGAGACAAAAATCAAGTGTTAATACAAAAATCGTATTCAAACACCCGGAGCCTCGCTTGCATCAACCGCAAGCCTGCTCATCTTTCTGCATTCCAAGTCATAAGCAAGCCAACACCTTCACAATCTCAACACCTTCTTCGCTTCCCTCCCTAAGATCAACCCCATCTCCTTCACTTTGTGACCGAAACAAGTCTGGAACGGCCATTTCTTGGTTTAGGCCGGACTTGCACAGATTGATCTCTCGAATCTACAAGCACTCACCGCGCAGTGCATTTGTTTAAAGGTTTAAATTCATTCCTCATCCACACCCCAAATTACCAAATTCTGCAGGAGTAGTTTTCACCCATAAACACTCATATTATGGGTTATCCATGGGTTGGGCCTTAGCCTAATTCCCCTTATTTTTATTTTTTGTTCTCTTTTACGCCTTTGGTATTTTTTGATTCTTTTCAGATTTGGAGTGAAGCTACAAGGAAAGAAAAAGTGCTATAAAAGGAAAGCATCGCCAAAGAAGGAAAGAAAAGAGGAGTCCAAGGAGTGAAGAAGATTTTGTATATATTTATTTTATTTAGACTTTATTTCTTTTTATTTTTAGAAACTGTAAATAGGGTTTCATTGTTGTAATTTTTCTTTTTCTTTTTGAACACTTTTTGGACTTTATTTTTATTGGACTGGACATTATTTTTAAAACCCTAAGGAAGGGTTGAGATTAAATATAAACTGTTTGCAGGGAAGGACGACAATTACGATACTGTCTCGGCCCCTCGGGTTCGTACACTGACATAGGAGTCGGTGGCCTGAGTCGACTTCAACGGTTCATCGCCCGTCTGATACGGGAGGTAAGACTCTATCCACCCACAAATCCCCTGTCAGTGGGTTTTATTTTGTGTGACAACTCACACCCCTGCAATAGAATGTCGAACTAGTATTACAATAGCCAATACAACGAATATCCGAATGATTTTCAAAATGGACATTACTTTGACCATAGTATGAATAGTGGTTGGGAACATCAAACTTTTGAAGGTTATGGTCCATACCATGGTGAGCCCAATTACTATCCACACGTCAACCGGTCGTACGAGCAAAATTCCTCTCTATTAGAGTCAACACGTAAGTTAGCTGAGTCGACACGTAAGTTAGCAGAAATGAATAACTTAGTTATGGACGAAAGCAATGCAACAAGTGAAATTTCTTTCCTAGATTCAATCAGGAAGTCATGTGAGTCGACTCAGAATCTTTTTTTAGAGGCCCAGAACAGAACTGCTCAAAATAATCTTAATTTCCAATATAGTGTTTCCAATAGTACATTTGAAAATGAGGATAGTTATTTGCATAATCAGGATGACGAGGTTAGAATTGGTAACACTACATATTTAGATGAGGTTCAACCATTTTCATGCTATTATGATGATTATGATGAGGATAGTGCTGATGAAGAATCTGAAATATGTAGGCATAGTGATCAGGAATTTGTTACTCCAATTGAGCTTTATAATGATAATGTTATTTCTAGTTCAAATCCAAATAATTTTAATAATTATTCACCTATTCAAAAGGACGAGGATTTGACTAGAGATATCCCTGTTTTAGACAATGTAGTATTTCCATTTGATTACGAGGCCGATAATGGTTTAAAGGAACGAGTTTGTTCTGAGAATATTATTTTAGAGTCTAACGATTTAAAAACAATAGTCTTAGACGAAGAAGATGAACTCGTATAGCTTTTAAATATGAGTGAGGATGCATCACCTGAGTATAATCTACACGAAGCAATTGACCATTTTCAGGATTCTGATGATCTAGAAATTAGGGAAATTTTAGCTAGTCTATCTAGAGACACCCAAAACTCTAAGTTTGGGGGTGATTATGATTCTCCTTGTGCCTTACCATTAGCTCTTAGAGAGATCCCTCACTTGGGATTTAATATATGTGCCTCAATCATTGTGCCAGATTACCTTCATACTAGCTCTCCCGAACCTAATAATGTCCAGGAAGAAGTTCAGTTGTTAGAAACCCATCCTCTGGTTGATGTGGTTCCCCCAGACTATGATACCAAGATTGACCTTGTTTTCCCACCAAATATTTTTCTTCCAAGAGTGGGAATGTATGATTTTGAAATGTGTAAATTATTAAGTTTTGAGACTAAGCCTAAGTACTTTAGGAGTTTAGTATAGACACATTTGCCTAAGATTAACCACCACTTTCATCATGATCAATTGTGTGAGTCTAATCTGATTGACTTTGAGGATCCGCAATTATAAACTTCTAAGTTTTTACTTGAGTTTTTCCAGACTCTAATACCTGAAACAGATCTTAGCTTTGAGGAATTCCAGCACATGAAAATATTTTATCTCGACCCAGTTATAGAACCTGAACCTGAACCACAGTTAGATGTAGTTGTCTTAAACAAGAAACTAGACAAGGGTATGCTTTATTTGTTCATTTACTTGGCATGTTGCGGATTCCTTTTATTTGTGGTAGATTTATTTGGTTTTGATGACCCACGGATTTTTCGGCTATTACTTTATGATTCTATAAGGTGACTAATCCTTTCTTAGTCTGGCTGAAGACGTTAAACTTAACACTTCTTGGGAGGTAACCCAATATTCTTGCGACACGGTAATATCTTTCCTTATCTCTTTTGCTTCAAATGGTAACAGTTTTTCCTTGTTCATGCTTTTAATTTTATCTTTAGAACATTGAGGACAATGTTAGATTTAAGTTTGGGGGTATGGGAGAAACTTTTTAGTTGCATTAATAAACTCCAGAGCTTAGAAATTTATGCTTATTAAGGATGGCACTAACCAATCTAAGTGGATGGAAGCATCTTGGTTGTAGGAGTTGAGGAACCAATCTGATTAGATGGAAACATCTAAAGAGTCTATTCATAAAAGCACAGAGCTCAGGTGTTAGAAAAAAAAACATGGTAGTTTCGCCATATCTCGTTGAATCCTTTTCACTTCTGTTTTTATTTTGTTTTCTTTAAAATATGTTTCTCTAAGTGATTAGGTGGGGCTCACGATTCAAGTTGTTACCACTGCCAGGGTGAAATAGAGTGATTGAGATACCAAAAAAAAAAAAAAAAGGAAAACGTGCTTCGACAACAGATCCAAACTGTTTCCAGTATACCGGCAAAATGTAAGCTTTTCTTTGCTATAACTTTCAATACGGCTATTCAGAATGTCATCCATAATCCTAAGGACACTATACTGTGGATTAAGCTTCTGCTCTTCCCTATTTGTGTACTTCGAATCTACGTCCCAAAGAGTAGTCAAGAGGAACAATCAGGCAGTAGGAAGAAGTTACAGATAGCAACCATTAACTCTGCCCTATCTATGTGGTCTGATGCTCACGGTTGTATCACCTTGGTTCATCGAGTTTTGGAGGAGCATAAGGCCTGGCAAGAGGAATTGCTGAAGATCAAGAGGAAAAAACTAGATAATCAGGAGGCCAAGAACTTGCGGCTTTGTCGTAAGAAGATGAACTACGGCATGTACACAGCAACCATCCGTACCCTAACTTCTTCCGGAGTTGCTCCTGCCAATTCAGGGACCTTAGAGGAATTACGGCGCAAGCACCCACTTGTTACACCACCTACAATCCCTGCTGAACCTCCTCCTCAAGCTGCACTTACAGCCTCCAAGGAGCTGATTTTGAGCAAGATCAAGAGTTTCCCCAAGGGGACCTCATGTGGGAGGGACGGGTTGTGTGCCCAGCATTTGATTGATGCGATTAGTGGCTCGGCAGCCGCTGTTTCAGATGAATTGATCACTTCCATCACTGGCATTGTTAATATATGGTTGGCTGGTTTATGTCCCTCAGAACTGAGTGTTTTCATTGCCTCTGCACCACTCACGCCTCTTGTCAAACCAGGTGGGGGATTAAGAACTATTGATGTCGGCACGGTATGGAGGCGTTTAGTGTCGAAAGTTGCGGCTTCTCATGTGGGGAAGGAGATGGAAACCTACCTTGGGGACTATCAATTTGGTGTGGGTGTGGTTTGTGGTGGGGAGGCTATTCTCCACTCTGTCAACCGTATGTTGGAGGTTCACGGATTCTCTGGCACACGTACCATGCTGCTCGTCGACTTCTCAAATGCTTTCAACTTGGTGAACCGCACTGCATGCTAAATGAGGTTAGAAAACAATGTCCTTCGATCTCATATTGGGTGGAGTTTTGTTATTCATCTCCTGCAAAGTTATATTACATGGATAAAACTTTGGTTTGTGTGCAAGGAGTGCAACAAGGGGATCCCCTCGGACCTCTTCTGTTTGCTTTAACACTCCATCCTCTTATCCACAGCATTGCTAGACAGTGCAAGCTGGAACTACAAGCTTGGTACTTGGATGACGGGACCTTGATTGGTGACACGCTTATGGTGGCTAAAGCCTTGGAGATTGTTCAACAAGAAGGTATGGCGCTTGGGTTGCATCTTAATGTGGCTAAGATGGAGATTTATTAGCCTACAATTGATGAACGAGGCTTGTTACCAGGTGTTTTCCCGGATGACATTAGCAGACCCTCAGATGGTGTAAAGTTGCTTGGCGGACCTGTGAGTTTGAATGAACAATTCTGTAGAGATTTTGTGGTTAAAAGAGTTCAGAAAACTACAGGTTTAATGGATGCCATCAAAAATCTTAAGGACCCACAGTGTGAGCTCCTTCTTTTGCGTAATTGTTCTGGGGTTTCCAGACTTTATTTCTCTATGCGAACGGCCAAACCAGCACATTTGAGTGAAGCTCAACCTTTGTTTGATGAGTTATTGATGGCATATCTTCAGCATCTCATCACTGGAGATGGTCCAGGATTTGTTAAGCTTCAGCAAAGGTTAGTTACTTTACCTATTCAACATGGTGGTGCAGGTATTTATACTATGCAATATGGCTACGTTGTATCTAGCCTGCAAACTATTTTGCAACAGAATAATATCTTGCGTCACTCTGATGTGTCTGGTTTTAGTCCTAGTCTGGAGCAGGCTATAAGTGCTTACAATCAAGTATGTGGTACTGCTGAATCGCCATTTAGTGTCCATCATACCGCCCGTTCTTTGGCGGTTAGATACTTTAGTGCCGTGTTAAAGGAGTTACCCTTAAACTTTAATTTGTATGCACGTGATTCTGCTCTTTGGCAATGTAATAGGATTAAACATGCACAAGATTACTTGTTGGCTCTTCCAATTTAAGGTCTTAATCAGAAGATTGGTCCTAGACAATTCAGCGCGGTTATGTGTTATAGACTGGGTATACCACTTTTTGAGGAGGGCAGCACTTGTCCTTGTTGTGGCAGAGACATGGATATTTTTGGAGATCACGCTTTATATTGTGTCAAGTAAGTTGGGCTTAAATTTCGTCATGACCTTGTTCGTGACACAATCGTTGACATGTGTTACCGTGCAAGTGTCCCAGCCAGGAAGGAAGTCGACGTGGGTCTCCTTTCCATTACCGGCTTGGATTTAAGACCAGCGGACATTCTAGTTTATAATTGGATTGATGGGCGTGATGCGTGTATGGATGTGACAGGTGTTTCCCTCTTCACAGGTGATGGTGTACGTGCTTTTACCCCAGGGAAAGCTCTCGCTAATGCTATTGATCGTAAATGTGTTAAATATCTTGAGAAATGCACATATCAGGGGCTTGGCTTTGGAGTTCTTGCTTTTACAACTCTAGGTGAGCTCGGCGATGACACTATCGAATTCCTAAAGAGACTCCGTAATTATATGGCCAATAATGATGCAAATGTCAAAGTTGGAGATTTTCTTTTCCACAGGTTAGGTGTTGTCATTCAAAAAGCGATAGGGGCTCAGCTTGTTGCTAGACTCCCTTTCTAATTTCTTACCACTTGATAGTGTAATTGATAGTTTCATATGATTAATATAAGCCTGCCAATGGCATCTTTCTTCAAAGGAAAAAAAGAAGAAGAGAGAAATTGAGACCAGACCACCAGACCAACCGGAATAAATTCAATAAAGTCGACCACTAGTACCCTTGTATATGCCAGTTATGTTGACCTAGAGTTAGGATTATCGACCACTGGTTCCCTTGTATATGCTAGTTGTGTTGATATTAGTCAGACTAGTATCTCAGTACATTAGTGTTGATGGTGGATTTTCATTTAAGGTTAAAATTGTAAAAAACCAGAAAATCATGCGCTGACATCTTGTAAAAGATAAAGCCATTAATAAGTGTTGGATACTCCCTCACTTAATTCACCTAGAATGGAGCATGTGGCAACAATCCCATTCTATGAATACACGAAATTCATCCAGGTTGGAGCATGTAGCAACAATCCCATATACCCTGTGAATTTCTAGCATTATTAATTAATGCGCAATCAGCCTTGTATTTCCTGTACTCATTATCAGTGCGGCATGACGACTGAGTGTTGCTCTTATAGAGAAACACGAACATCCAAGCATTATAATGAAACCATGTACGAAATACCCATACAGGCTGACTCTCGGTGTTATACTAGCCCGATTGATCCCCTATCGGTGTGTTATACTAGCCCGATTGAGCATCCGGACCGACCGTATCAGTCCGGATATGATCACAGTCATCCAACTCCACAAGCATGATTGGATAACCCAGATCAATTCCATCACCCCCAAGCAGGTATGGAATATCCACTCGCCAACCAACGCGGACCCCGCATGGCTCGGCCTCCCTCAAGAATTGGCCTAGCTTGTCAAAACGTCCAAACCATAGCAAAGATGGGCGGAAAAACCTAAAATTAGGGTTTGCGGCATATTACATGTGTCGCAAAACAAATCTTAACCATCCATCTTCGCAGGTATAGATGGAGGGTGTAGATGTAGATTCAAAGGGCCCGGAGCATGTCAACACAATCACCGTGTGGGCCGCCTACATACCCGACCAATCGGTCGGGACCAACCATGGTTGGTTATCCCAATTTGTACGCCGAATGAAGCATTGACACACGGCCTTGAAACCCAAAATTAGGGTTTTGAGCATCACGAGCGTCCATCTTCTCCGTGCGAATGGAGGGTCCAAGATTAGATTAAGCAGTCCTGGTCATACCAAAGACGACCACCATGGACCCATCTATCCCCTCACCCGATCGGCCAAGGCATATCACGCCCGGTCATTCCAAGACGCGCTCAAACTAGCGTGGTCACACCTCCCAAACCGCAAACTAATCTCGACCGCTCAACTTCGCCAGACGATTTGAGTGGTTCAGATCACGTTTTCATGGGATAGTCAGTTGTAGGCGTGAACACCAGCCTACCACTTACACGCCAGACCGGTCGGCCAAGACCGACAAAGTTAGGTCATCTTGTAACGCGCGCTGGAAGTGAGCATGGTGCGCGGCTTTTTGCGGTACCAAATTCCTATTACAAAATCGATCTCCACCACTCCTCTTTGCCGGTCAAATTGAGTGTCCTAGATTGCACCTTCATGGGACAATGAGATATGGACGTGTACACGGTATGTTGTCTACACGCATGCCCGGTCGGTCCTTTCTAAAAACCTTCCCATGCTTGGTTTCGACCAAGCTGAAGAGTGATGCTTGCGCACCTCTTCAAAAACCCTAATTCATTAACGGTCGCAGATGAGTGTCTCAAAGATCATCTCGTCCGTCCAACTTCACCAGCTTGGTTATACAACCCTGGTCAGGAGTTAATTGGTCAGTGAGGCATCACCACCCATCACTTTACCACACCATGATGCAGTACCTGCATAAAATACACATGATACTTCACAAGTATCGACTTCCTGAATAACGCAGTTATTCAATTCAGAGATTACATGCTACCTTTAGTGGATCCACGATTCACACATTCCAGATATCAATCATGTCACAAACTGGGGGATACATACTGGGGTATTGGTCTGGCGGTTTACAGCGTGCAACGTGCAACGCGCCATCACAAGAACGTGTTAGGAAGTTATGGACGGTTAGAGATGACAGGAGAAGTGGGCAAGACTGTTCGTGTAACACCAACACACACCTCCACTACTCCATCACTCCACTTCCTCCACTTCCCACGAGAGACGTGAATAAGGCTCAAATGACTTGTATAAATAGGTTCTCCTCCCTATTTTCCAGACAGGAGAAACAAGAGCAAGTCCAGACGAGACAGAAACCAAGTCTTAATACACAACGTATTCAAACACCCAGAGCCTGCCTGCATCAATCGTAAGCCTTCTCACCTTTCTGTTACAAGTCATAAGCAAGCCAACACCTTCACAATCTCAACACCTTCTTCGCTTCCCTCCCTAAGATCAACCCCATCTCCTTCACTTTGTGACCGAAACAAGTCTGGAACGGCCATTTCTTGGTTTAGGCCGGACTTGCACAGATTGATTCCCGAATCTACAAGCACTCACCGCGCAGTGCATTTGTTTAGGGTTTAGATTCATTCCTCATCCACACACCCCAAATTACCAAATCCGGCAGGAATAGTTTTCACCCATAAACAATTGGCGACCACGGTGGGAGGTTAATCTCTCGGTTGTAAAGTCAATTTCTTCTAAATCCGATTCAATTTTATCAATTTCAATAAGGGTAGATCTTAGAACCAATTCAATCAGCAATTCATTTTAAGATGGTGGAACTCAGGTCTGGATCAGCAATCAATTCTGATGGAGCTAGTGTAGATAACACTCCCGGTGTCGATGTACCTGTCAGTGGAGCTACCGTGGTCAATACATCTCGTGGAGCCGTCACTTCTATCACCAACGCTAGCGGAGCATGAGATATTCCAGTAGGTGTAACTCCTCCCATCACCAGAGCCAGAGCAGCTGCAAATCCCGGCATCTCCTCAAGTGTAACACCTCCGGTAGTTACCGGAGCAACAACTTTCACTCCTTCATCAGGACGAGGAGCTGGAGGCACAAGAGGAGGGACACCGTCTATTACCATTGCAGACTTGATGGAGAAACATGAAGTTCTTGCTAAGACTCAAACGGATATGGCCGCAACTCAGAAAGAGGTACTCACTTTCCTTAAGACCTTGACCGAACGATTGCCGCAAGATTCACGGCAACCCTTGGAGTCGGCAAGAGATGTATTCAATACACCCGGAGCAGGCGTTTCCACTCGGACCCACATGAATGAAGAAACTCGTGTTGCTCCTGAGCGCCAAAGTGAGAGGGACCAGCCTTCCAACTTCATTACACGTGAGGATCTGGAACGACTTCTCCAAAATCGAGGAAAAGGAGACCGAACGGATGTACACCAAGATGTACAATGAATTCCTCTTCCAAGAGGTTACACCTCTCCCTAGTTCTACCTCTACGACGGTACTGGTAATGCTCATGAACACGTCTCTCGATTCTTGGAATCCTTGGGGGAACATGAATACAATCATGTTCTCTGCTGAAAGAATTCTCGAAATCACTTACGGGGAGGGCGTACACCTGGTACAACAACATCGCGCCTAATAACATATCCAATTGGAGCGAGATGGTCAGTGCTTTCTACAGAAAGTATTTCTTCGTGTCTAAACAAATCACCTTTTCAGATCTAGGAAGAATTCTCCAGCGGAACAACGAGCATCCTAACGACTTCGTCAAAAGGTTCAGAACCCAAGCGCTGGATTGTCACGACCCGAATGTCACCGAACGACAATTGGTGGAGTTGTGCATCAACGGGATGATACCCATATACCGCGCTCTGTTAGAGAATCTGGGCTTTCAAACGTTCTCCGAACTTCATGAAGCTGCCAAACGTTCATCAACAACTGCACCAGCATTGCTAGAAAGAACCAGAGTTGTTCGAAGTGAAGATTCACGTGAAAGTCGAGGGAGCAGGCGCCTCACGAACAAGCAATACAACACTGGTCCTTCTGTGAGTGTAGTGGGCGGAGGAGAAAAAAGGAAAGCTCCAAAGTGATCTTAACAACAAACCAAGCGGACATCCCCGGCACACAAGACTTCGTCTCGGAAAGGAGCGGAAAAAGCTCCTGCACAAGACACCGAAGATACAGGTTTTCCTTTCCCCATGAATGAAGTGATAGAACTCTTGGAAGCATGGATCCAAGACGATGCCGTCAAGCTGCCTCCTATCAGGCGTCCTCCAACTGAGAAAGACATGGCAGATCCCAAATACTGTTGCTACCAAAGATTCGTTCATCATCCGACCAAAGATTGTAACAGGTTGAAACAAATATTCAGGGAAAAGATAGAGACAGGAGAACTCCAGCTTGGTACTGTTGCTACCACAGATTCGTTCATCATCCGACCAAAGATTGTAACAGGTTGAAACAAATATTCAGGGAAAAGATAGAGACAGGAGAACTCCAGCTTGGAAACGAAGGTGTTCGTAGAGACCCTCTCCATATCGGGAACTCGCATGATTTCGGGGATTACTGTTCGCAAGACTGCACAATCTATGATGGAGCACTTGTGTGAAATCTTGTACTTCTCCAAAGGACAGCGTCAAGACATATTTACTGACCCTCAACCACGTTGTGTCGTGCAGGCGTTTGTATCCGAAGCGTCCAGAACCCAGTCTTTCCCGAAGGACGTGAGCAAAGGAGACTGGGGACTCCTAACCTGTCACTCGTTTGAGAGACGTTGAGTTCGATAGCGCGTTGATTGATACGGCTTCCGAATTTAACATCATTATTGTCGGGACCTTGAGAGCGTCCAAGATTTCAAAGCGAGAAGCTACTCGTCACCCAACTGTGGTTAAAGATTCAGAAGGAGAACTCAGAGATGCATATGGATATATTGATCTTGAAGTCAAATTGGGTAATGCCTCGACACAAACAAAGTTCTACATAGTCAAAGATCATCCCAACTACGACATGATTCTAGGACGCTCTTGGATGCATGACAACAAAGCAATACTAGAAAGCTGTCCTCTACCGGTTTCGATACCTGAAAGAATCTCCTGTAATTGCAGGAAATCCCACACTACACCCCTCACTAGAATTTACTCAACTGATCCATTTGAAGATGAATAACTATAGATTTTATTGATTATTTTCTTGAAATGTTTACAAAGAAAGATAGTACAGAGCTAAAGAAATTACAATCACTCTAAATTTTCTCTCTCCTAATGACTTGCTTAACAATTCAAAAAGAACTCTCCCCACAACAGACTGACTCAACCCTTTATATAGGGTAGTACACAATGGATGACAGTTAAGCTGTCCTTTATTTTCGGGAATGCCTTGCGAAATATCGCAAGTGTACATATACCAATTCTCGCGACACTCCTAAATCTCGCCGAGTCTTCACATTCTTCTCATGTTCTGGCTGTCGTCATTCATTGCGTCATTTATTTTACTTCTCTGTGTATCCCTCGCGATATCATTATTTATTAATCTCGCGAAGTATTAATGTCGCGATATTCTGATCCTACATCTTGCCTCTTCTCATGTCTTTTCTGCGAAGGAGAAAATGTCATGAGAATCAATATTTTAAAATGCCGCAATTGCTCATCTTTATCTCGCAATTGTTCATTTTTATCTGTTTTATTCATGTACGGAATTTATTACAAGTGTTTCTTCTTCCACTCTTTTCTTGACACGTCTCTTTCAACCGTTTATTCTTGACCATTCACGTCCCATCTCGTATTAAATACATTTGTTTTCTCGAGGATATAGTTTTCTTACCCTTCTCTTCTTCTCTTTTATTTTCCCTCTGCAACTTTCCTTCAACTTTCTTCCTCCGCAATTTGCGCTTATGCTACTGTAAACCTTCCCTTTTTTCTTTCTCTCAATCTTCAATTCTCTATTCATTCCTATACTCTAATAATGGCTTCACTTGGTCGTACATATAAACCCCTTTTTGAGGAAACTCAAAAGAATTTTCAAGAGAAGGGTTTCATCTTATCGACCATTCCTGATCAAGAGTCTTCATCTATACTTTCTGCAAAATTGTTTTCTGATCATCAATGTAATGATCAAAAGATCATAGTCTCGCTAGGTCAAATCCTCGCAGGCCTTCCCATTCCTCTCTACAATCCCGAGATACCTTTATTCTATGAAATTCTTGCTCATGAGAAATTCTCGCGAGCTATTTATCAATTAAGTGGCGATTGTATTCGTCTAATGCTTGAATTCGCCAACCGTGGTGCTGGTAAAGGATCTTTATATCCTGATGATGTCAAAGATCCTAGATTCGCAAATTTACAAATAGTCGCTGAGAAGTATACCGTAGAAAACTTCTTTGCGAATTATGCAGTAATAAATATGAGAAATGATAAATCTCTCTGGGGTGCTCGATTGAAGAGAAAAGATAACATTGATGCTGATAAGATGCTCATGCAAGATATTGACTGGCATTCGGGCAAAAATAATGTTCCTCGGCACTCCAAAGATGAGAAGTGGTGGGTTGTTCCTTTGTTTTTGAGTGGACCCTATATCGCAGGTTCACATGTACTCCCTGCGAATCTCGCAGACTACCATCCTTGGGAATTTAAGTGGCCCGAGAAGGCAAAAGAGGTATACTTCCTATTTCAGATTTGCTTTTGCGATATTTCCTTCCTCTTATATTTACTAGATTTGCAAAATCTTCGATTACCAAATTGAAAAAGAGTTATAGTAGACGTCCAAAGGCGAGTACTCGCGATACTCCGATCGATCACGGATGAAGTAAGAAATACTTTCTTTTGTTATTTTTAACAATATTGTTGCCTCTGTTTCTTATCTTCATTCGTGTGCGAAGGTTGTTGAAGAAATAAACATTCCCGAAGCTGCGAAGGTTAAGGGCAAGAATAAAATCACTCTTCGCAAGGATAAATCTTCTGCCCCATCTTCTAAAAAACGGAAAACCCATCCCTCTTCTCGTTCTAGTTCTCAAACCAGCGAGAGCTCTGATGAGGATGAAAATGAGGTTGGTACTTCCTCTGCGAAGGAGAATCACTCAATTACTTCTGCTATGGCGCAATTGTCTAGTGTCTTCTCCGATTCTATGCAAGGATTGGGAGATGATCATTTATATGCTACTTGCGAAGCTCTCGCTAAAATTTGCGATGCCCCCTTGCTAGTGGACAATGATTCTTTTCGCGGAGTTTCCCGAACATTGACTTCCAGTTTCTTAAATGCTCTCAATGCTTTGGTATGTTCATATTCCTTTGCTTCTCTCAGTAACTTCGATTATAAGCTTTATCTTAACAATTTCTTTACTTTCCTTTATAGTCCTGGGAGAGCTTCCTTTGTTGTTGCCTCAGATCTCGAGAAAAGACGCGACAACCTTGAAAAGAAAAATCTCCAACTCAAAGAGAAGATCCAAGAACTAGAAACTGAAGTTGCGACGTCTCGCAAGAAAGATGAAAAAATTCAACAGTTGGAAGTTGAGTCTACTTCTCAGAAGGATAAAATATCTACTCTTCAAAGTGCAAATCAACAACTTTATGGTATAAAATTCTTACTCTTCAAGTCGTCTTTATTTTGTCATCTGCTTTTCTTTTCCTGATTTATTATTTTCGCAGACATATATAATCTTTTTGAAGAAGCCATTCTTCTCCATTCATTTCCCGAGCCTATGGATAATGATGTTCTTCTCACTCATCTCAACGAATCTTTAAGTAGTTCGTCAAACAAAGTTGATTCCTTTCCATTAAATGAACTTCAAGCCAAATATCGTCTCTTAGAGATTGAGCATAGATCTAGTTTAGGTTTAGCCAACCGATTTAAACAAATGTATCTTGATTTTCATAAGAAAACAAAAACTTTAAGGAAGAAAATTAGTGGCCTTATAGATGACAAAGACCGCATTGCTAATAAAGGTGCACAGGCATTAGCAAAATTTCAAAAATCTCTTCTCGAAGTACAAATTGAACGAGATGAATCTCTTCGTCAAAATGCCATACTTAATGAGCGAGAAGATCAAATTCGTTCGCTTCTCGTTATAAATAATGATGATGAATTCGCTTGGGCTGCGAAGGTTCTAGATAATGCTAGGAATAACTTAGGTGTTGATGTTAGCCTTCATGCCGAGCATACTGCCTTGGTTAAAGATATGATATCTGACAGAGAAGGTTGTTTATTATTCCTTTTTACTTTATTACTCCTTTTTTCTGTAGTATTGCTATTAACTTATTGTCACTTGTTTGCAGAAGCCGAGAAGAGATTTCGGACAAGGATTGAAGAACTTGAATCCGAAAAAGAACAACTCGCAAAGGACCTCTCTTTTCGCGACATCAAGTATTCCAAGTTGAAGAAACAACTGCAAGCTACAGTAGCGAATTTTAATAACGATGATGTTCGTTTTCGCAATCAAACTATTGAAACAGTTTGCAATGATCACCGCATTCCTCTTAGTTCATATCCTTGTCTTCTTGATGATATTCCTGAAGATATGCCTTTCTCGGATGTCTCTGATAGTGAAGCTAGCGAAGAAGAAGAATCAGTGAAAAGAATGATGGAATTGAAGAATCTGACAAAGAAGAAGAATCCTCAAAGAAATAACTTCTTTTTCTTCTTTCGCTTCTTGTAATATCTGTATATATACCCTTTTAATCTTCCATTTCTATAACCCCTCATTGTAAATTTCTTGGATTACTAAATATGAATTCAATCTTTGTTTTCTTTACTTGCGCATATTAATCAAGCAATTCTTCTTTGTAATACAACTGACCAAAGATTATGAATACATAAATCTATCATGTGGAAATGAATAACAAGATTTTATCCTAATCATTCCCATACTTGCCTCTGTTATTTATTTTCAAATGAGAGATTTGATCAATTATCTCTGAGTAATGAAATCTCTGAATTTTGCCCTTATTGTTGTTGGTAACTTTATGAAGAAATATAATCGTTTTCGCAAGCTTATTTGCTTCCTCAATTTTTTGTATGGCTATATCTTTATTTATGTTGAAGTTTATCATTACGACAAGATCGCAGGACGTCTTCACAAATGAAGAAATCTATTGATCTTGCCTTATCATTTTTTGTGTGGTCTTATTTTGCCTTCCTAATTAAAGGTCTTATTTCGCCATCCCTCGTTGCGACAAAATCGCAGGATGTCTTTACATTTTCATGTAATGACCCATTGACCTTGTCTTATCATTTCTTAAATATTTTTGCCTCTGCAGGATATTTTATTTGCGACAATATGACAGGCTTAAATACTCTTGCGAATGTAAAATCCCATGACATTGCCGTCTTCGCGATTTAAATCGCAGGACGTCTTTACATTTTCATGCAAAAACCCATTGATCTCGTCTTATCCTTGCGTTAGTATTATTGCCTCTACAGATCATCGCACAAATATGACAAGCCTAAATTTCCTTGCGAAAATAAAGCCTCATGACATTTGCGTCTTTTGACACTTATCAGCTCCCTAATGGAGGGTGCCGCCTTATCTTCTCCCCGGTTGCCCCTTCAAGGAGGCGTACATCGGCCATACAAGACTAGCTCCTCCCATCCGGTCTTAACAACAACCAAGTTGTTTTCGCAGCCTCTTATCCCTTATACCTATATGGTTTATGGTTACGAGACTCGCACCCTAAGTGGAGTTTTCTTCGGGCCGAGTGCAGATATACCAAGACTTGCCAAGAATGGCCGAGACACTTCAAATGCCCTGTGCACTCTTGGCTCAACCGTGTACCCCGGCGCCTTGAGCATACACTGACTCCTTGGAAGAGACCCTCGGGCGTCCAACCAGGGTATAACCTTATATATATAGTTGGAAATCCAAGGTATCTCTCCCGGATAGGCTTTCATGGGCCCCAAATCTCCATGACTCAGGTTCCAGAGCGGTGTAACCTTTCCCCGAGCCATGTCAAGAGATACCCCTTATATGACGCACTTTAGGTCTTACATTTGCCTCTTGCGAAATATCATTCGCGAACTAGGGTGTACGCCATAAAGGTTCGTCCCATTCACTCACTCATTCATTTTTGTTAATTCAATCAATCATTCATTTTTGCTTATCTCTTGCTATTTTGTTTGCGAAGCTATCGCACAATTTTGCTTTGTTTGTAATAATCTCATTTCAATTCTTCAATCAAATTTTTCATACATTCTTGATAGTGAGATTCTCGCACATTTCTTCTTCAATTATTATTTCTTCCTCCTACTCTTGATATGCCTCTGTCACTAATTTTGATAACAATGACTATTCACTTCTTACACCTTTTGACCCTGCTGTTTTCTATCTCTGCACCATTCAAATCTCTTAATGATTCCTTTCCATCATAATTTTCAACTGTTTTCATGCACTTGCTTCGCAATGTATCTTCTCCTCTTACATCTATGGTATCCACCATCAACCTTTCTCTTCTTTGTTCATCTTTAGTATGTTGCTTCCATCCCTTTCTTTTTGCAGCTCTCTCCTCGCAACTCTCCACGTCAATCTCATAGCATTTTTGTCCTTCCGTCCAATCTCCCTTTATAATTCCGACACCGCTAGGATGAGGAAACTTTATGCACTGATGATAAGTCGACGCTACGCCCTGAATTTCGTGCAACCATGGCCTTCCGATCAATGCATTATAAGGGGACTCCACATCGACTACACAGAATAAAATTTCCGTTGATAATCCTTGCAAGGGTATTCTCATATGAACTTCTCCTTTAGGCTTATTCGCTGTGCCATTGAAACCATATATCTTATACGTCGAAGGTATCAATTCTTCATCCTTCCCACCCATAGTCTTATAAGTATGGTAGAAAAGAATGTTTACTGAGCTCCCCGTATCAATTAAGATTCTATTGATCGCCCAGCAATTCTCTGCTTCGTCGTCTTCACCATCTACAGGTTTTGGATTAATTTCCAATTTTACAACCAATGGGCTATCATGCGTCTCTCTGCCTTCAGAATCTCTTCTCAACGGTGAAAGAAATAATCTGCATTTGCCATTCTTTTAACTCGCGATGTCTTCGCAATGTTCATCACTTCTTTATTATCGCATCCCTCGAAAACCCTACCGAGAACATTATCATGAAAATCTTCAATTGTTCGGTATGAGTGTACAATGGAGTTGCAAAACAAATTTTTAGCTTTCGATCCAACTTCTATTACGAATGTTTCTTTCCCCTTTCTGAATTTGTCTCAGTGCATTTCTCGGCGGTGGTGGTAATGGCCAACCTTCTCTTCACTTTTTAGAAAATGACTCAGCTTTCCTTGGTCAATCATTCTGAGGATGATTCTTTTTATATTTCTGCAGTCATTTGTTAAGTGTCCATGAAAGCGGTGGTAAGAACAGAACTCGTGACTTCTATCACTTGGTGGTGGCTCATTCCCCATATTCCATGGTGCAGGTATGTTTTCCATCAAGAGTATAGCTTCCCATATTTTTTCCACGCTAGTATTTAATGGTGGCATTTTGATTTCCTCCCATACTACTCTGTGACTTCGCTGCCCTCCATGATAATTCTGCCTTCGACCTCCATAAGTTTCTTGCGGATGATCAAGTCTTTGAATTTTGTTATTGCCGCCACGGTTGTAATAGTTCCTTTCTATTTCATATTCTTCCTGATCACGACTTCCCATAGCTACTATCTTTGGCTGCCCATCATCTATTATCTTTTCTTGTTGCCCTTGCGAAGTGCTCGCTACTGTATTTATCAATTTGGGTAATAAGCTTGCATTCGCAGCATTTGGATTTGTATTCGCAACTGGATATGATTCCATCTCATTTTGTCTTTCCTCTAGAGCAATATATTCCTCCTGAAGTTCTCGCAACTCAGTCATTGTAATTGTATTCTTGACTCTAAAAATTTGAATATATAACAAATTGGTTGCGAACATAGCGTTTATGAATGATAAAATGAGATATCTTTCATCCACTCTTCCAGCCATCTCGCTACACATCGTCTTCCATCTCACGCTTAAGTGTCTTAAACTTTCGCCAACTCTTTGTTTCAGCCCAAATACATCTTCAATTCCTGGTCGCGAGGAGTTGTTACTTATATATGCCCCTAAGAATATAGATTGTAAATGGTTGAATGACGTGATTGTGTTTCTTGGTAAACTCTCAAACCATTTCAAATGCTTCTCCCGTTAAACTTGATGCGAAATATTTGCACAATATGGCGTCATGATTTTCCCATCAGTAGCATACATCTCACATACGCTTTGATGTGTTGTATTGCGCAAGTTGTTCCATCAAAAATGCTGGTTAATGCGGGTAAATTGCACTTTGGGGGTATTCCTCCTAACCGCACCTCTAGCGTAAAGGGGTTTTCGCAGCTTCTTCGATGGCCTCATCCAATTGTCTTCTTCCTCCTCCTCTTCTATTGTTCAACATTCCTCTCATCTCTTCCAACTCTCTTAAGATTTGTTCATTTACATCGTGGTTCGAATTTATTGGTCTTTTTAGCTCTGCCTCTCTCCTTTTGCGTTCATGTCTATCTTGATTTTCTTGTTCAAGATTTTCTTCTCTTCTTTCTCTCGCGACTTTCTCCTCCATCTCGTTCACGAATTCGCACACCATTGTATCTATCATTTTCTCTTCTTGGTTTGTCTATCAGCTCTCCTTTGTATTCTTTCATATTCTTCATTGATATTTCCATTGTTGCGATTTTGCTCGCGCCTTCTTTCTCGATTGTCATGATTGTTCTCCGCCGAATTGCTTCCTCCAATTCCCGTTCTTCCATTTCTACTCTTAATCTTTCCCTTTCGCAAGCTAGGCGCGCTTGTTCAATATAATGCTTTTCGATGTCATCTTCAATCTCCTTTTGTTTCCTCTGTGTTTCTCTCCCATGCAATATTCTTCTTCCTTCTTCCCGATTTTCTTCACCAATTGGACTATTCTGCTGCCTATTTCCTTGATTTTCATCATTTTGGTCATTTTGTAAAATCTCAAGACGTGGAATACACACCACTTCCCTTCTTTCGCAGCATCCTTCACCGAGATTTGGCTCTCTTTCTAGATTTTCTTCATTAACATTTTCTACAGGTAATATTCTCCTCATATCATCTCTAACCGATCCCGATCTTGATCTGTATTACTTCTCGACCTCCTATTCTGCAACCTCATATTTTCCATTCTTAACTCATGGTTTTGCCTTGTTAAATTTGCGCGTTCTTCCGCTTCTAATCGCCTTTCTTCATGTATTGTTTGCCTCAACGTTTCTAATGTCACGATTTCTTCATTTCTATGAGTTGTTTCTCCCATTTCTTCTCGATTTCTCTCCTCTTGTCCATTATTTATCAATTGTTGCACTTCTTCTCTTTCTTCCATAGAATCTGATCTCCATGTATGCACACTCACCCTATCATAATCTATTACTCTATTCGGTCTTTGGTTGAATTGGTGGTTGAATTTGGCCTTCTTCTCTCTCTCTTGCGTTTATTCTTGATGGTTCACCTACTTCATTTCTCCTTTCTCCAGCTAATCTCCCGCTTCTCCTTACAATTGTTGGTTGTTCTGATGCATTCCTTCTTCTAGCCATTTCTCAATTTTAGTAAATTGTTGAAAATTATTCGAAATTTCTTTCTTGTTACTCCTGATTCTTCCAATTCACAAGGTTGATCTTCTACTCAGTCCCTGTTTCTAGCGCATATGTAGTTGCAGGAAATCCCACACTATACCCCTCACTAGAATTTACTCAACTAATCCATTTGAAGATGAATAACTATAGATTTTATTGATTATTTTCTTGAAATGTTTACAAAGAAAGATAGTACAGAGCTAAAGAAATTACAATCACTCTAAATTTTCTCTCTCCTAATGACTTGCTTAACAATTCAAAAAGAACTCTCCCCACAACAGACTTACTCAACCCTTTATATAGGGTAGTACACAGTGGATGACAAATAAGTCGTCCTTTATTTTCGGGAATGCCTTGCGAAATATCGCAAGTGTACATATACCAATTCTCGCGACACTCCTAAATCTCGCTGAGTCTTCACATTCTTCTCATGTTCTGGCTGCCGTCATTCATTGCGTCATTTATTTTACTTCTCTGTGTCTCCCTCGCGATATCATTATTTATTGATCTCGCGAAGTATTAATGTCGCGATATTCTGATCCTACATCTCCAACACGCCTTCTGGACCTGATGGATGTCTGGTGCCGCACCAGCAACTTGCCAACGTGACACGACTTCCCGGAGAGAGCCTGTCAGCATACATTGAAAGGTTCCGATCTCAAGTAAGTCTCATCGCGCAACTCTCTTTGCAACCTACCGCCCCTCATTCTGACAAATCCTGGAGACTGGCTCCAACCAACAAACCAACCCCGGCTAGGAGATGTGAATGGGAAGCCGACCCTTTCAAACGTTTTATCAAGAGCGTAGAGGCTTTCTTGGTCAAAGACGATAAGGCCAAGGTCCAAGTATCTGCACGCCCAAACCCATTTGGAATTGGAGACTTGGTGACGAAGACGACTACATTCAAGGTTGGGAGCATGATGGTGAAAATGACCACTCCACCCGATTCAGCCACCGAGAAGGAGGATGAACCATACCTGGTAGCAGATGTCATCCTAGGCGGCTACTGCAAGCTCATCAACGCCGATAAACTAGAAGGCATAACAATTCACTCAAAATGGCTCAAACCCTACCGAACTTAAGATGATGTGCTACCACTTTCCAGCGTCCTCCACCCTTTAAAACGCTGTGCTATCTTTTCCAGCGTGTTTCCTTTTACAATTTCATGTCATATTTGTAATTCCCCCAGAAAATGATTGCAATACTTGCATTCATAATTAGGGTTTCAATTTTCAATTTTCAATTTAATTGAAACATTATTTCCATCTGAGAACCTCTCTACCCCTAAAAACACAAATTTCTGAGTCAGCCTAAATCAACCCACTAGAACAAGAAAGGAAACCCTAAGCAAACATCTCATGGGAAGAAGGAAATAAAACGTGTGCACAAAAGGAAAATGATTTGAGCCATCTGCCCCAGCAAGGCCAGGAAGATCTTGCATCAGGAATACAGGTCCGTGGATATTCCATTATAGCATTATTTCTTTTATCACAAAGAATTACGTGTGAAGGCGCACCTTTGCGCCTGAGAAAGTTCAGTTCCAGTCTTGACAAAGGGTTATAAAAAAAAATCCTTTATTCAAACAATCAAGAAAAACTTGAACTCGGCTGCCAATGAGTACAAGGAAGATGTTCAAACATACGGAATATACTTGGAAAGCGGAAAGAGAAGAAAAGAGGTTTTAGTCGACAAGAGGATCGACATCGCCTGCACCACTGTCAGGTTCTTCTTCAGCGCCATCACCTGTTGATGCTCCTCCCTTCGAATCTACCTCAACTTCCGCATCAGACATCTCCGCAGCGCACTCCATACCAACATCATCAGCGGGAGCATTAAAGAGCGCGTCAACATTAGGAGTCGTACCGATTGCTTTCAGATGTTCAGGTTCCTCTGTGTCGGAGTCAAGAATTATCACGCCGTCCTGGATTGGGTAATCACACTTATCTTCATTCAGAGGTTGTTTATGCTCAACCCTCCGCCTCTTCACCGCGCCGCATATCTCTCTGCCCTTGCGCTTACCGGTGCCTTGCAACGCTTCCTCGCGCCTCCACCGCTCCTCCATGTCAATCGCAGGTGAAAGTGCACGGATCGTCCCCGGCAATACGCAGGTGCAGGATAGACATCCCCTGTATAGCACGGCCAACTTCACGAAGTGGAAGATCGATCTTAGCCATTACTTCTTCATGTGCATGGGTTTCGGGCTTGTCAACTTCGAAGCTTCTTTCTCGGAGAAGCGACGTAAATGATCGTCCACCGCCTCCATGATAAACCGCAAAGGAGAAGAGGTTATGAGCACAAAAAAAAATCATCAATCAATCAATCGATCACCAATCAGGAGATCAGATAAGTGCGGAACAGTACCTGAGATATAAAATAAATGACTGCGTGAGATGATTCTTTATAATCTCACAAGTCGACAGAATCCCAGGAGAAAAGAAGTCTTTACTTACCACCTATAAAGGCTACCAATTCGGGATAGCAATCAACGATGCTTATCAGATACATCTGGGGAAAGTTGTGCGTGACGAGAGGGAATACACCTGACCCAAGGAAGGGACCAAGCTCGGATATATACAAGGGGAACCAAAGCAACTCACCAGATCAAGTCCTGCTTCCTTCACAACCTTGATCAGAACCAACCAGTTCCTGTGGCAACGCCCGACGATGTCGGCTATCCGAAATATACATTCACCTTAGCTTGGTCATTTCAATGTACAGAATTTGTCACCATCTCATTCCTACCCCACAATAGTGTAACCATTATGTGCTAGGCAGGGGACTTAATGTTGATGGTGGATTTTCATTTAAGGTTAAAATTGTAAAAAACCCCGAAAATCATGCGCCGACATCTTGTAAAAGATAAAGCCATTAATAAGTGTTGGATACTCCCTCACTTAATTCACCTAGAATGGAGCATGTGGCAACAATCCCATTCTATGAATACACGAAATTCATCCAGGTTGGAGCATGTAGCAACAATCCCATATACCTTGTGAATTTCTAGCATTATTAATTAATGCGCAATCAGCCTTGTATTTCCTGTACTCATTATCGATGCGGCATGACGATCGAGTGTTGCTCTTACAGAGCAACACGAACCTCCAAGCATTATAATGAAACCATGTACGAAATACCCGTACATGCTGACTCTCGGTGTGTTATACTAGCCCTATTGAGGCCCTCTCGGTGTGTTATACTAGCCCGATTGAGCATCCGGACTGACCAGACATCGACCGGATATGATCACAGTCATCCAACTCCACAAGCATGATTGGATAACCCAGATCAATTCCTTCACCCCCAAGCAGGTATGGAATATCCACTGCCGAACCAACGCGGACCCCGCATGGTCGACCTCCCTCAAGAATTGGCCTAGCTTGTCAAAACGTCCAAACCATAGCAGTATGGGCGGAAAAACCTAAAATTAGGGTTTGCGGCATATTACATGTGTCGCAAAACAGTCTTAACCATCCATCTTCGCAGGTATAGATGGAGGGTGTAGATGTAGATTCAAAGGGCCCGGAGCATGTCAACACAATCACCGTGGCTCCGCCTACATACTGACCAATCGGTCGGACCAACCATGGTTGGTTATCCCAATTCGTACGCCGAATGAAGCATTGACACACGGCCTTGAAACCCAAAATTAGGGTTTTGAGCATCACGAGCGTCCATCTTCTCCGGTACGAATGGAGGGTCCAAGATTAGATTAAGCAGGTCCGGTCATACCAGCACGACCACCATGGACCCATCTATCCCCTCACCCGATCGGCCAAGGCATATCACGCCTGGTCATTCCAAGACGCGCGCTCAAACTAGCGTGGTCACACCTCCCAAACCGCAAACTAATCTCGACCGCTCAACTTCGCCGGACGATTTGAGTGGTTTAGATCACGTTTTCATGGGATATTCAGGTGTAGGCGTGAACACCATCCTACCACTTACATGCCAGACCGGTCGGCCAAGACCGACCAAGTTAGGTCATATTGGAACGCGCGCTGGAAGTGAGCATGGTGCGCGGCTTTTTGCGGTACCAAATTCCTATTACAAAATCGATCTCCACCACTCCTCTTTGCCGGTCAAATCGAGTGGCCTAGATTGCACCTTCATGGGACAGTGAGATATGGACGTGTACACCGGTATGTTGTCTACACGCATGCCCGGTCGGTCCTTTCCAAAAACCTTCCCATGCTTGGTTTCGACCAAGCTGAAGAGTGATGCTTGCACACCTCTTCAAAAAACCCTAATTTATTAACGGTCGCAGATGAGTGTCTCAAAGATCATCTCGTCCGTCCAACTTCACCAGCTTGGTTATACAACCCCGGTCGAGTTAATTGGTCGGTGAGGCGTCACCACCCATCACTTTACCACACCATGATGCATTACACTCATAAAATACACATGATACTTCACAAGTATCGACTTCCCGAATAACGCAGTTATTCAATTCAAAGATTACATGCTACCTTTCGTGGATCCACGATTCACACATTCCAGACATCAATCATGTCACAAACTGGGGGATACATACTGGGGTATTGGTCCGGAGGTTTACAGCGTGCAGCGTGCAACGCACCATCACAAGAACGTGTTAGGAAGTTATGGACGGTTAGAGATGACAGGAGAAGTGGGCAAGACTGGTCGTGTAACACCAACACACACCTCCACTACTCCATCACTCCACTTCCTCCACTTCCCACGAGAGACGTGAATAAGGCTCAAATGACTTGTATAAATAGGTTCTCCTCCCTATTTTCCAGACAGGAGAAATAAGAGCAAGTCCAGACGAGACAGAAACCAAGTGTTAATACACAACGTATTCAAACACCCAGAGCCTGCTTGCATCAATCGTAAGCCTACTCACCTTTCTGTTACAAGTCATAAGTAAGCCAACACCTTCACAATCTCAACACCTTCTTCGCTTCCCTCCCTAAGATCAACCCCATCTCCTTCACTTTATGACCGAAATAAGTCTGGAACGGCCATTTCTTGGTTTAGGTCGGACTTGCACAGATTGATTCCCGAATCTACAAGAACTCACCGCGCAGTGCATTTGTTTAGGGTTTAGATTCATTCCTCATCCACACACCCCAAATTACCAAATCCGGTAGGAATAATTTTCACCCATAAACAATTAGGATAGGTTTATTTTGGCAGTGGCCTTCAGACAGATATGGGAAACACCATTCACCTTAGTCAACATCAAAACCATCTACGTTTTTCTCTACATCCATCTTCTTAATCTATCCATGTGATTGGTTGACTCCGGTTATGATGTACAGAAACTATCTGAGTAGAGCTTTGTCACTTATATATGAATTTTAGTATGTTTGAGTGCAAACTCGTGTACATCAATTGGAATTTCGCATCAGGGCACTTCCTCCTGTAGTCAATAAGTATGCAAACCAAGGAGATTCTTTAGTGCCTTCCAAGGTTCTGCGTAGCTAGTTAGGGTCTGGAGTAAAGGTTTTGTGGGTATATCTCTTGTAAGCCCTCTCGAGACTATAACTCGGCCACTAGGGCCACCTTGGGGTTTAAAGGCTTATTGCATATGCTAAATGCAATCGACGATACTTGCGACAGTGAGTTAGGATTTTATTTTACTTTTTCTCGAGGACTAGCAAATAATAAGTTCGGGGTATTTGATGGACACACTTTTGTGTCCGATTTGTCTCGATTCTATATATTGTTAGGTCTCATTTTTATACTTATTATGGTGTTTTATGTGTTTGTAGGTATTTTTGGGCAATAAACGTTTTTGGAGAAATCGGCTCGAAAAGTTGCACCCGGAGGACACATACTATTCGGACTCTCAATTTGGATAAGGGGAACCACAATTACTAAGGGGTACCTACGTGCTATTTACACCCCCGAACACCCAAGTGTTAAAGGCACCCGACAATTGATAAGGGGAGGTCATCTTCTCCAAATTTCAAATAACATAAAAAGGCGGGAAAAATGTTTCAGTCAAGAACAGAATTAGGGTTGGAATTTTGGGCAGTTTCGGGTTAGATTCAATCACTGGTTTTCGCAGCATAGACTTGATTTAAGTAAACATGATTGGTATAGACGATGGAATCGAAAAACTTGGGCTAGATAATTGAATTGAAGCAAAACAGGGGAGTTGAAATACTCGGGTTTATATTTGATATTTTGAGATATTTCAGCGGAGACTCAATCGCTGTTTTATCTTGGGATGGACCTGTTAGAGTATAATATGGATGGTACGTATGTTTGGATCCATCAAATTGGGCTGTGCGATCATGTTGAAGGAAAACAGAGATGATGCTTTTCTCGGGTCTCTGTTTAAGCCTATATTTGGAAGTTGCGTGAAGGGAAGATTCTCTGCTATATTTAACTCTATCTAAGATTGGAAAGAGTGGTAGATAATTCAGTAAAGGAACCAACAGAGGGAAGGAAACTCCGTGTCTTTTGGAGAAAGAAAACCGAGTTATTCTCGGTTTTATATCGAGGATTGAGGGCCTGTTGTGTATAAGAGGAGTTGTTCGAGTCCAAAAGAGGGGAATCGAGTCTTTGGGAGAAGTTTGGGGCAGTTACAGAGAAAATACAGAGTTGCAGAGGTGCGTTTGATCATCACAGTGAAGGAGGAAGAAGAAGAAGAAAAGATCACAGTTTCTGTGTAACGTTCAGAAACTGTCATCTTTTCTCTCTATATAGATAATTGTCATCTCAGCAAAAAAAAAAAAAGATAACAGTCTCCTTGCAACAGTTTTTCACTTAAATCTCTGTAACAGTTTGTAACAGTCAGTCTGTGACGCCTATACACTGTGGCAAACTGCATACTTTATTAGTTTTCTCTTGTTTTCACCATTTTGAGCTATGAACACCTATTCTGAGAACGTGAATAATATGAGAAGCTAAACCCCATTGCTGAGGCGACGGAGGAAGCCGTTTTTCCAATTATTATGTGGTAAATTCTATTTAAATTAATTATTGCAATTCTTTATGATTATTTGCATTGAACTTAAATTGAATATATGATTTTGATTAAATATTTGTGATTTCTATTGATGGGTCATGCTTAGGTTAAGTCTTTTGATGGTCCATGCTTTCGATTTACCATTATTGTTGTGAAAATCTACTTGTCTAGGCAATATTTAAGAATCAAATTGAATGTATGAGTTGCATAATTATTATTATTATTGAATCACTGATAATTGGTTAATGGTGGAATCCATAGTCTCAGTTTTCTCTACAATCTTGAAATCGACTTTATTTGAGTTTTTGTGTTAATTTAAGTCTAAAACAAATCTTCACAAGTCTGAGTGAACTACACTTTTCTTACCACTGTAAAAACTACATCAACGGTGGAATGGCTGGCATAGCCTGTGCATGCCAGCGACACGATGGTGCAAGTAGCGTCTGGCGTAGCCATGGCCTCTAGATTTTGGCGCATTGGTGTTAGACTCCAATGTGGTGTGGCAACATCAGTTTCAGTGGCCGCATCAATCCCAATGCTCCGTGGAACATTATTTGGCTTGGTTGGCGTAGCAACTTTGCCTAAATTAGGGTTTGGCATGCCGAAACCCTAATTAGCGCATATGGTATGCGGCATGCGGTAGGTGGCACATTTGGCATGTGCACTTGGCATGACCATTTGGCATGTGTGATTGGCATGCTTTTTGGCATGCCGTTGGCATGTTGGCGCGGTTTTTGGAAGCCAACTTAGTATGGTGACCTCTCGACACAATTTCCACCTCTTTTAAAGCTGTGGCGGGTTTAGAGCAACCTGATTGGTCAATAAAAGTAGGGGTGGCCAAGCATGGGTGTGGCCACCCTTTTGGTGTGCGTGGCAGGTTTAATGCGACCTGATTGGTCGATATAAGTAGGGGGCGGCGAAGCATGGGTGTGGCCACCCTTTTGGTGCGTGTGGCAGGTTTAGTGCGACCTGATTGGTCGACAAAGGAATAAGGGCCGGCAGGGTAGTATGGGACGCGGCTAAGTGGCGCTGGCTAGCCTATGGCATGGCCACGCTCCCTCTCATTCCTGCTCCTAATCTGCGGCTCCGTTATTCTCTATTTTCTGATTTTGAGTAGGACTTTGTACCTACTTATCCACGACAGATCAATTGCTTAGTTGCTTTAAGCATAATTTCTACCAACGGGGCCTAATATACTGCGTAGGGCGCAAAAACCCTAATTTTTGCAAATTAGTTAGATTCATAAGTTTTGTGAATTATCACAAGATTGATTGAATTCTATGTGTTGACACAAAATTCTTTATTTACATAGAGCAGTATGCTTTTCGACTGAGTATTTCGTGTAAGGACCTTACTCTTGATACTTGGAGATTTGTGCTACTCTGCTGCGAGTGCACACAAATCCGTCATGCTATACCAATATTAAGGGTTCTGTCGGGGAACATAACACAGGAAAAGTACTCAGAGGGTCTTACATTAATGAATAATATAAGCAAGGTGTTAAAATTTACAGAGTATCTGGGATTTTTGCTACATGCGCCAGTCTGGATAAATTTCATGCAAAAATATTGAACGGCTTAATAGATGCGCCAGTGGAGAGGTTGACACTCATCACTTTTACATGGATCTGTTTCTTTGCAGAGTGACGGCACATTAGATGTTTGGTTTTACAAATTTAACCCTGAACTAAAAACCACCATCAACATTAAGTCCCCTGCTTAGCCCGTAATAGTGGCATTGTTGCGGGGTAAGCATGAGATGGTGACAGACAAGGATAAAATCAAAATGGCAAGTCATGAAGAGATTACTAGGAAAATTTGGCTAGCCTTTGGCAGGAAGCATAAAGAATCCGTGGGCTTTGCGTAACTCCGGCTTGGCCATAGGGTGTTGGCGTTAGCGCTGCAACTTTGGCTACTGATCGGCATAGATGGCACTGCATCTTGGTCCGCAGAATGGGCGCTGGCTAGCTAGATCACGGAACGTGCGGAGATGACGCTTGGCTTGGAATGGTGGAAACTGGCTTCAGTCCGTGGAATGGTGGAAACTGGCTTCAGTCCGTGGAATGGTGGAAATGACACTTGGCTGGCTAGGAGCGAGCAGAGATGGCGCTACTTTGAACGGTGAAGATGGCGCTGCTTTGGCTATGGAGTGGGCGGAGATGGCGCTACTTTGAACGGTGAAGATGGCGCTGCTTTGGCTGTGGAGTGGGCGGAGATGGCGCCGTCTAGGAGTGATAAAGATGGCGATGCTTGCTTGGCCACAGAGCGGCAGAGATGGTGTGCCGGCTTTGGTGGTGGAGCGCCGGTTCCACGGGCCCAGCTGCCCTCTTCTGTGCGTGGCCAAAAGAAGAAACCTTCGTCTATTCAAACTCAAAAACACAATATATATAAAAGGCGTTACCCACCCACTCCATTTTTGCATCGTTGGTTTTTTTTCCGCGTCTCCATGGAAAGGCAAACATATTCCAGGTATGTGTTGATTCCAGGGTTCCGAGCTAGGAAAACGCATTCCTCCTTTGACTATCTGACCGTTTTCTCCCGATCCCCATTAGGGTTTCAACGAGAGACTTCATCTGGTTGAGGCTGATTTTTCGGCTACCGTGTAAACTCATTGTGTTTGCTCAGCATCCGTTTCTCTTTAGGGTTTCTACAGTATATATGCTGGTGCAATTAGGTTGTCCTTCTTAGTTCAAGACAAAGACTTTCCCTGTTGAATCCATACCTCTTTCATCATGTCGAGCAGAAGCGAATCATCCTCGAGCCAACCAGATTCTTCAGTCAAACGCAGGCGGCTCGTATCCAGAGTATGTCTCTAACCATCTCTTAATCTTCGAAATGGTATATCCAGAGTATGTCTCTAACCATCTCTTAATCTTCGAAATGGTGACTCTTCTTTTCTCATAACGCTCCTCCTCTTTTCTTTTTCTTAGTGTGAACAAATACCCGGTTCTTGCGGTAACTCCCCCATCCGGATTATCCGAGTTAAGAAGATCATACCGGTACGCTTTTGTTGACCAATGAATATTTATTTGTTACCACCAGCGAGTGACAAATAGGGATTTTCTTTTGTGTAGAGATATTCAACTGAAACATGTGTGACCGTTGTGGATGATGACGACCTGGCCACCCCTCTTCCTTCAAATCCGAGCACACCAAATACTGCAGATCCAACTGCTGCAGATCTGGAGAGCGCTGATTTAGGTATCTCTTGTTATGAATACCCCAATGCAGGTTTGTCATTCGAAGTCCGCATGAGATGCTTATCTTCCAGCTACCGAGACATTGGTGGATTCCTGGTGCGGAAGGAATTTGTGGCTCTGTACATGAAAATATGGAGAAGATATGGCCACATTGCCACTAGGAACGTGGTACAGCGTTGCTCGTCTGCCTTGGTTACCACATTGAACTGTCTCCTTCCCATGATTGTTGAAATGAAAGGCATATCCATCCGTGACGTCACAGAATCAACCGTTGAAAAGTGGGAAAACATGGTGTCTACCTGTGAATCCCTGGATTTTAACGTAAGTTGGTTGCGGCATCGCCTTGGCATCGTGAAGGTTGATAGGGCCGGTATCCTCTCTAACATCGTTCATGCTACAAAAACTGCGTTGGAAGAGGAAAAGGCTCTGACCGCTGAATCTCGAAAGGTGGAACAGGCAATCCAGGACTTGAAATGTAGGACCAAAAGATATCAGAACAGGTTGAAGATGATGCTTTCAAGGAACTACAATCTATTGGATGGTCTTTTATGAGTTTTTCATTTTGAACATGTGGCTATGAGCCGCCTGGCTCTTTTTTTTTTTTTTTTTTTTGAAATGTATGGGTTTGAAGGAATAAGAGAATTTTCATTAATATGCTTTGACTAAATGAAATTTGATAATTGGGATGCATGGGAAATGAAAAAAATGTCTGGCTAGCCATGCTATGAAATGGCGGAGAGTGGGGCAATAGTCATGCGTAGTATGCCTTGAGCCATTTTCCATTGATGACTGCTTATAACTTTCCTCCGTCTTCTTTGATGACTTTGTAGTATCCACTTCTATACGCTTTGGTGACCACATATGGCCCTTCCCACTTTGGGGAGAATTACGGCGCGTACATGTCTTGTTGGATGTGCTTGGCGGTTTTCAACACCAGATCCCCTACTTGGAAAACTCGAGGCTTCAAAGCTTTGTCGTATGCTCTGGAGACCCTATCTCTGTATGCTTGAGCATGTTCTTCAGCTTTAGTTCTTCTGGAATCCAAAGTGTCCAATTCCGCTATCCTGGCACTCGACGCTTCGGCTTCGTTCCATCGGACTCCACTTGCCATGGCAATCCTAGCCGATGGGATTCTAATTTCTGCTGGGAGAATGACGTCTTCTCCGTAGACAAGAGAATAAGGAGAGGCGCCAGTAGATCTCCTTAGTGATGCAAGATATGCCCAAAGCGCCATTGGCAGTTGTTCGTGCCATGTCCGAGGATTATCGTGTACTGTCCGGCTGAGAATTCGAATTAAAGTCTTGTTGGTGCTCTCGGCTTGCCCATTTCCTTGGGGGTAGTAAATGGTGGAGAAGACTTGCTTAATTCCATATTCTTCGAGTAATTCCCGTACTTGCTTGTTGGCGAAGGGAGTACCGTTGTCAGTTATGATGTGCTTAGGCACGCCAAACCGACAAATGATGTATTCTTTATGAACGCTGCAATTGTGGCTCCAGTAGTCCCTCGTAAAGGGATGGCTTCGACCCATTTGGTGAAATACTCTGTTGCGGTTATTATATACTCATGCTGTTTTGATGATGGCGGGTTGATCTTCCCAATAATATCGAGTCCCCAGCTATAAAACGGCCACGAACTACTTACCGAATGCAGGGGAGTAGAGGGTGCGTGGATAATATTTCCATGAATTTGACATTTGTGGCATCTTTGAACAAAAGCAGCAGCATCGCCCTCCATGGTCGGCAAGTAATATCTCTCGTGTATTTGGAGAAACAACTTGTTTTTCCCTTGGTGCTCGCCTTCGTGCATTTCTTTCAGCATGATTGGGATTTCTACCTCGCCCAGACATCGTAATAAATCTCCTCCAAAACTTTTACGATACATGATTCCTTCATGGAGTATGAATCTCTTGGATCTTTGCTTCATCTTTATTGCGTCTTTCTTGCTGGTAGGGAGTACGCCGTCGCGAAGATAATTGATGTACGGCTCTTTCCAGTCCCTAGCGTGGCTAACATTGAAAACTTCCAATTGATGCGGTGGTGTTTGGCAATTGGAGCAAGATCCTTGGAGCAATCGAGATTGAGCCTCCATTTCCGGCCAGTAGTAGCCAAGGCGTTGCAAACGACGATAAAGTGTTACCACCAACATTTTCCCGCAAATTTCGCTATGAATATGGTTAAGTTGCTGTTGTGCCTCTTCATCTCCGAGGCATCTTGACAGGGAGCCATCTGGGTTCCAGTGGTACAACATCCCGTGAATCATGAAGAAGTTTTGTAAGGTTTTGAGACTGACCTTTCCTTGAAAGCGAGCTGTTAAGCTCTTGGATGATCGGTGTTCTCCAATCACTGGCTTCAGTCCCCTTGGATTGTGAAAGCCATGTTGATGCCACGGTCCGTCTCTTCACCGTCAGGGTTTCTTCCAAGCCTTCGAACTGCAGCTTTGATGCTAATGTGTCTAGACAATCGGCATGTTTGTTGTTGTTGCGGCCAACATGAGTTCTGGTTGCATCAGCGAAGTAATTTAACAGCTTTTGCGCCTCAGATCTATACGGGGCCAGCGTCACCTCTTTCAGTGCGCATACTCCATTCATCTGGTTAACCAATAATTTAGAATCACCTCTTATTTCCAGACGTGTGAATCTAGCTTGCTTGGCTAATGACAACCCTATGAGAAAGGCTTCATATTCTGCTGAATTATTGGTGCAATGAAAGTCTAGCTTGAAGGAATGCGAGAAAACTTCACCGGTTGGGGATACTAGAACCACGCCCGCTCCTCCAGTATTATTGATAGGGGTGGCGGAGCCATCAAAAAATAGTAGCCACGCTTCCTCTTTGACAAAACAGATTTCCGGAAACTCTCCAGGAAGGTCTTCGTGCAGTGCTGTGGTACCCTCTCCTGGGAAAGCTGCTAGTAAATCCGTGACCGCTTGTCCTTTGATAGCTCTTGGGGAAGCACACGTTATATCAAGCTCTGACATTTGGAGGAGCCATTTGGCTGGCCTTCCTATCAGGGCCGGTTTTGAAAGCAAGAACTTCACAGGATCGGACTTAGATATCAGCACCACTTTGTTTGAGAGCATATAATACCTAAACTTCTGAATGGAGTGAATCAAAGCTAGGCATGCTTTTTTTTGCCTTAGGATATATGAGTTCAGCATCTCTCAAAGTCCGACTGAAGTAGTATATAGGGTGCTCAATTCCTTCATCATCTTCTTGGGCGAGAAGAGCTCCGACAGCAGTATCACTAAAAGCAGTATAGATACACAACGGTATTTCTTGTACAGGAGATTTCATGACGGCTGGGGATGACAGTATCTGTTGAATCTTCCAAAAAGCCTCTTATTATAGCGTCGTCCAAACAAAACTTGCTCCCTTCTTCAGCAAGGGGGTGAATGAAGCAACAATCTGAGCTAAACCCGGTATAAAACGCCGAATGTAGTTTACCTTACCCATGAAGCTCTGGAGTTCTTTCACAGTTTGTGGAGGCGGCATCGTGAGGATGGCTTAGGTTTTGGCTGGGTCGACTTTGATTCCCTCGGCGGTCACCTGGAAACCTAAAAATTTGCCCGAAGAGACGCCAAAAGCACACTTCAAAGGATTCATCGTTAGTTTGTATTCGCGACACCTTTCAAACACCTGTCGCAGAACCTCTGTATGGGCCGCTCGGGTTTTTGATTTGACTACTATATCATACACGTAATCTTCCACTTGCTTGTGCATCATATCATGGAAAATTGCGGTCATGGCGCATTGGTAGGTGGCGCCAGCATTTTTCAAACCAAAAGGCATCACAATATAGTAAAAGTTTCCGAGAGGAGTTCGAAAAGCTGTCTTACTTGCGTCATGCTCATACATATTTATTTGATTGTAGCCGCTGTAACCATCCATGAAAGAAAACATGCCGTGTCCACTGGTGGCGTCTACCAGCATATCAATGTTGGGAAGAGGGAAATCATCCTTGGGGCAGCATTTGTTCAGATCCCTAAAATCGACACAACACCTGATTTGTCCGCTCTTCTTCTTTACCGGAACCACATTGGCCAACCAAGTGGGATGGTGGATAGGTTTGATGAAACTGGCTGCTAGAAATTTTTGAATCTCAATCTTGATCCGTTCCTCTACGTCGTGTCTGAACTGTCTCGGAGATTGTTTGACCGGTTTGGATCCGGGTATTATATATAGGTGATGAGTGACCAGTCTTTCATCCAAGCCAGGCATTTCCTCATATGTCCACGCAAATACATCTTGATATTCTTTAAGAAGATCCACAAGTTTTGCACGTTCATCGGTACATAGAGTCGAGCTGATAGAGACGGGCCGTGGAGATTCCTCGCTTCCGATGTTGACAACTTCGAGTTCATCTGTGGTGGAGTTGGTTCCGTCCTGCAGTTGTCGTGGTGCATCCGGCACCTCCTCTTGTGGCTCGTTGCTGTAATTGCATTCCATTTGGCGGAGAGACTGGGTGGTAGTCTCCACTGCTAATTGCTAACAGCGGCGCCGATATACGGTTTTCCCTTTTTCGTCATGACTTGCAATAAAAGCTTGGTCCCGTTTGGTATGAGTATAAGCCATATTTCTGTTTGATGATGGGAAATTGGCGTGCTTTTCCTTTGGAGAGATGGCGCGAGATTGGGTCTCTTTGTGCAGCGATACAAGCCTGTCCTCTTCTTCAATTGACGTCCATATCGGGAGTGGAGTGCAGTGAACCTTGTCTGACGAGTCCCGCAAATTTTCCTTCGGTTCGAACATATCCATACCACAGATTGGTACATAAGAAGATAATGACGCGGGAATGCGAATAACTTATTCATTCAACATGGTCTTTAGGCACTAGTGATATGTTGAAGGAATGATCCTGTTATCGTGGAACCACGGTCTTTCCAGTATCATCTGGTAGTCTGGCTCCTTCTCGATTACCTCGAACTTTACCTTCGAATGGATTGGTCCCACTGACAGATTCAGGTTGATGTATCCATACATGCTGGTTTGGTTGCCTTCGAAATCCGTCATCATGGTAGGCTATCGTATAACTTTGCTTGGCCGCACCTTGGCTGTACTGAGCATTCTGAGAGTAATAACATTGGAGGACGCCCCCGTGTCGATGAGGGCCCTTTTGAACTCCGAATCCTTGATGCGAGCAGTGACGTGTAGGGCCCGGTTATGTCCTTCTTCTGCCATCATGTCGTCTTTAGTAAATGTAACATTGTTGACGGACATCTCTGATATTCTCGAAGTTTCCGAGCATAAAGGAACCAAACACGCGTCTAGGGTTATTTGATTAATCGCAGTAAATGTATCCGCTCGATGGTACTTTGAAAGGTGCAAAAGTTCACATAAACTTTCCACCAACACGGCTGCTTCCTGGTCTACCGGTTTCTGATTGGTGGTGAAATTGTTGACTTGAGAACGATCATCCGGGACGTCAGTCCCCAGTGTTGGAATCTTCGGGGCGGGTGAACCGCTCAAATCTGATGTCAATCTGACAAGAAAGTTGAGTATGTTGTTTATCGTCTCCTTCATCAGGTCCATGTTCCTTGTGTGGATCTCCTGAACCCATGCCAATTCGGCCAACCTTGGGATTTCTTCACTGGTTGCACCATTAGGTGCAGCGTTGGGAGGAGGGATGCCGCCATTCGCCAGAGTATGAGTGGAATTTGGAATCGTGGAATCAGTTCTAAGACCAACCATCTTCTGAAAAGTTGGAGTTGCAACCGAGAGATTTAATCTCCCACTGTGGTCGCCAATTATTTGTGGGTGAAAACTGTTTCAGCTGGTTTTGGTAATTTTGGGTGTGTGGATGAGAAAAAAGTCTAAACCCTAAACAATGCACTGCACGGGAGTACTTTTGATTCGAGAGATCAATCTGTACAATCCTGGCCTAAACCAAGAAATGGTCGTTCCAGGCTTGCTTCGGTCACAAAGTGAAGGAGAAGGGTTGGTCTTAGGGAGGGAAGCGAAGAAGGTGTTGAGACCAGAATGGTTAATTCGAAGGTGTGGCTATTTTATGACTTGTATCGAAACTGAACCGGCTTGCGTAATGAAAAGCTATCGCTTCTTTGGTGATTTCTGGATACTGTGTTGTTCTCTGACTAAAACTTGTTGTTTGGTGGAAATAGGTGAAACCTATTTATACAAGTCATAATGAAACGTATCCTGGTCTCGTAGGAAGTGGTAACGATTGAGTGATGGAAGAGTGGAGTAACGTTTAACCGTCGAAAACCGTGCTTCAACGATGAAGGAAGTGGATCCGTTTACAACCATTACTTCTTGCCGCCACTAACTGTCCAGCTTCCTGACACTTTCTTATAACAGGCGTATTACACGCCGCGCGCTGTAAACCGCCAGATCAATACCCTGATGAGTATCCCCCAGTTTGTGACACGTTTGATGTCTCGAGTGTTTTCGTTGAAAACATGTAACAGTTTGCTACGTATGGCAAGTCAAAGTCAAGAGACTTGCCGCAGGAAGATAACATGTGATGCTATTAGGCTTATCTCGGCTGGTCACCTAAAACTTGCCGCAAGCCTATCAGTTCGGTGGCGAACTTGGACGACTGAGATCGTATTTCATGAGGAAGGGTAGCCATTGATTATGGCTACATCCTATTGGCGCGTAATAATGGCACGGTGGCGCCATTGGCACATGCCAATGGTATAGTGGCACCTTTAGCGCATGCCAGTGGCACTGCGGCATGGCTGGCATAGTCCGTGCATGCCGGTGGCACGGTGGAATGGATGGCATAGCCTGTGCATGCCAGCGGCACGATGGTGCAAGTAGCGCCTGGCGTAGCCACGACCACTAGATTTTGGCACATTGGTGTTAGACTCCAATGTGGTATGGCAACATCAGTTTCAGTGGCCACATCAATCCCAATGCTCTGTGGAACATTATTTGGCTTGGTTGGCGTAGCAACTTTGCCTAAATTAGGGTTTGGCATGCCGAAACCCTAATTAGCGCATATGGTATGCGGCATGCGGTAGGTGGCACGTTTGGCATGCCGTTGGCATGTTGGCGCGGTTTTGGGAAGCCAACTTAGTATGGCGACCTCTCGACATAATTTCCACCTCTTTTAAAGTTGTGGCGGGTTTAGAGCAACATGATTGGTCAATAAAAGTAGGGGGCCGGCCAAGCATGGGCGTGGCCACCCTTTTGGTGCGCGTGGCAAGTTTAATGCGACCTGATTGGTCGATAAAAGTTGTAGTTGCAGGATTTCCTACACTACACCCCTCATTAGATTCAACACAATTAATCCATTTGAAGATGAATAACTATGAATTTGATTGATTATTTTCTTGAAATGTTTACAAAGAAAGATAGAACAGAATTAAGGAAATTACAATCACTCTAGATTTTCTCTCTCCTAATGACTTGCTTAACAATTCAAAAAGACCTCTCTCACAACAGATTTACTCAACCCTTTATATAGGGTATTACATAGTGGATGACAGCTAAGCTGTCCTTTATTTTCGGGAATGACTCGCGAAGTATCGCAAGTGTATAAGTGTTCATCTTCGCGACACTCCTAAATCTCGCCAAATCTTCACACTTTTCTCATGTTCTGGCTGTCGTCATTCATTGCGTCATTTATATTATTTCCCTGCGACACCTTCGCAATGCTGTCGTTTATTGATCTCGCAAGATATTGATGTCGCGATATTCTGATCCTACATCTTGCCTCTTCTCATGTCTTCTCTGCGAAGGAGAGAATGTCATGAGAATTATCATTTTGAAATGTCGCCACCGTTTATTTTCTATCCATTTTTTTTTTACCGACAAGATTCCGTGAATTTAGGAATGGCTGTTTACACGTATCTAAAATTTTACTTTTTACCGACTCATCCGGTTACTCTTCTCCCATCTATTTAAAGAGGAGTTCCCTTTGAAAATTCTTCTCTTCTTTTACTTCATCTTCTTTATTGTCTGCAACTTTTCTCTGCCGTTTTCCTTCATCGTCTTCTTCATCGTCTTCCTGCTATAATTCTTCTCCTGTTGTTTTCTATGGCATCAAGGTCTCATTGATTTTACTAATTTTGATTATTTCATGATTGATTTCTCTTATTGTAGTCTTTTATTTGGATATTACTCTTCTTTTAATGTTTCTCCTACCATTTTTATTTCAAAGAAGAACAAGCCCAAAGACCAAATTCACTGCTTACGAACCCTAACATTTCTTCGGGTTCACAATCGAAATCCTTTGCTTCTAAAGGCAGCCTGCGAGTAGCAAGGTATTTAAGAAACATTTACTCTTTTAATAACAATATTGTTGCCTCTGTTTCTTATTTAACTTGTGATTCGCAGGATGACAAAAATGATGGTAGATCTCCCAAGAGGTCTCGCCATTCTAAACCAGTTGTACTCCCGTTTCCTTTCCTGGGTTTAAACTTATTACTTCTCCTATAGTACCTTCGCAGGACAATCCTCCTTCTCTAGCGATCGCTTCGCGAAATAAACCAACTCCTTCTTCTCAAGATAATCTGTCTCCTCTGCGATATCCTCGCAAGACAAATCAATCCCTGAATTTTCCGTCGATGAAATTCTTCAAAATGAACCTTTCTCCACTTTTACTCTTAATACTTCGTCTCGCCCCACCCGTTAATCGGGTTTCTTCAATCGGCATTCTTATAACCAAGAATGATTCAACTTTTCCCTCCTCCTCCTCTGAGTCTATCCCTCTTACCAAAGAAAACTTAGAAGGGATAGATGTAGCTTTCAAAACTTTATCAGACGTCATGAATGACGCGAAGAAAACCTCCACTGATTCTATTAGGTCTAGTGTTTTTGAATCCTTGAGTAAATATTTTGGTTCTGACACATTGTCGCGAACATCTCTGGAGCAAGAAATTAAGGTCTTGAAAAATAGCCTTCTCAACATTTCACTGGATCGCGACAATCTTCGCAAGAAGAACGAAGAATTAAAAGGTATATTTTTACCCCTTTTTTTTTTTTTTTAAACTCAAACCCTTGTTCGCCCTTCAAGCTTTAAACCAGAAACGAAAAATGGAGATATATCAGTTGGAATCTACTGTTGAAGAAGTTCGAGTTGATAAAGATGCTTGGATGGAGCAATATAATCAATTAGATAATCTTCATACATATGCTGTTGATCAAATAGATAACCTTTCTAAAGAAAATGCCGATTTAGCTCGAAACACGATTCGTTAAGTAATGACTTATCTCGCCTCTCGTATTCTTTGACTAAAGCTAATCTAGAGTTGGAAACTTTATCGATGAGAATGGAACTCTTTCTCAAGAGAAGCGAACTCTATTAAACAAGGTAGCAGTTTACTCGCAAAGCAATATGATATTTGTCAAAAATTATGTAAAGAGCAAGAACAATCTCTTCGTTCATTGGAGAGTCATCTTGCGAAGTTATCACGAGAAGGATAAACTCATTCGGGGTAGAATAACCTTAAGTGTAAAAGCAAACCAACTCAAAGATCAATGTTCCCTATTAGAAAAGTCCAATTCTTCCCTTGCAAAAGAAAATGCCATACTTGTTTCTAACGAAAAAATTGGCGAGCTCGTCTGAAAGGATTAGTTGGAGATAATTTTGACAACGCCATGGATCAACTGGAGAATAGTTGTTCAGCTTTAACCCAGCATCTTATCTCGCAAAAGGAAGGTAGTCATAGAAGTTGTCTGCCTCATCTATTCTTCTTTTATTGGGCCTTCATATTTTTGTTTATTATAATATTTTTTTGTTCTTATTTTTTGTTTCGCAGAATCTGAGAAAAATCTTCACTCCTCCATTACTGCTTTGAAATCCGACCACTCAAAAACTCGCAAGGAGAATAAAATGCTTGTTACTTCCCTTATGCATTCTCGCGACAGGGCAGAAAGAAGATTCGACTATATGTGCAACTTTAAAAATATAGAGAGTAAAAACCAGCAGAAAGCGCTCCTTCGTCAACTTCATCTTAAAGCTGAAGTTCTTGTGAATGATGTTTTACTCTCTAAACCTCTTGATCCTGTATCTATCGCACCTATGGAAGTAAGTGATGATGAAGTTCCTGATTCCCCTGATAGCGATTATGATTATGAAAGCTGCGAGGAAGTCACTAATAATGAAATTTTCAATAAGAATCCGAATGAAGGAATTTCTAATGAAAATCCTCCAACTGGCGAAGATGAAGCTGATAAGATTGTTGAGGAACATTTATCATCTCCTACTGCCGAGAATGCCAATGTAGATGTAGAAAATTAATCTACTCCTGTAATTTTATATCTTCCAGCTCTTTTTTACGTATGACTTTTTGCATGGGATGTTTTTCAATTTCTCGTTGAAGTACTCTTTTTGATTGGAAAGACCAAGTCCCTTGATGAATAAACCCTTATCTTCTCTTTCTATCTCATTTTAGATTTGCAATTTTACTCTCGCAAGTATGTTTGCTTACCTTTATTTATGTTGAAATTTATCGTTGCGACAAGACCGCAGGATATCTTCACAAATGAAGAAATCTATTGATCTTGTCTTATCATTGATTGTGTGGTCTTATTTTGCCTTCCTAATTAAAGGTCTTATTTCGCCACCCCTCGTTGCGACAAAATCGCAGGACATCTTTACATTTTCATGTAATGACCCATTGACCTTGTCTTATCATTTCTTAAGTATTTTTGCCTCTGCAGGATATTTTATTTGCGACAATATGACAGGCTTAAATACTCTTGCGAATGTAAAATCCCATGACATTGCCGTCTTCGCGACGAAATCGCAGGACGTCTTTACATTTTCATGTAAAAACCCATTGATCTCGCCTTATCATTGCGTTAGTATTATTGCCTCTACAGGATCATCGCACAAATATGACAAGCCTAAATTTCCTTGCGAAAATAAAGCCTCATGACATTTGCGTCTTTTGACACTTATCAGCTCCCTAATAGAGGGTGCCGCCCTTATCTTCTCCCTGGTTGCCCCTTCAAGGAGGCGTACATCGGCCATACAAGACTAGCTCCTCCCATCCGGTCTTAACAACAACTAGTTGTTTTCGCAGCCTCTTATCCCTTATACCTATATGGTTTATGGTTACGAGACTGCACCCTAAGTGGAGTTTTCTTCGGGCCGAGTGCAGTATATACCAAGACTTGCCAAGAATGGCCGAGACACTTCAAATGCCCCAGGCACTCTTGGCTCAACCGTGTACCCCGGCGCCTTCAGCATACACTGACTCCTTGGAAGAGATCCTCGGGCGTCCAACCGGGTATAACCTTATATATATAGTTGGAAATCCAAGGTATCTCTCCTGGATAGGCTTTCATGGGCCTCAAATCTCCATGACTCAGGTTCCAGGAGCGGTGTAACCTTTCCCCTGAGCCATGTCAAGAGATACCCCCTTATATGACGCACTTTAGGTCTTACATTTGCCTCTTGCGAAATATCATTCGCGAACTAAGGTGTACGCCATAAAGGTTCGTCCCATTCACTCACTCATTCATTTTTGTTAATTCATTTAATCATTCATTTTCTGTAATGTATTGCTTGCGAGACATTCACACAATCTTTCTTTGTTTTATTCAACCTCGCAATCATTCTATCGCAAAAACATTTCATCCAAATTCATTTCATTTCATCCATCTTTTATGGATAATACTTCTTGAGATACAAACTATTCCATGGTCTATCCAATCTTTGTCCTACATCTCTCCCTTCAGGATCCATTAATCTATATGCCCCTGTGCCAACTATTTCCTTAATGATATAAGGTCTATCCCATTTTCTTGCCAATTTGCCACCACTTTCACGCTGATATATTGGTGTCTCTCGTAGCACCAGATCTCCTGGTTGAAATTCACGTATCTTGACACGTTTGTTATATTCTCTGGCCAATCTTCGCTGATAATTCTCCATATGTTGTAGTGCTCTCTCTCTTTTTTCTTCTAATTCATCTAATTTGATTAAAATATTACCCGCACTAAGATTTTTCTCCCAAGCTTCTTTCTTTGTTGTTGGAATCATAACTTCTGTCGGGAGTACATCTTCAACCCCATATGTTAAACAAAAAGGTGACATGCCTGTAGCTTCTCTTCTAGTTGTATTATAAGCCCATACTGCATTGGGCACTTGTTCGCACCATCCTTTATTGAATCCCTCTAACTTCTTCTTCAATATGTCTGCAATTGTTTTATTTGTTGCTTCTCTGGCCATTAGCCTGTGGGTATAGAGGAGTTGATTTTCCACATCGTATCTGAAATGCATTAAGCAGCAATTCTATATTTTGTCCTTCAAACTGTTTCCCATTGTCAGATACCAACTGTGCTGGAATCCCAAATCTGCATATAATGTTCTCAAATATGAAAGTAAAAACATCTTTATCGCGAATGTGTTGTACCGCTTTCACCTCTGCCCATTTTGTGAAATAATCAGTAGCGACAATTAGATATCTTCTCTCCCAGTCCTGGTAGGAATGGTCCCACAATATCTAAGCCCCATTTTCCAAAAGGCCACACACTTGTTGAAGAATTCAATGGCGCTCCCGGTGCATGTATCTTCTTCCCATGTCTTTGGCAATCTTCGCAACGCCTTGATATTTGTTTCGCGTCCTCATGCATATACGGATAGTAATAGCCCTGCATTTTTGCTTTATGTGCTAAAGATCTTCCACCACTATGATTACCAGCATCCCCACTATGCAACATCTTCAATATGGTTTCTCCTTCCTTCCTTGTTACACATCTGAATGAAGGTCTATTAAAAGATCGTCGGTATAGTACTCCATCTCTTAATTCATAATTTGTTGCATGGCTTTTTAATTTGTGTGCCTCTAATCTATTTCTTGGTGTTTCTCCTTTCATCAGGTATGCATGAAGTTCTGTTCTCCAATCTTCTTCGCAAAGTGTTTGTGTTCCATCTTCTATTAGCATTATATCTGTTTCCTTCTCTTCTTCTTTATTAATTGAGGGTGTTAAAAGTGTTTGTATTTTTATATTTCTCGCAGTGGATCTGTCATCATACTTGATATAAAGGCAAAAGCATCTCATGAGTCTATTGTTTCTCCTTGATATATGTCTCCATTTTATTTTCTAGATCCGCACCGATGGCTCGTCAACAAGTTTCTTGTACTTTTGCAAAGATAATTCATTTGTAGTATATTCCTCTTTTATTTGGCGAATAGCCAATTGCGAATCACTGGTAATCCTCACATTTTTCAATTTCATTTCTATTGCGAATTGCAAAGCATGTATTATAGCTTCATATTTTGTTTCATTATTGGTTGACGCAAACTCTAACCTGAAAGAAAAAGCCATTTTATTGCCTTCTGGTGATATCACAACAATTCCAATCCCATTACCTTCTCCATTTGATGACCCATCTACTAATATTTCCCATCTATTTGGCTCAGTTAACAAGTCTTTTGGATCTCCATGTTCTTCTTCTACGTCCATCATTTCTTCTCTTTGGTTCATCCTCTTCCAAAGGAAATTCTCGCTAGAAAGTCTCATGACCACTTGTGATTTTGGTGAAGATAATATTTCGTATTTGAGTTTGCAATGACTTATTTGGGCATTCCATCTTTCAACTCTTCCCGATCTTTTTGAATTTTTCATTACTGATTCGATTGGTATTTTTGTCACTACCTTAACAATGTGTGCTTGAAAGTATATGCGAAGTTTAAATGTTGCGTAAACTAATGCCAAGATTAGTTTTTCAATTTTTGAGTAATTCCTTTCAAGATTTGAAAGTTTTGCTGATGTAATAGATTGGTTTATCTAACCCTGCGTCCACTCGCAGCAATACTGCACTTAATGCATGCGAGGTCGTCGCAAGATAGATCAATAATTCTTCTCCTGGTTCTGCTTTTTGTAAAATTGATATATCCATTAAATGTTCCTTTATTCCTTGTAAAGCTTTCTCACACTCGTCTGTCCATCTAAACTTTGATCCCTTTTTGAGAATGTTGAAAAAGTGCTTGCATTTATCAGATGATCGCGAGATAAACCTTCCTAGTGAAGCTAGTAACCCATTTAACTTCTGAACATCTTTTACTGTCGCAGGTGTTGGCATATCGCGAACTGCTTGTACTTTCTCTGGGTCGACTTGGATTCCCTCTTTTGATACGATGTAACCTAAAAATTTTCCCGATGCAACTCCAAAGGTGCATTTTTCTGGATTTACTTTGATGTTGAAATGTCTCATTTGTTCAAAAATTTCTTTCAGATCTTGTATGTGGTCTTTTGCTTTCTTAATTTTTATTAACATATCATCTACATACACCTCTAGTGTTTTGTGTATCCATCTCGCGAACACCTTTTCCACCATTCTTTGGTATGTTGCTCCGGCATTTCGCAAACCAAACGGCATTTTTGTATAACAATATAATCCTCTTGGAGCAAAGAAAGCAGTATGTTCTTGATCTTCTTCGGCGAGAGGAATTTGATTGTAACCTTTATATCCATCAAGAGATGATATCCTTTCGTTTTCTATGTGCTTCAACCAATTGTGGAATATCTCAGTAACGGAAACTATCTTTAGGACAAGCTTTGTTTAGATCGGTAAAATCTATACAAATTCTTATCCCTTTTTTCTTCTTTGGGACTATAACCATATTCGCTATCCATTCGGGATATTTTGCTTGTCTAATGATTCCTGCATCTAGCATTTTCTCGCAATTCTTCTTCTATTTGAGGATGATATGTTTGTTGCGATCTTTCTAATTCTTTGTTTGAATGGTTTTACATTTCTCACAATTTCCAATTTATGACAAGCCACGATGGATCTATACCAGGTATTTCATCCATATCCCACGCGAAAATATCTTTATAATCTCGCAGACAAATCAATAGTTTTCTTTCTTCATCTACTTCCATTTTAGTCCCAATTTTTAACATCTTGGGTTCTTCTTCGATTCCAACATTCACTTCTTTTGTTTGTTCTCACTGCGATATAACTAGCTTTCGGTTCTCCCATAGGGGTTGGTCCTTTCATTTCCTTATCCTGCGAGATTGCGCCAGGTATCCCTTTTCATTCTTTTGCTCTTACCATGTAAATTTTAAACTCTTCTTCTTTCTTAGCTGCTTTTACCATCTTCTTGCGATCTCTTCGTTTCTTCACTTGTTCTTCATAATACTTCACTTCGATTTGATGATATATTCTTCCTTTATCAATATCCCCTCTGATTTCACCAATTCCAGTCGACATAGGAAATTTAATACACTGATGAAACGTTGACGCTACAGCTTTAATTGCATGTACCCATGGTCTCCATAACAACACATTATACCGCAATTCCATATCCACTATACTCAATGTCACATGTGTTTCAATTTCTCCAAGCAGAATTCGTAATTTTATCTCTCCTTTAGGTTTTGTTATGGATTTACCAAAACCATGGATATAATACGCCGGGGAAATCATTTCTTCATCTTTATATCCTAATTTTTTATAAGTATGGTAAAACATGATACTCACCAAACTCCCTGTATCCACCAAGGTTCTATTTACTGCCCATTCTTCCGCTGCTTTTGCCGATTCTTTTCCATTTTTGCATGCATTTATTGTGATCACTAACGGGGATGTATAACTCAAACCCTCTTTAGGTACCTCTCTTTCTTGTGAATGTTATTTTCTGCTTTTCCCACTCTTTCAAAGACGATGTCTTCTCTCCATCTATAATCTTCTTCCCTTCAAAATCTCGTTTATGTATTCTTCCTCTAATGTTTTCATGAAATTCATTAATCATTGCTTTTGTAATTGTATTGTACTCCGTATTTTCATCATATTCCTTGTTTTTTAACTTCTCTACTTCATCTAATTTCACATTTTTCTCTCTCATTTTCTTGATTCGGATAATTTTAGCTGCAATCTTTTATCTTCAATCCTGTTTCAGTCCCTGTTTCTAGCGCATATGTAGTTGCAGGATTTCCTACACTACACCCCTCATTAGATTCAACACAATTAATCCATTTGAAGATGAATAACTATGAATTTGATTGATTATTTTCTTGAAATTTTTACAAAGAAAGATAGAACAGAATTAAGGAAATTACAATCACTCTAGATTTTCTCTCTCCTAATGACTTGCTTAACAATTCAAAAAGACCTCTCTCACCACAGATTTACTCAACCCTTTATATAGGGTATTACATAGTGGATGACAGCTAAGCTGTCCTTTATTTTCGGGAATGACTCGCGAAGTATCGCAAGTATATAAGTGTTCATCTTCGCGACACTACTAAATCTCGCCAAATCTTCACACTTTTCTCATGTTCTGGCTGTCGTCATTCATTGCGTCATTTATATTATTTCCCTGCGACACCTTCGCAATGCTGTCGTTTATTGATCTCGCAAGATATTGATGTCGCGATATTCTGATCCTACAAAAGTAGTGGGCTGTCCAAGCATGGGCGTGGCCACCCTTTTGGTGCGTGTGGTAGGTTTAATGCGACCTGATTGGTCGACAAAGGAATAAGGGCCGGTAGGGTAGTATGGGGCGCGGCTAAGTGGCGCTGGCTAGCCTATGGCGTGGCCACGCTCCCTCTCATTCCTGCTCCTACTCCGCGGCTCCGTTATTCTCTGTTTTCTGATTTTGAGTAGGACTTTGTACCTACTAATCCACGACGGATCAATTGCTTAGTTGCTTTAAGCATAATTTCGACCAGCGGGGCCTAATATACTGCGCAGGGCGCACAAACCCTAATTTTTGCAAATTAGTTAGATTCATAAGTTTTGTGAATTATCACAAGATTGATTGAATTCTATGTGTTGACACAAAATTCTTTATTTACATAGAGCAGTATTCTTTTCGACTGAGTATTTCGTGTAAGGACCTTACTCTTGATACTTGGAGATTTGTGCTACTCTACTGTGAGTGCACACAAATCCGTCATGCTATACCAATATTAAGGGTTCTGCCGGGGAACATAACACATGAAAAGTACTCAGAGGGTCTTACATTAATGAATAATATAAACAAGGTGTTGAAATTTACAGAGTATCTGGGATTTTTGCTACATGCGCCAGTCTATATAAATTTCATGCAAATATATTGAACGGCTCAATAGATGCGCCAGTGGAGAGGTTGACACTCATCACTTTTACATGGCTCCGTTTCTTTGCAGAGTGACGGCACATTAGATGTTTGGTTTTACAAATTTAACCCTGAACTAGAAACCACCATCAACCGAAATGTACCTTCATTTAGGTTTGAGTAACCGTACCTAAACGTGTACACTTAGTCGGTTCAACAATAGTTAACCAATGGTTAGCCATATGAACACTTTCATATTAACCTTATTCACCTTTACCATAACTAGTTCAAATGACTCAAATGAACTAGTTAGAGAGTTGTTCAATTGCTTAGATATCATAGTAGTATACAAGACACAATCGAAGAAAAATCGATTTTGATTCACTCGAATCAATTCATGAAAATTATAGCCACGGTTTGCAAAGATTGCATTCCTTATTATATAAATGTTTTAGTTCATGAACAAACCAATTTTAGAGAGTAACCTGCTTAAGTATGCAAACATGTACGCATACTTAAGTGACCGGATTGAGTTTGTTTTTTACTTTCAAACTCCAGCAGAAATTCACGGACGTGAAACTTCCTCCAGTACGACCGCCAGTATGCGTACATGTACGCATACTTTAGGTTCCCGTTTTTGGACTTTTACACAAATGTGAGAACACACTATGTTTATATCCAAACATGGTTACTTGTTCTAAACTCTCATTTCAATCATTGAAACTTTCTTAGAGGATGTTAAAATAATTGTTATCCACAAACTATTATCATCAAAGCGATTTTCAAGTTATTGTAATAATCAACATGACTTACGTCACGAGTAAAGATGAGCTTGGCTAAAGCGAAAGCTTACCAACACATATTTCGGGAAATGAATAAGCGATATAAACTCGGCTCGAAATAGCAAATGTGTATAATTGAAGTGTGTATAACAATACGACTTTTGTCTCAAATAGGAGATAGAATAGATAGACTTTTGAGTGATAGATAAGTTCAAGTCTCCACTTACCTTTTGTTGATGAAGTTCCACAAGTTCCCTCGAGTAGTTATTCATCTTCATTAGATGAACGCCGTGGAGTCTAGATCTCAACTACACTTATTATCCTAATCCGAGACTTTGCTATAAATAGACTATAAATCAAGACTTATAGTTTTGGCAACTAAACTTGACAAACAAGCTTGAGATAGCAACGCTTGCAAGTTCGACCGAGCAATGCTCTAACAATCTCCCCCTTCGTCAATTTTAGTGACAAAACTATCAATACATATGGAATACAAAATAAATAAACTTTGTAGCTTCTCATACAAATGCTTGATCTCCTTGGTTCTTCAACATTACCCGAAAGCTTCGTCACTTCCAAGTACTCCAATGATTCTAAATGTGTTCAACTCAGCATCATCGTTGTTAAAGATCCATAGCTATAACAATGAGAAAACAATAGCTCTCAATCATTGTTATACAATGTCATAGTATTATTATACATCATCAAAGTTGAATTGTATCACAATTTTGACAACAATACTATGGTAATATGTATCACTCCCCCTTCGACAACAATCACCTCACAATAATATTAATCGTATGGTAGCGAAACAAGATATTGTGGAATCACAAATGATGAGACGAAGAGGTTTGTGACTACTTTTTATCTTGCCTATCGGAGATTAAATCTCGAGCAAATCTTAGAAAAGATAGTACTCAATACGATATAATAGGGCAAGATCAGAACATGTAACTAAAGAAAAAATAGTTGGGTCTGGCTTCACAATCCCAATGAAGTCTTCAAGTCGTTAACCTACAGGGTTTCTTGAAAAATCTAAGGTTCGCAACTACTATCACACAGAAGGTGTGGGGATTAGGTTTCCCAGCTGCTAGATTTGTCCTTTATATAGTCTTCAAATCAGGGTTTGTAATCAATGTTACCTTGGTAACAAAGCATTCAATATTCACCGTTAGATGAAAACCTGATTAGACTCAAGCTAATATCTTTCGATCTGTTAGATCGAACTTAGCTTGTTACACACAAATAAAAAGTGACTTCATTTAGATATGGGTAACCGTACCTAAATGTGTGCACCTTGTTGGCTCAACAATAGTTAACCGAAGTTAGCCATATGAACACTTTCATATCAACCTTATTCATCTTAAAAATAACTAGTTCAAATGACTCAAATGAAACCAGTTATAGAGTTGTTCAATTGTTTATATTCTCATACAAGTATACAAGACACAATTGAAGCAAAATCGATTTTGATTCACACGAATCAAGTCATGAACATTATAGCCACGCGCGGTTTGCAAAAGATTACATTCCTTAATATATAAATGTATTAGTTCATGAACAAACCGATTTTAGAACATTATCCACTTAGGTATGCATACGTGTATTGATGTGATTTAATACAGTGGTAAGAAAGGTTGTCGTTCACTCGGACTTGATGAGATTGATTTTAGATTTAATAAACTAAAATACTAGAAATAAATAAAATATATACAAAATATGTCACAGGATGAAGAATTTACTAGGACTCAGGATTTCACTGTTTTTCATATTCAAGTGGTTTAGAAATTAATCCTAGGAAATTATAGCTCAAAATAAAAGAAATATTTACTCTATTCTTTGCCAAAGTAGATTTCATAAAACATTAGTTGTATATTGTAAGCACGAAGCATCAAAATTACCTAGAACTAAGCACGCATCATCAAACAAAGTCACAAATAATTAATTGAAATCATAAATCGTTAAAAATCGGTGCAAAAAGTAACCACAGGGGTAAAAAATAGCTTCCTCCGTTGTCCCAGTGATGGGGTCTAGCTCCGCATATTGGAAACACGCTCAAAATTCATTTTTATTGCTCAAAGGGTGTTTACAAAGATGAAAATGGAGGGAAAATGATTAAACCGGGTTTGTAACACTTATTTTTGTTACAAACCGAATTGTTACAGAGAACGATAAAAACTCTCTGTCGTTGTTACTGTAGCACAACAACTGTTCTTGTGTGTCTTATGTTCATCGTGTTCTTGAGGTGTAGTAGCAGCAGAAACGACTCTGCAACCTCTGATTTCTTCTATGCAGCTCAGCACTCACCTCTGTTTTCACCCCTAACTTTCCATAACCCTTCGTGCTGGTCCTAAGCAACTTATATAGCCCTTCTAGCACCGAAATCTCTCGTCATAACTTCAAATAATTCTCCATTACTCGAAATTATTCTTCACGGCCAGTTTAGGAAATAATTTTGATTTGATTTCTCCACGCGTTCTGAAGCTTCCAAATTGCCATATTTAACTCCTTCACGCTCCAAATAGTTGTTAGGGTCTTCCAAACACGTGCAAACTCCTCTGTTGCTTGCGTAATCTTGTAATATCTCCTCCGGTGAGTAACTCCCCGATTTCTTCGAATCTTGGTATTCAACCGAACTGGATCGAAACCAACACATACATCATCCCTGTCTAGCCCATAGGAGTAGACCCAATTAATTCCAACCCTTTAGTCTCACTACAACAAGCTTCAATCGCAATCCTTAATTCTGCCAGTTGAGAGTTGCTTTTCCCGCCAAAACAAGAAATTTGAAATTTAGAAGAAGGATTTCCCCCTATCCAGAGTAGGGTGAGAATAGTAGTTGCCTTGAGGGGTGCCATGGGGGGTGCCCCTTATCCAAACTGTGGGTGCCAATAACAATTTCTTCAGGTGTTTTAGACAACTTTTCGAGCCGATTTTTCCAAAAATATTTATTGCCCAAAAATACCTACACACGTAAAACACCATAATAAGTACAAAATCGAGTACCAACGATACAAAAAATTGAGGATAACTTAGGCACAAAAATGTGTCTATCAAATACCCCCAAACTTATTATTTGCTAGTCCTCGAGCAAATCTAATCTAGAAAATAAAATTCTAACTTACTGTCGCAGGCATCGCGATTGCACTTAGCGTGTGCAACAAGCCTTTGAACCCCTAGGTGGCCTTAGTGGCCGAGTTATAGTTTCGGGAGGGTTTACCAGAGGTGTACCCACAAAACCTTTACTCCATAACATAGCTATCTACGCAGAACCTTGAAAAGCACTAAAAAAATCTCCTTGGTTGGCATACTCTTATTGACTATAGGAGGAAGTACCCTGATGCGAAATCCCAATTGATGTACACAAGTTTGTACTCACATACTAAAATTCATATATAAGTGATAGAGCTCCACTCAGATAGTCGCACTATGGACATCAATATCCAGAATCAAACAAATCACATGAATATATTAAGAAGATGGAAATAAAAATAAATGGTTACGAATGAACGTCAATGCCAAGATGAATCCTATGACCTAATGGATTGAGATACTGGTCTGGACTAATATCAACACAGCTGGCATATACAAGGGAACCAGTGATCGATAATCCTAATTCTAGATCAAGTCGTATGGCATATACAAGGGAACCATCGGTCGATTTTATTGAACAATTTATTCCGGTTGGTCTGATGGTCTAGTCTCATTTTTTTAATTTTTTTAAAGTAACTCAATCACCCTATTTCAGTAGTTGCAGGAAATCCCACACTACACCCCTCACTATATCTCGATAATAATTTCTAGATCTAAACTTATTTGATATGAAAATGAAGATAAAAATGCTAAAATTGTAAAATGGACACAAGGATTTTTTACGTGGTTCGATCAATGTGATCTACATCCACGATTCTTCACTATGATTGTTGAGGTTACATTTGAATTACATTGAGAATCTCCATTAATGGATATTTTCTAGAGCTCTAGATCTAATTATTTGGGGAAGAAGATGATAAAGAAAATAAATCTCTCTCTAAAAATCTCTCTCCTCCTAAAAGTGTCCTCCCCTTTCTCTCTCCTGTCCTCTTTATATAGGTGTTTACATAATGGATGACAAACTCACATACAGCTCATATTCTCGCGAGCCTTTTAATGATTTCGCAGGCTCTCGCTACCTTCTCTTGAGACATTCTCGCGAGCCCTTTAATGATTTCGCAGGCTCTCGCTACCTTCTCTCGAGACACTCTCGCGAGTCTTGCTACCTTCTCGCGAGTTATGAAAAATAATGAATCTCGCAAGCTCTTCTCGCGAGTTAAGGAAATAATTGAATCTCGCACGCTAAGAAAATATGTTGTGCGATATTTGAATCCTACATCTTGCCTCTTTTTCCTTGAATATTGCTTGAAGAGCGATCTTTAAGGAAAAATCTGTTGTTGTAGTAATCTTTGGTCTTTGTTGATGAAGGAACGAGCGGAAGAATACCGGACTTGAAAAGTACGTACTTGCCTCTATTCTTTTGCGAAGTTCTGAAGCTTTGAGAAGTATATATGAAGTATCGTTTCTTGAATTATGCGAAGTATGAAGTATCCTTGAAGAATTATATGAAGTACTTAATCCTTGAAATATATAAGAAGGATGAAGTATCCTTTGAGAAGTATAAGAAGTACTTAATCCTCTAAATATAAGAAGTATTGCGAATCCATCATGCGAAACTCTCGCTCCATGTTCTTTGCCTCATGCTATGTTTCTATTCTTTCGCGAAGTTCGAAACTTTGCGAAGTGGATAAGAAATATTAATCCTTGAAGTATAAGAAGTATTGCCTCTGTTCATGCTAAGTCATTATTCCATTTTTGGTGAGGATTCTTGTTGTTCATTGGTAAACATCTTCTTTGGAAATGATTCTTGCCGAGAAAATAAAGAACATAAAATGTTTTTTCGGTAATCCATTGTTGCCTCTGTTCTTTATCTACGAAGGTAGAATCGTTGAAAAAGTGTTGAATGAGTGAGTTATTTCTTCATTCTTATTTTTCCTCTATCTCTGCGTTGTGCTCATGCGATAGTATAATCTCTTTATTGCTTTACGTTAAATTTTATCATTGCGATAAGATCGCGGGATGTCTTTACATTTTCACGTAATGACCCATTGATCTTGCCTTATCATTTTTGTGTGGTCTTCCAAGTTAGACCTCCCTAATTAGAGGTCTTCCCACGCCACCTTTTTATCACGACAAAATCGCAGGACGTCTTTACACTTGCATGTAAAGACCCATTGATCTTGCCTTATCATTTTCCAAGTATTTTTGCCTCTGCAGGATGTTTTAGTTGCGACAATATGACAGGCCTAGATATCCTTGCGAACATAAAGCCCCATGACATTGCCGTCTTGCGACGAAATCGCAGGACGTCCGTACACTTTCGTGCAAAGACCCATTGATCTCGCCTTACCCTCGCGTTAGTATTATTGCCTCTGCAGGATCATTGCACAAATATGACAAGCCTAAGTCTCCTTGCGAAAACAAAGCCTCATGACATTTGCGTCTTTTTTGCACTTCCCTAGTGGAGAGTGCCGCCTTATCTTCTCCCCCGGGTTGCCCCTTCAAGGAGGCGAAACATCGGCCATACAAGACTAGCTCCTCCCATCCTGGTCTTAACAACAACCGGTTGTTTTCGCAACCTCTTATCCCTTATACCTATAGGGTTTATGGTTACGAGACTGCACCCTAAGTGGAGTTTTCTTCGGGCGAGTGCAACATATGCCAAGACTTGCTAAGAATGGCCAGGTAGGTTCATCCATCCCGGGCACTGCCGCTCAACCGTGTACCTCGGCGCCTTGAGCATACACACTCGACTCCTTGGAAGAGACCCTCGGTCGCCCAACCGTATAACCTTATATATATAGTTGGGAATCCAAGGTACCTCTTCCTGGATAGGCTTTCATGGGCCCCAAATTTCCATGACTCGGGCTTCGGGAGCGGTGTAACCTTCCCCCGAGCCATGTCGAGAGATACCCCTTATATGACGCACTTTAGGTCTTACATTTGCCTCGTACGAAATGTTATTCGCGAACTAGGGTGTACGCCATAAAGGTTCGTCCCATTCTGGTTATTTTATTGATTCTTCTTCATATGCAATAAGTACCCCTACTACGACGCACTTTAGGTACTTTTGCCTCTTAAGAAATTCTGATTTCGTCATAGTAGGTTTGCCTCTATCTCGATTATTTTGTTGATTCTTCTGCATATAAGCTCTTTTGTAATTTCGCTGATCTTTGATAATCTCTTCTGATTTCTGTAAAGATAAAGTGTTCCAGGAAAGCGGTACTTAGCTTTTGTGGTTTGCTGTTGTTGTTATCTCTTGCGAAGTATATGATTTGCGTGCGAAGCTATCATCCTTGAAGTGTATAAACGTCGCACAAAATATAATTATCTCGCAGCAAAAAGAAGTGTGAGAAGTGAGATTTGAACCCTTGACCTTCCTCTTGCATATTCTCGCACCATACCAAGTGTTCTAATCCTCTCTTGCGAAATTAATTTGCGAAATAATCATCAACTTTCTTCTCCGCGAAATAAGGAGACCTACAAACAGGGCTTGGTAAAGTTCTTCTTTTCTTGTTCTCGCAAATATATTTACAAGGATGACTTCTCGTGAAGAAAATTTGTGTGAAGCAATCATTTGCGAAGTGAATGTTCACAAAGTAAACGTCTGCAAAGCAAAAAATTTTGTGCGAAGGGGAAGACTCGAACTCGCGACCTCTAGTTAGCATGCCCCTTCTCTAACCATCTGTGCTACTCGTTAATGCTGTAACTTTATTGCTTTTCTTCACCATCTGTACTGGCTGCTGTTTGCGAAAGCAAGCTATGTTTCCGTGTTATTATTACTTCTTTCCCCTGTACGTCTTCTTCTCGCCAATTTAGTTTTACCATGGAAATGGTAGTTAGCCCCATTTGTGTGCCGTTCTTCCTCTCCTGTTGCTTTGATTAAGAAAATTCGGTTATCTTCTGAAGCTAGATAAGCTTGTTCGCTGTTGATTGATGATTGCTGCGATCTGGTGACAATGAGAATTCTTCTCTATGAAGTATCTTATTCGCTAACGTTGTTGTCGATCTTATGCTGCTTAAGTCTCTCATTGTTTAGGGTTTCGAAAACCCCAGCGTGTCTGTGTTGTTTCATGGAGTATCATTCAAATTGTTATGTGTTTCTTACTGGTGATAATTTAAATTCTTTCGTTTCCTGCGGCTATTGATGAGCTTGCGGTTTCATTTCTTGCGGCTATTGATAAGGTTGTTGTATCGTTTCTTGCGGATCCTTTATCTTCGTTGGAATTGCCTACTCTCATCCGGTTGATGAAGTGATTTCTGCGAATCATTAACTGATTCCTTTTCCTGGTAGGTTGTACCTTGTTGTTGATGATATACCTTGGCGAGTTGGTCTTGTTGCTGCGATGTAATAATAATCTTGGCGAACTAAGCTTGTTGTTGCGAGGTAACTTGCACTTTCGTCTTCTTTTTCTCTCCCGCTTATGAGTCGTTAGTTAAACCGCATGCGAGTTGGTCTCAAGTCTTCGCAATGTAATAAAAGAACTTCGCCTCTTCTTATGAGTACGTCATGTGAATCACGTATGTGTGTTGTAAATTCTATCGCTCATATTTGACTCATCTACAGTGTGTTTCTTTGTTTTTGTATTACAGCTTAGGCAGTTCCGAGACTAAGATAATGTTTTAGTTTCTCATGGTATATTCTTTATGCTATTAATTGATGATAACTTCTCCTTACTGCCGGTATTGACGCTAATGCTTCCGATTTGTTCTCTACTTAGATTAACTTTTAGTAACTTCCGGTATTCATTGTTCCATCATCCATCGTCCATCACTATTATATCTCATGAAGCTGCGATATTCCGATTCTTAAATTTTATCTCCTTCTTGCCAAATAATTTGAGTTGAATTTTATAGTTGTTTAGTTCGCATGAAGTCTTGCCACCCATTGATTTCTTCTTTCTCCTTTTGTCTTTGCAGTGTGCGAACTCTTTCTCGATTCTTTGTGGTTGTTTCTCTTTAATTGGTTGTTTTGTTTCCGTCTTAATAACTGGAGATGATCATTGCGAGCTGCTCTTTTCTTTACTATGTTCTCATTACTATGCTCCTCTCTGCGAGCTGATCATTGTGTACTTGCGTCGACTCTTTTGATTTCTACTCTTATTTTTCAATATCCTCTTCATCTCTTTCCTTTAAGTTCTCCCTTCCTCCCACTTCGCAGAAACTATTAACTGTAAGTCTTTGTTCATTTCTTTTATTTGTTCGCCTTTCTCTTTCCCTCACGTCTGGAAAATGTTCTACCTTGCTTTGCTGGCACATCACCCTGTTATTATCTTCACTTGACAAACTTTGGTCTTTCCCTAATTGATTATTTCGCCAATATGTACGTCTTTCATTTCAGCTCTTCGCTAACAGCTCTTAATTGTTTCTCTAACTTTGTTTTTCTTCTCTTGGTATTGGCCTTGATTGGATTAATGCTGGTACTTTTCTTCACTGGAATGACATTTCTTTGCCAGGATTATTTTGCGAAGTTCCTTTGCTCACTGCGAATATCTCTCGAAGTATCTCTTCTCCATTTGCTTCGCTAGTGCCTGTAGAGCCGCGGCTTTTCAATCTTTCTTCCTACGGCTTTCATGAAGTATCTCTACTGTATCTCCTTTTAGCTGATGCTCCTCTGGCTTTGGCCGAAATATTGATCTTTCACAATTTATCGTGACTTCCCTAAAATTATTGGGATGGCTAACTCCTTCCACGAGCTATTCTTCTTCACGAAATAGTTGATTGACTGAAGTCGATTCGCTGCTTCATACTTTGGCTTATCTTCTCATTATATAGTTTATGAAGTGTGCTCATCTTGGTAATCTATAGCATCTTCTAATTTTAATCGAACTGATGAGGTAATTTGGTTGTCTTGTTCTTCATCTGTTTCTCGACATATCTCCATATCTTTATTTCCCGTATAGTTGATGACGCTGGTTTGTTATCTGAAATCATGAGATTTCATTGTAGATTCCATATCTGACCTTGAAATTTTTAGATCCAGTGAAATCCATCTCCTACAATAACTAATTTCTTCGAATCTTCTTCAATCTAATCAAGTAGCAGTCCCTGTTTCTAGCGCATATGTAGTTGCAGGAAATCCCACACTACACCCCTCACTATATCTCGATAATAATTTCTAGATCTAAACTTATTTGATATGAAAATGAAGATAAAAATGCTAAAATTGTAAAATGGACACAAGGATTTTTTACGTGGTTCGATCAATGTGATCTACATCCACGATTCTTCACTATGATTGTTGAGGTTACATTTGAATTACATTGAGAATCTCCATTAATGGATATTTTCTAGAGCTCTAGATCTAATTATTTGGGGAAGAAGATGATAAAGAAAATAAATCTCTCTCTAAAAATCTCTCTCCTCCTAAAAGTGTCCTCCCTTTCTCTCTCCTGCTCTCCTCTTTATATAGGTGTTTACATAATGGATGACAGCTCACATACAGCTCATATTCTCGCGAGCCTTTTAATGATTTCGCAGGCTCTCGCTACCTTCTCTCGAGACATTCTCGCGAGCCCTTTAATGATTTCGCAGGCTCTCGCTACCTTCTCTCGAGACACTCTCGCGAGTCTTGCTACCTTCTCTCGAGACACTCTCGCGAGTCTTGCTACCTTCTCTCGAGACACTCTCGCGAGTCTTGCTACCTTCTCGCGAGTTATGAAAAATAATGAATCTCGCAAGCTCTTCTCGCGAGTTAAGGAAATAATTGAATCTCGCACGCTAAGAAAATATGTTGTGCGATATTTGAATCCTACAATTTCAACCCAGCAGACATCAACATAAAAATTGTGCAAAAAATAAAAACAAAAGTAATAAGATGGTCCCGAGATACGGTGGAACTATCATCTTATTTCTAACACCTGAGCTCTGTGCTTTTATGAATAAACTCTATTTAGATGATTCCATCCACTCAGATTGGTTCCTCGAATCCTACAACCAAGATGCTTCCATCCACTTAGATTGGTTAGTGCTATCCTTAATAAGCATAAATTTATAGGATCCGGAGTTTATTTATTGCAACAAAAAAGTTTCTCCCATACCCCCAAACTTAAATCTAACATTGTCCTTAATGTTCTAAAGATAAAATTAAAAGCATGAACAAGGAGAAACTGTTACCACTTGAAGCAAAAGAATTAAGGAAAGATATTACCGTGTTGTATGAGCATGGGTTACCTCCCAAGAAGTGGTAAGTTTAAAGTCTTCAGCCAGACTAAAAAAGGATTAGTCACCTTATAGAATCATAAAGTAATAGCCGGAATAACTGTGGATCACCAAAACCAAATAGAGCTATCACAAGTAAAAGGAATCTGCAACATGCCAAGAAAATTAACAAATAAAGCATACCCTTGTCTAGTTTCTTGTTTAAGACAACTACATCTAGTTGTGGTTCAGGTTCAGGTTCTATAACTGGGTTTAAATAAAATATTTGGGATGAATTTCCTCATAAGTTAGATCCGAATGTTCAGGTTCTAGAGTCTGGAAAAACTTAAATAAAAACTTAGAAGCACATAATAATAACCTAAATAATTGTGGATCCTTAAAGTCAATCAAATTTGACTTACACAGCTGACCACAATGAGAGTGGTGGTTGTAGGATCAGAATATCGCAACATCAATATCCTTGCGAAATCCTTGAACGACACATTGCGAAGATATCGCAGATTGGTAATAAAAATGACGCAACGGATGAGGACAGCCTAAACACGAGAAAGATGTGAAGACCTAGCGAGATTTAGGATTGTTGCGAGATTTAACATTTGTATACTTGCGAGAGTGTCGCAAGCCAGATCCGAAAATAAAGGACAGCTTAGCTGTCATCCACTATGTAATGTCCTATATAAAGAGCCGAACAGGCTTAAGGAAGGGGGATCTTTTTCGAGTGTTGAGCAAGTCATAAGGAGAGAGAAAGTTCAGAGCGGTTGTTAATTCTTTAGTTTATTTCCTTTTCATCTTGTAACATTTGTGAGATTAATCAATAAAGATTATGACTGTTCATCTTAAAATGAGTTGATTGTGTGAATTCTTGTGAGGGATGTAGTGTGGGATTTCCTGCTACTACATATGGCGCTAGAAACAGGGACTGATTGAAGATTGATATTGTGATTTGAAAGAATTTGGAAGTTCCGTGAATATTCTTTTTTATCATACTTATAAAACTATGGGAGGGAAAGATGAAGATCTAATACCTTCAACTTACAAAATCTATGGTTTTAATGGTACTGCAAATAAGCCTAAAGGAGAAGCTCATATGCGAATTCCACTGAAAGGATTGTCCTCTGAAATTTTATTCTGTGTAGTTGATGTGGAATCACCATACAACGCATTGATTTGACGACCTTGGTTACATGAGATTTTAGGTGTGGCATCGACTTTCCATCAATGTATCAAGTTCCCTCATCCCACTGGTATTGGCATCATAAAAGGAGATTGGATTGAAGGAAAGAAGTGTTATGAAATTGATATAGAATCTTGCGAAGAAAGAGCTGCGAAGAAGAAGAATTGGAAACACAACATCAAAGAAAAACAAAAAGATGAAAGATTGATGGTAGATGTAATAGAACAGAGAGAAGAAGAAATGCTGTGAAACCAATATATGATGAAGATAAGAAGTGGCGAAGGCTTCGCAATAGACAAGAAATGACAGAAAAATTCAAAAATGCAGAGGCAGAGAGGAGCAGAAGTAAGAGACTTAAAGAGTGAATGTATTTGTTGATTTTATGACTGAGAAGAAGGGAAGACATATGGTTCATCTTAAAAAAAAAAAAAAAAAAAAAAAAAAAAAAAAAAAAAAAAATCTGTATTTGCAAAAGAGTTGCAAAGATGAAATTGCGAAATTGTAAAAGAGCTGATATGCAGAAGAAGAAAATATCTTTTATGAAGTATAAAGATAAGATAGCGAAATTACAAAAGCGCTTATATGCAAAAGAATTGACAAAATAATCAGACAGAGGCGAACCTACTATGGCGTACACCCTAGTTCACGAAATCAAAATTTCGCAAGAGGCAAATGTAAGACCTAAAGTGCGTCATAGAAGGGGGTACCTGTTGCATGGCTCAGGGAAAAGGTTACACCGCCCCTGGAACCTGAGTCATGGAGATTTGGGGTCAATAAAGCCCATCCAGGAGAGGTACCTCGGATTTTCAACCTAAGCTTATGACTTAGGTTGGACGACTGAGGGTCTCTTCTAAGGAGTCAGCATCTGATCAAGGCGCCGAGGTACACGGTTGAGCCAAGAGTGCCTGGGGCATTTGAAGTGTCTCGGCCATTCTTGGCAAGTCTTGGCTTATGCTGCACTCGGCCCGAAGAAAACTCCACTTAGGGTGCAGTCTCGTAACCATAAGCCATATAGGCAAAATGGATAAGAGGTCACGAAAACAACTCAGTTGTTGTTAAGACCGGATGGGAGGAGCTAGCCTTGTATGGCAGAAGTACGCCTCCTTGAAGGGGCAACCAGGGGGAAGATAAGGGCGGCACCCTCCATTAGGGAGCTGATAAGTGTCTTAAGACGCAAATGTCATGAGGCTTTATTTTCGCAAGGAAATTTAGGCTTGTCGTATTTGTGCGACAATCCTGAAGAGGCAATAATACAAAAGACAAAGATAAGATGAGATCAATGGGTCATTACATGAAAGTGTAAGGACGTCCTGCGACTCTGTCGCAAGACGGCAATGTCATGGGGCTTTATTTTCGCAAGAATTTTTAGGCCTGTCATATTGTCGCAACAAAAACTTCAAAGAAAGAGTTAAGGCAAGATCAATGGGTTTTTGCATGCAAATGCAAAGACGTCCTGCGATTTTGTCGCAATGACAAGAGGTGGCGCAATAAGACCTTTAACTAGGAAGGCAAAATAAGACCACATAAGAGAAAAAGAAAAAAGGAAATCTTGGAAGAAACCAAGATTTCCTTACTTGCGAAAATTCAGCAGCAACAACTGCGAGATTGAGACATGAACACATATCACTATTCGAAAGTAACTTGCTCAATCTTTCATTTGAATGCAAATAACAGAGGCAAGTATGGGAATGTATAGAATAAAAACATGTTATTTGTCTTCATATGATAGATTTACGCACTCATAAAATGAAAGGTTGATAATATATTGATTAATTATATTGCAAAAAAGAATTGCTCTTTTAACATGCGCAGAAAGGAACAACAAAGGTAGAGCTTGTATTTGAAGATCCAAGAAATTCGCAGCAAAAGATTACAAAAATAGAAGATTAAAAGAACGAATGTACAGATATTACAAAAAGATAAGGAAAAAAATAAAACTATTTCTCGTTGGATTCTTCTTCTTCATCATCTTCATCAGATCCTATTACTTCTTCATCTCCATCAGATTCCTCTTCTTCACTAGCATCGCTGTCAGAAATATCCAAAGAAGGCACATTCTTTGGGATTTGTTCAAGAAGGCAAGGATATGCGGAATGAGGGATATTACGGTCATCGCAGACCATTTTAATAGTCTGATTGCGAAAAAGACTAGCATCATTCTTAAAATTCGCAACAGTAATCTGTAGTTGCCTCTTCAATCTAAAATATTTATCATCCCGAGAAGAAAGGTTCTTTGCGAGTTGCTCCTTCTCAGACTCGAGCTCTTCAATTCTTTTAAGAAATCTCTCTTCAGCTTCTGCGAATATGTGACAATGGATCAGCAACTCAACGACAATTTCATGAAAGACAAACAGTTAAATAAAGAAGAACAATTAACAACCTTCTCTGTCAGAAATCATATCCCTAACCAAGGCCGTATGCTCAGCGTGAAGACTAACGTTAATACCTAAATTATTTCTGGCATCATCTAGAACTTTCGCAACCCAATCAAATTCATCGTCATTATTTATGAGAAGAAGGGAGCGAATTTGATTTTCTCTTTCGCTAAGTATAGCATTTTTGCGGATAGATTCATTGATGTGGTTTTAAAAGTTGTTGTAGAAAGTGGTAGTAAAGTTCGTTCAACTCAGACTTGTAAAGGTTTGATTTAAGAAAATACTAAAAACAAAGAAAATATATTCACAAGTTTGTCACAAAAATCGAGAGATTACTGAGACTCAGGATTCCACCATAACTCATTCATGCGATTCGTATATTTATTCCAAACAATTATAGCTCAAATAATATTGACTCTAGTTCTTTGCCAAGGTAGATTCTTAAAAGATTGACTGTAAATCACTAGCATGACGCATCAAAAGCACTTAGACCAAGCATACATCATCATACGACATCATAATCAATTAAGAAAAATCATAAAACGATTGATAATAGTGCAAGTAGTCATAAAAGAATTAAATATAATTACCACACGCATGAAATATGGCTTCCTCCGTCATCCCATTGTTGGGGTTTAGCTCCTCATATTATTCACGTGCTCAAAATAATTGTTCATAGCTCAAATAGTGTGAAAAACAAGAGAAAGCTAATAACTCAGGCAGTTTGCAACGCTGAAAAGGCGTTACAAACAGACTGTTACAGAAGAAATAAGACTGCCCTTTACCGATACTTTAGTTCTGCTGTTGAATAGCGATAGTTATCTGCGACAGTTCCCTGCGCGTCTTATGTTCTTCGTGTTCTAGGGTTCTTGAGAACGACACTTCTGAAGTGTCAGTTCTTCGTCTTCTTCACCTGCTGCTGCAACTTTCTCTGCAGTGTGATTTCTTCGTACCAGAGCTTCCCCTAAACTACGTATAGACCCCAAACTCCTCGACAACCCCTCTGTGACTTCCTCCAAGCCTATTTATACACAGCAGGATCAAAGAATCCCTAAAATATCTTCAATATTCTTCCATCCCAAGTCATGGGTTTTCCCTTCTTTTTTTATATTTTCTCCGCGGCTATTCTTTGCTCCAAACTCTCTATTCGAATCCTAAAAGATGTTTCCTTCTAAAAATATCAACGTAAGTTCCATATATAACACCAGGAGCCAAATCAAGAGCCCGAGATAATATTGTCCTCTGTTTTCCGAGAATTGATGAAAACCTTCCCCTTTTTATCGAGTTTCAAACACATACGAACCCTGTTTTACGTTAACAGGGCTAAACCAAATCGACCCAGTGAGAAAGTCCGAGCAAATCCAGCCCAAAACAGCTTCAGCGAACTGCGCAGGTGTGAATTTATTCTTCCCGCCAAAAATCTATTTCAAATGGAGATGAAGGTGACCTCCCCCTATCCTGTACGGGTCTGCCCATAGTAGTTGCCCTGGAAATGAGTTGCCCCTTATCAATTTAGGTGCCCCTTATCCAAAATAGGGATTCCTTAAGTAGTTTTCTCCCCAAAGCGCAAAAACCACTTTTCGAGCCAATTTCGCCGCAAAATCTTATTTCTCCAAAAACACCTACAAAACATAAAATGCCAAAATAAATACAAAAATGGGTACTAACAATATATACAATTGAGATTATATCAGACACAAAAATGTGTCTATCAAATACCCCCAAACTTATTATTTGCTAGTCCTCGAGCAAATCAAATCTACAAAATAAAATCCTAACTCACTGTCACAGGCATCGTCGATTGCATTTAGCGTGTGCAATAAGCCTTTAAACCACTAGGTGGCCCTAGTGGCCGAGTTATAGTCTTTGGAGGGTTTACAAGAGGTATACCCACAAAACCTTTACACTCCAGACTCTAGCTATCTACACAGAACCCTGGAAGGCACTAAAGAATCTCTTTGGTTGGCATACTTATTGATTACAGGAGGAAGTACCCTGATGCGAAATTCAAATTGTTGTACACTAGTTTGCACTCAAGCAAACTAAAATTAATATATAAGTCACAGAGCTCTACTCAGATAGTTTCTGGACATCATAACCGGAGTCAACCAATCACATGGATAGATTAAGAAGATGGATGTAGAGAAAAACGTAGATGGTTTTGATGTTGACTAAGGTGAACAGTGTCTGAAGGCCACTGCCAAAACGAACCTATCCTAATGGACTGAGATACTGGTCTGGACTAATATCAACACACTGGCATATACAAGAGAACCAGTGGTCAATAATCCTAACTCTAGGTCAACACAACTGGCATATACAAGGGATCCAGTGGTCGACTTTATTGAATTTATTCCGGTTGGTCTGATGGTCTGGTTTCATTTTTTTTTTTTTTTTTTTTTTTCGGTATCTCAATCACTCTATTTCACCCTAGCAGTGGTAACAACTTGAATCTTGAGCCACACCTAATCACTTAGACAAACATATTTTAAAGAAAACAAAATAAAAATAGAAGTGAAAAGGATTCAACGAGATATGGCGAAACTACCATGTTTTTTATTTAATTCTAACACATGAGCTCTGTGCTTTTATGAATAGACTCTTTATATGTTTCCATCTAATCAGATTGGTTCCTCAACTCCTACAACCAAAATGCTTCCATCCACTTAGATTGGTTAGTGCCATCCTTAATAAGCATAAATTTCTAGGCTCTGGAGTTTAATAATGCAACTAAAGTGTTTTTCCCATACCCCCAAACTTAAATCTAACATTGTCCTCAATGTTCTAAAGATAAAATTAAAAACATGAACAAGGAGAAACTGTTACCATTTGAAGTAAAAGAGTTAAGGAAAGATATTACCGTGTCGCATGAATATTGGGTTACCTCCCAAGAAGTGCTAAGTTTAAAGTCTTCAGCTAGACTAAGAAAGCATTAGTCACCTCATAGAATCATAAAGTAATAGCCGGAATTTCTGTGGGTCATCAAAACCAAATAGAGTTATCACAAGTAAAAGGAATCTGCAACATGCCAAGAAAATTAACAAATAAAGCACACCCTTGTCTAGTTTCCTGTTTAAGACAACTACATCTAGCCGTGGTTCAAAGTTCGGGCTCTATAACCTGGGTCGAGATAAAATATTTTCATGTGCTGGAATTCCTCAAAGCTAAGATCCGGTTCAGGTTGTAAAGTCTGTAAAAACTCAAATAAGAACTTAGAAGCACATAATAATAACCTGAATAATTGCGGATCCTTAAAGTCAATCAGTTTTGACTCACACAATTGACCACGATGAAACTGGCGGTCAATCTTAATCAAATGTGTCATTTCTCTTCTCCTAAAGTACTTAGGTTTAGTCTCAAAACTCAATAATTGACACATCTGAAACATATACGTTCCCACAATTGGTTGAAAAATATTTGGTGGGAAAACAAAACAATCTTGGTATCATAGCCTGGGTAAACCACATCAACCGAGAGGATGGGTTTCTAATAACTGAACTTCCTTATGGACATCACTAGGTTCTGGAGAACTAGTATGAAGGCAATCTGGCACAATGGTTGAGGCACATATATCAAGTCCCAAGTGAGGGATGTCTACAAGAGCTAAAGGTAAAGCATGGGGAGAATGATAATCACCCCCAAACTTAGAGTTTTGGGTGTCTCAAGATAGACTATCTACAATTTCCCTAATTTCTAGATCATCGGAATCCTGAAAATGGTCAATTGCTTCTTCTAAGTTATAATCGGAAGGTGCATCCTCACTCATATTTAAAAGCTCTACGAGTTCATCTTCTTTATCTAAGACTAATGTTTCTAAATCGCTAGACTCGAAAACAATATTCTCAGAATAAACTCGTTCCTCAAAACTATCATCGTCTTCGTAATCATAAGGAAATACTACATCGTCTAAAATGGTGGTATCTCTAGCCAAATCCTCATCCTTTTGAATAGGTGAATAATTATTAAAATTATTTGAATTTGAACTAGAAATATTATCATTGTAAAGCTCAATTGGAGTAACAAATTCCTGATCACTATGCCTACTTATTTCAAATTCTTCATCAACACTATCCTCATCATAATCATCATTATAATAACATGAAAATGGTCGAACCTCATCTAAAAAAGTAGTGTTACCAATTCTAACCCCGTCATCTTGATTATGTGAATAACTATCTTCGTTTTCAAAGGTACTATTGGAAACACTATATTGGAAATTAAGATTATCTTGAGCAGTTCTTTCCTGGGCCTCTAACAATATTTTCTGAGTCGACTCACATGAATTCCTGATTTTATCTAGGAAAGAAGGTTCACACGTTGCATTGCTTTCGTCCAAAACTAAGTCATTCATCTCAGGTGAACTACGTGTCGACTCAAGTAACTTTTGTGCTGACTCAGCTAACTTACGTGCGGACTCTAATAGAGAGGAATTTTGCTCGTATGACCCGTGCGTGTGTGGATAGTAATTGGGCTCATCATGGTATGAGCCTAACCTTGAAAAGGCTGATGTTCCCAACCACTATTCACACTATGGTCAAAGTAGTAACGTCCATTTTGAAACTCAGTCGGATATTCGTTGTATTGGCTATTGTAATACCAGTTCGACATTCTATTGCAGGGGTGTGAGTTGTCACACAAAAATAAAACCCACCGACAGGGATTCGTGGGTGGATAGAGTCTTACCTCCGTACACGGCACGGGCGATGAACCGTTGAAGTCGACTCGGGCCACCGACTCCTATGTCGGTGTACGAACCCGAGGGGCCGAGACAAGATCGTGAATCGTTTTCCTTCCCCGCAAACAGCTTTATATAACGAAAAATAATGTCCACAAAAGAAAAATAAAGTCCAAAAAGTGTCCAAAAAGAAAAAGAAAAAATTACAAAAATACAACCCTATTTACAGTTTCTAAAAAAAAAACAAAATAGCTATATACAAAATCTTTTCTTTATGTTCTTCCTTCTTTGGCGATGTGTTCTAGGGTTCTTGAAATAACTCTAAAACCTAAAACCTAAAACACTACAAGTCCTGTCACGAAAAATTGATGTGGTTTTAAAAGTTGTTGTAGAAAGTGGTAGTAAAGTTCGTCTTCACAAAGAAAATATATTCACAAGTTTGTCACAAAAATCGAGAGATTACTTGAGACTCGGCCACCACTCATTCATGCGATTCGCCAAACATGATTTCTTTGACTCTAGTTCTTTGCCAAGGTATATTCTTAAAAGATTGATTCCCATGACTAAACTTAGACCGTATAGACCCCAAACTCCTCGACAACCCCTCCGTGACTTCCTCCAAGCCTATTTATTCACTCAAATAGTGTGAAAAACAAGAGATCAAAGAATCCCTAAAATATCTTCAATATTCTTCCATCCCAAGTCATGGGTTTTTCTTCTTTCTTTTTTATATTTTCTCCTTCTTCACTCCGTCGCTTTCTCGCAACTGATTCTTTGCTCCAAACTCTCTATTCGAATCCTAAAAGATGTTTCCTTCTAAAAATATCAACGTAAGTTCCATATATAACACCAGGAGCCACATCAAGAGCCCGAGATAATATTGTCCCCTGTTTTCCGAGAATTGATGAAAACCTTCCCCTTTTTATCGAGTTTCAAACACATACGAACCCTAATTTACGTTAACAGGGCTAAACCAAATCGACCCAGTGAGAAAGTCCGAGCAAATCCAGCCCAAAACAGCTTTTCCCGCCAAAAATCTATTTCAAATGGAGATGAAGGTGACCTCCCCCTATCCTGTACGGGTCTGCCAATAGTAGTTTCCCTGGAAATGAGTTGCCCCTTATCAATTGAGGTGCCCCTTATCCAAAATAGGGATTCCTTAAGTAGTTTTCTCCCAAAAGCGCAAAAACCACTTTTCGAGCCAATTTCGCCGCAAAATCTTATTTCTCCAAAAACACCTACAAAACATAAAATGCCAAAATAAATACAAAAATGGGTACTAACAATATATACAATTGAGATTATATCAGACACAAAAATGTGTCTATCATTCATCTAGTTCAATTTGAACTTCAAGAAGAGTCTTTTGGAATTTCGCTAATGCTTGAGCACCTTGTCTAGCGATGCGATCTTTATCATCTATGAGATCACTGATTTTGGTTCTTAAAGTATTAATTTTTTCTTTAGAATTAAGATAGAGACGCTTAAATTGGTTGGCTAAGCCTAAACTAGACCTATGATCAATTTCTAAGAGGCGATATTTGGATTGAAGTTCGTTTAGAGGAAGAGATTTAATCTTGTCATTTAAAAAACTATTCAAAGAATTGTTGAGGTGATCAAGAAGAGCATTGTTATCCATAGGGTCAGGGAATGAGTGAAGAAGAATGGCTTCATCAGAAAGGTTATAGACGTCTGCGAAAATGGTAAGTCGGATAAGTGAAGATAGTGAGAGAACAAAACAAAGGAAAAGAGAAAAGTCTCATACCATAAAGTTGTTGATTGGCACTTTGAAGACTAGATATCTTATTCTTCTGAGTGGAAGAATCAACTTCTAATTGCTTAGTCTTCTCGCGAAGAGTAGCAGCTTCAGCTTCCAGTTCTTCATTTCTCTTGCGAAGTTGAAGATTCTTATTTTCAAGAATATCGCGCCTTTTCTCAAGATTTGAGGCAACAACGAAGGAAGCTCTCCCGGACTATAAAGGAAATTGAAGAAATTATCAAGATATAACTTAAAATCAAAATTATGAAGAAATAGGGGGACAAAGACATACCAAGACACCAAGCGAATTTAGAAAGCTGGGAGTCACTGATCTGGAGACCCCATGAAGAGAATCATCACCCTCTAGTAAAGGAGCATCGCAGATACTCGCGGGAGCTTTGCACGTACTAGAGAGACAATCATCTCCAATCCCTTGCATGGAGTCAGAGAAGATGCTGGAAAATTGTGCCATAGAAGATTCAGTTCGAAAATTCTCATTTGCGAGAGAAGTATCAACATCATCATTATCTTCATCATCAGAGCTTTCGCTGGATTGAAGATTTGAAGGAGAGGTAGAGTGAATCTTTAGTTTCTTTGAAGGTGGGGCAGTGGACTTCTCCTTGCGAAGAGAACCTTTACCATTGCCTTTGGTCTTCGTAATCTTAGAACTTTCTTCTTATTCAACAACTTCAACACCAACCTTCGTACACGAATGAAGATAAGAAACAGAGGCAACAATATTGTTAAAAATAATAAAGAAAAGTATTTCTTACTTCATCCGTGATCGAACGGAGCGCCGCTAGGGTACTTGACTTAGCAAATTTTGTAGCTTTTCTCAACTTGATAATCGAAAAGTTCGCAAGATTAATAGGTACAAAAAGGAGTGAAGATTATAAACTGAGCGAAATTTAGGAAGTATACCTCTTTTGCTTTTTCAAAGCGCTTAAAAACCCAGGGTTGATAATTGGCGAGATTCGCAAGGAGCACATGTGAACCTGAAATGTAAGGTCCTTTCAAAACCAACGGAAAGACGCACCATCTGTCGTCTTTAGAGTGACGAGGAACATTGTTCTTACCAGAATGCCAGTCGATATCCTGCATAAGTATTTTATCGCTAGTGACATTTTCTCTTCTCTTCAAGCGAGCACTCCAGCGAGTTCTATCATTCTTCATATTTATTACTTCATAGTTTTCGAAGAAGCTTTCCACTGTATATTTTTCGGAGAATATCTCTAAGTCCACATATTTAGGATCTCTGACTTCTTTTGGGTAAAGAGACCCCTTACCAGCACCACGGTTGGCGAACTCAAGCATTAAGCGGATACAATCCCCACTCAATTGGTAGATGGCTCGTGAGAATTTCGCATGAGCAAGAATTTCATAAAATAAGGGAAGATCAGGATCATAGAGAGGAATGGGAAGGCCAGCGAGAATCTGACCTAGCGAAATTATGATTTCCTTATCATCACAATGATGATCAGAAAACAGTTTGGCAGAAAGAATAGATTTAGATTCTTGATTGGGAATGGTGGTTAATACGAAACCTTTCTCTTCGAAATCTTTCTGAACTTTGTCCAGAGAAGTTTCATATTTACGACCAACTGGAGGCATTTTAAGAGTATGGGAATGAAGATAAAATCGAAGATCAAAAGGGGTAGAAAGAAGAAGATTTACAGCAGCAGAAGCGGAAGTTACGGAGAGATGTTGAAGAAAAATTGCAGAGAAAGTAAGAAGGAAAGTAAAAAAGAAGAAGAAAGGAGTAAGAAAAGTATATATAGAGAGAAGGTTTCTCGAAAAGGCAAACACATTTAATGCGAAGAGTAGACATAAACGGTTGAGAAATAGTAGTTGAAAAAGACGTGTCAATAAATGGATGGAAGAAGAGATACGTGTAATAAATTCTGCGTAAAAGTACAGAATCATGTTAATACAGAAAAATATGAAAAAATGAACAGCTGCGGCATATTGAAAGTACTAGTTCTCATGACATTCTCTCCTTCGCAGAGAAGACATGAGAAGAGGCAAGATGTAGGATCAGAATATCGCAACATCAATATCCTTGCGAAATCCTTGAACAACACATTGCGAAGATATCGCAGATTGGTAATAAAAATGACGCAACGGATGACGACAGCCTAAACACGAGAAAGATGTGAATACCTAGCGAGATTTAGGAGTGTTGCGAGATTTAACATTTGTATACTTGCGAGAGTGTCGCAAGCCAGATCCGAAAATAAAGGACAGCTTAGCTGTCATCCACTATGTAATGTCTTATATAAAGAGCCGAACAGGCTTAAGGAAGGGGGATCTTTTTCGAGTGTTGAGCAAGTCATCAGGAGAGAGAAAGTTCAGAGCGGTTGTTAATTATTTAGTTTATTTCCTTTTCATCTTGTAACATTTGTGAGATTAATCAATAAAGATTATGACTGTTCATCTTAAAATGAGTTGATTGTGTGAATTCTTGTGAGGGGTGTAGTGTGGGATTTCCTGCTACTACAGTGGTCTTCCTTAAACAAATGTGTCGACCCTAATCTCCTAAAGTAATTAAGTTTAGTCTCAAAACTCAATAACCGACACTCCTGAAACTCATACGTTCCCACAATTGGTTGAAAAATATTAAGTGGGAAAACAAAGTCAATTTGGGTATTATCGCCTGGGTAAACCACATCAACCAGAGGATGGGTTTCTAACAACTGAACTTCTTCTTGGACATTATTAGGTTCTGGAGAGCTAGTATGAAGGTAATCTGGCACGATGGTTCAGGCACATATATCAAGTCCCAAGTGAGGGATCTATATAAGAGTCAAAGGTGAAGCACATGGAGAATGATAATCACCCCCAAACTTAGAGTTTTTAGTGTCTCTAGATAGACTAGTCACAATCTCCCTAATTTCAAGGTCATCAGATTCCTGAAAATGGTCAATTGATTCTTCTAAGTTATAATCGGGAGGTGCATCCTCACTCATATTTGAACTCTCTATGAGTCTATCTTCTTTGTCTAAGGCTAATGTGTAATTGCAGTAAATCGTACAATACACACCTCACAAGAATTCATAGTATCTAACACATATTTAAGATCAATAACCAATCTCTTTATTAATTGAGTTAGAAATTTTACAAGAAGGAAGTGAAATCAAGAATGTTATTGCTACTCTAGACTTTCTCTCTCCTCTAAAATTTCTCTCCACTCTCTAAAAAGATCCCCCTCCTTTCATAAGCCTATTCAGCTCTTTATATAGGGCATTACATAATGGATGACAGCTAAGTTATCCCTTATTTTCGGATCTGACTTGCGACATTCTCGCAAGTGCATAAATATAAAACCTCGCAACACTCCTAAATCTCGCTAGGTCTTCACGTCTTTCTCGTGTTCTGGCTGTCGTCATCCGTTGTGTCATTTATATTACTCGTCTGCGATGTCTTCGCAATGTGTCGTTTATGGATTTCGCAAGGGCGTTGGTGTTGTGATATTCTGATCCTACATCTTGCCTCTTCTCATGTCTTTTCTGCGAAGAAGAGAATGTCATGAGAACTAATCTCTTCAAAATGCCGCAACTGTTCATTCTTTCATTCTTATCTGTTTTGACATGACTCCGTACTTTTACACAAAATTTAGTACACGTATAACTTCTTCCATTCATTTCTTGACACGTCTTTTTCAACCGTCCTTTCTCAACCGTTCATGTCTACTCTTCGCATTAAATGTGTTTGCCTTTTCGAGAATCCTTCTCTCTATATATAATTTTCTTACTCCTCTCTTCTTCTTTTTTACTCTCTTTCTTGTTTTCTATGCAATTTCTCTTCTTCATCTCTCCGTAATTTCCGCTCCTGCTACTGTAAATCTTCTTTTTACTTCTTTTGATCTTTGATCTTCTCTTCATTCCCATATTCTGAAAGATGCCTCCAGTTGGTCGTAGATATGAACATCTTTTGGAAGAAGTTCAAAAAGATTTGCTAGAGAAAGGTTTCACATTATCCACTATTCCCAATCAAGAATCTAAATCCATTCTCTCTCCAAATCATTTCTCGATCATCATTGTGATGATCAAAAAATCATAATTTCGCTAGGTCAGATTCTCGATGGTCTTCCCATTCCTCTCTACAACCTTGATCTTCCCTTGTTTTATGAAATTCTTGCTCATGAGAAATTCTCGCGAGCCATCTATCAATTAAGCGGAGATTGTATCCGCTTTTGAGTTCGCCAACTGTGGTGCTGGTAAGGGATATCTTTACCCCAATGAAGTCAGAGATCCTAAATTTGCGGACTTAGAGATATTCGCTGAAAAGTATTCAGTAGAGAGTTTCTTTGAAAACTATGAAATAATAAATATGAAGAACGATAGAACTTGCTGGGGTGCGCGTTTGAAGAGAAGAGAAAATATTCCCAGCGAAAAAATACTTATGCAGGATATCGATTGGCATTCTGGCAAGAAAAATGTTCCTCGCCATTCCAAAGACGACAAATGGTGCGTCTTTCCACTACTTCTGAATGGACCTTATATTTCAGGTTCAAATGTGCTCCCTGCGAATCTCGCCAATTATATTTCTGGTACGTCTTTATTCCCTTATTTCTTCATAATTTCGATTTTAAATCATATCTTGATAATTTCTTTACTTTCCTTCATAGTATGGGAGAGCTTCCTTTGTTGTTGCCTCAGATCTTGAGAAAAGGCGCAGCATTCTTGAAAAGAAGAATCTTCAACTTCGCAAGAAGAATGAAGAATTGAAATCTGAAGTCAAGTTGCTCTTCGCAAGAGAAATGAAGAATTTGAAAGTGAAACTGCTATTCTTCGCGAGAAGACCAAACAACTGGAAGTTGATTCTTCCACTCAGAAGAATAAGATATCTAATCTTCAAAGCGCCAATCAACAACTTTATGGTATGAGACTCTTCCCTTTTCCTTTGTTTTGTTCTCTCATTATCTTTCCTTATCTGACTTATCATTTTCGCAGACGTTTATAACCTTTCTGATGAATCCATTCTTCTTCACTCATTTCCTGAACCTATGGATAATGATGCTCTTCTTGCTCACCTCAACGATTCTTTAGATAGTTTTTCAAATAACAAGATTAAATCTCTTCCTCTAAACGAACTTCAATCCAGATTTCGCCTCTTAGAAATTGATCATAGATCTAGTTTGGGTTTAGCCAACCAACTTAAACGTTTGTATCTTAGTTCCAAAGAGAAAATTAATATTTTAAGGAAGAAGATTAGTGATCTTATAGATGACAAAGATCGCATCGCTAGTCAAGGTGCCCAAGCATTAGCGAAATTCCAAAAAAATCTTCTTGAAGTTCAAGTTGAACGGGATGAATCCATCCGCCAAAATGCTATACTTAGCGAAAGAGAGAATCAAATTCGCTCCCTTCTTCTCATAAACAATGACGATGAATTCGCTTGGGCTGCGAAGGTTCTAGATGACGCCAGAAATAATTTAGGTGTTAACGTTATCCTTCAAGCTGAGCATACGGCCTTGATTATGGATATGATTTCTGATAAAGAAGGTTGTTAATTATTCTTCTTTATTTTACTGTTTATTTTTTATGAAACTGCCATTAAGTTACTAATTCATTGACATATGTTCGCAGAGGCTGAACAGAGATTTCAAATCAGAATTGAAGAACTTGAATCTGAGAAAGAACAGCTCGCAAAGGATTTCTCTCTTCGAAATGACAAATATTCCAAATTGAAGAAGCAACTACAAATTACTGTAGCGAATTTCAAAAATGATGTTGTTCTCTTCCGCAATCAGACTATTAAGACATTCTGTGATGACAACAACATTCCTCATTCTTCATACCCTTGTCTCCTTGACGAAATCCCTGAGAATGTGGCTTCTTTGGATATCTCTGACAGTGATGCTAGCGAAGAAGAGGAAGCAGATGAAGATGAAGAGACATAAGAATCTGATGAAGACGAAGAAAATGAAGAGGAAGAATCGAACAAGAAATAATTCTTTTTTCTTCTTTCTCTTTTTGTAATATCTGTACATTCCTTCTTTTAATCTTCTATTTTTGTAATCTTTTGCTGCGAAATTCTTGGATCTTCAAATATTAGCTCTATCTTTGTTGTTCCTTTCTGCACATGTTAAAGAATAATTCTTTTTTGCAATACAGTTAGTCAATATATTATCAATCTTTCATTTTATGAGCGCGTAAATCTATCATATGAAGACAAATAACATTTTTTTATTCTATACATTCCCATACTTGCCTCTGTTATTTGCGTTCAAATGAGAGATTAAGCAAGTTATGTTCATGCCTCAATCTCGCAACTGTTGCTGTTGAATTTTCGCAAGTAAGGAAATCTTGGTTTCTTCCAAGATTTCCTTTTTTCTTTTTCTCTTATGTGGTCATATATTGCCTTCCTAGTCTTACTGTGCCACCCCTTGTCATTGCGACAAAATCGCAGGACGTCTTTACATTTTCATGTAATGACCCATTGATCTTGCCTTATCATTTCTTTAGTATTGTTTCCTCTACAAGATAGTTTTGTTGCGACAATATGACAGGCCTAAAAATCCTTGCGAAAATAAAGCCCCATGACATTGCCGTCTTGCGACGAGATCGCAGGACGTCCTTACATTTTCATGTACTGACCCATTGATCTCGTTGATAGGTGTAGAATACACCGTATTTACTATCTAGAGTTTATGCTTTCCTTGCTATTTTTCGTGTGAATTATATATCTTATGTTTGCTTTTGAGTTTTATAGGTGCAATGGAGTCACTGAGAACAAAAGGAGAAGAAATCACCCATTTAAAGCGAAAAAGAGCGAAAAGACCAATTCACAGGCGAGCGAAGCTAGCTACGGTTGAGCAAAGAAGTGAATAGGCAGTCGGATCCGCGAAACCGACAAGCCATGCAAGAACTGGGAGGCACTTTTTCCTATTTCTGGGTGCCTAGAGTCATTTCTGGGTAACCCCTTTATCCGCTGCACTGGGTGGTCAGTATCCACCTTCATTTTCTTACACCAGCCCTAGAATTCAGTGAGAAATCAATTTCTCATTATTATTTCTTCGACCTGAAAATTGAGAAATCATGGCGGATGTTGTTGTCCGAGAGTTAGAGAAATTCAGGGGAGAAGAATTGAAGAACGAGAGGAATGGTTTCTGTGGCTGAGTCTCTGGTTGAGTTGTAGTAGATGAGTCCGGTGATTGAATGAATGGGTCTGTGATGAATTTGTAGAAGAGTGAGGCTCTGATGCTGTTGAAATTGAGAAGAATTATTGAAGTAGAATCAAAGATGTGAGGGCTGCCATCGATTCACAACAAGGATGGCAAGATTAGAGCAGTAGAGGATTTGTTTTACTGAGGAGAAATTGATGATTGAATTGAGATTTGAAATCGAGTTAGGGTTTTCTGAGATGCAGATGAAGAAATTAGATGTTAATCAAAGGGGTTTGAGCAGATGAAGATGGTGTTGCTGCTAATGGAAGATTAAAGAGATGGGTTCAGGGTTGCAGTCGTTGGGTTGTGTTGAAAAGGATGATGATAGGGATTCGATTTAGACATGAAATTGAAGGTGTTATTAAGGTGAATCTGAGCTGCACTGAAGTTATGGTGTTGATGCTTGAGAAAATGAAGCCTAGAGGTGATTATGGAGTCAGTGGTACAATTAGGGTTCGTGTTGGTATTCTTGCAGATCGAGACTACACTGGAGATGGTGATAAACTGGTGGTGACTAGTGAAGCTACAGAAAATGGAATTGAATTTGGGTATGAATCTGGTGACTGTGGTTGTAGGATCAGAATATCGCAACAACCATACCTCGCGAGATCAATAAACGAAAGCTTTGCGATAGTGTCGCAGAAGAATAATATAAATGACGCAATGAATGACGGCAGCCAAAACACGAGAAAGATGTGAAGACACAGCGAGATCTAGGATAGTTGCGAGATTATATATTTGTACACTTGAGATATCTCGCAAGTCATTCCCGAAAATAAAGGACAACTTAGCTGTCATCCATTGTATACTACCCTATATAAAGAGTCGAATAAGTTTGTTGTGGGGGAGATTCTTTTTCGAGTGTTAGACAAGTCATTAGGAGAGAGAAAGTTTGTGATGATTGTAATTTGTTTAGCTCTTTTCTATTTTATCTTGTAAACATTCAAGGAAATAATCAATAAAAATCATTGTTATTCATCTTAAAATGTCTTAGTTGTGTGGATTATTGTGAGGGGTGTAGTGTAGGATTTCCTGCAACTACATATTGGCGCTAGAAACAGCTGTTTGAGTAAGGATTGACATCGTGATTTGAAAAAACTTGGAGTAGTAGAGAAGGAATTTGATATAATTTTCAACAGTTTACCAAAATTAAGGAATGACTAGAAGGAGAAATGTATCTGAGCAACCAACAACTGTTAGGAGAAGTAGGAGACTTGCCGGAGAAGAGAGAAATGAAATGGGAGAATCCTCAAGAAGGAACATAAGGAATGATGAAGAAAATCAAATTCAATCACCAATTCAACCAGTAGCGGATAGAACTGTGGATTATGATAGAGTAAGCGTGCATACTTGTGATCAGACTCTGTCGACGAAGGGGAAGAAGAACAACAATTGGTAAACAATGGACAAGAGGGGAGAGACCGAGAAGGGAATGGAGAAATAATTCATGGAAATGAAGAGATCGCAGCATTAGAAGCGTTGAGGCAAACAATACACGAAGAGAGACGATTAGAGGCAGAGGAGCGTGCAAACTTGACAAGACGGAATCATGAGCTGAGGATGGAAAACATCAGATTACAAAATAGAAGGTCGAGAAGCACTACAAGGTCAAGTTTAAGATCAGTTAGAGAGGAAAGAAGGAGAATTTTACCTACAGAAAATGTTGATGAAGAAAACCATGAAGAAGCGCAAAATCAAGGCATAGAACATTGCGAGAGAAGAGAAATGATGGAAGATCGTTATGTTCAACGTCCTGAGACTTTTCAAAATGGGCAGAATGGTGGAAACCAAAAGAATAGGCAACGTCAGAGGCAAAATAATCCAGTTGATGAAGAAAATCAGGAAGAAGGAAGAAGCATATTGAATGGGAGAGAAGCACAGAGGAAGCAAAAAGAGATTGAGGATGAAATTGAAAGACATTATGTTGAACAAGCACGTTTGGCTCGCGAGAGAGAAAGATTGAGAGCAGAAATGGAAGAACATGAGTTGGAGGAGGCAATTCGCCAGAATAATCATGATAATCGAGAAAGACGGCGAGAACAAAATCGCAACAATGATAATATTAATGAAGAATATGAAAGAGCACAAAGAAGAGCTGATAGGCAACAAAGAAGAGAGATTTATAGATATAATGGTGTGCGAATTCGCGAAGGAATTGAGGGAGAAGATCGCAGAGAAAGACGAGAAGAGAATGATGAAATTCAAAGTAGACATGAACGCAGGAGAAGGGAAGCGGAACTAAAAAGACCAATAGATTCAAGTTCTGATGTAAATGAACAAATTTTGAGAGAATTGGCAGAAATGAGAGGAATGATGAACAGTAAAAGGGGAGGAGGAAAGAGACAGTTGGATGAATCCATTGAAGAAGCTGCGAAAACTCCGTTCACACAGGAGATACAATTAGGAGGAATACCACCGAAGTGCAACTTACCGACATTAACCAGCATTTTCGATGGAACAACATGAGCGATACAACATATCAAAGCTTATTTGAGTTGTATGTTACAATGGGAGAATCATGATGCTATATTGTGCAAATATTTTGCATCAAGTCTGACAGGAGAAGCTTTGAAATGGTTTGAAGAGCTGCCGAAGAATATAATAACATCTTTCAATCACTTGCAGGCTATATTTTTATGGGCATATATAAGTAATAATTCCTCTCGACCAGGTATTGAAGATGTATTTGGGTTGAAACAAAGGGTTGGTGAAAGTTTGAAGCATCTAACTGTGAGGTGGAAGACAATGTGTAGCGAAATGGCTGGCCGTGTGGAGGAGAGATATCTCATCTTATCATTCATTAATGCTATGTTCGCGACAAATCTGTTGTATATTCAAATTTTTAGAGTCAAGAATACAATCACCATGACTGAGTTGCGAGAGCTTCAGGAGGAGTATATTGCTTTAGAGGAAAAGCAAAATGAGATGGAATCATACCCTGTTGCGAATACAAGTTCAGGAGCTGCGAATGCAAGTTTGTTACCTAAATTGATAAACACTATGGCGAGTACCTCGCAATGTCAACAAGGAATGAGGATACCAGATGATGGTCAACAAAAGTTGGTAGCCATGGGAAGTCGCGATCAGGAAGAATTTGAAAGAGAAAGAAATTTCTACAACCATGGCGGAAATAATAAAATTCAAAGGCTTGATCAGCCGCAAGAAACCTATGGAGGTCAGAAGCATAATCCGCAAGAGACTTATGGAGTCCAGAGGCAGAATTATCATAGAGGGCATCGGGGTCATAGAGTCGTATGGGAAGAAATCAAGATGCCACCACTAAATGCTAGTGTAGAGAAGATATGGGAAGCTATAATCCTGATGTAAAACATACCCGCACCATGGAACATGGGGAATAAACCACCTCCAGGTGACAGAAGTCATGAATTCTGTTCCTACCACCATTTTCATGGACACCAAACGAATGATTGCAGGAATATCAAAAGAATCATCCTTAGAATGATAGATCAAGGGAAACTAAATCAATTCTTAAAATGCGAAGAGAAGACTCAACCATTACCAACACCTCCAGAAACTCACAGAGTGAATACAATAAAAGGGAAAGAAACATTTGTAGTGGAAGTTGGAGCCAAAGCCAAAAACTTGTTCTGCAATTCAATTGTACATTCGTACAGGACAATTGAAGATTTCCATGATAGCGTTCTCAATAGGGTTTTCACAAGAGATGTTGACAATAGAGAAATAATGAACATCGCGAAGATATCACCACTAAAAGAATGGAAAACACAGATTATTTCTTTCACTGCAGAAGAGGTACCTGAGGGTGGCGAGATGCATGACAGTCCATTAGTGGTAAGATTGGAAATTAACCCAAAACCTGTTGATGATGAAGATGATGGGGCAGAAAATTCATGGGCTATAAATAGAATCTTAATTGATACCGGAAGCTCGGTAAACATCCTTTTTACCACACTTACAAGACTATGGGTGGGAAAGACGAAGACTTGATACCTTCAGCCTATAAGATTTATGGTTTTAATGGTACTGCCAATAAACCCAAAGGAGAAACTCGCATGAGAATACCGCCGAAAGGATTATCAACTGAAATCTTGTTTTGTATAGTCGATGTGGAATCCCCTTATAATGCATTAATTGGGCGACCCTGGTTACATGAGATCTTGGGTGTAGCATCAACTTACCACCAGTGCATCAAATTTCCTCATCCCAGTGGTGTTGGAGTTATAAAAGGAGATTGGGCTGAGGGACAAAAATGCTATGAAGTTGAAGTGGAATCTTGCGAGGAAATGGCTGCTCAAAAGAAGAATTGGAAGAGAAATATCAAAGAAGACCAAAGAAGAGAAAGACTGATGGTGGACACAATAAAAGTGAAAAATGAAGATATCTTGCGAAATCAATGCTTGAAGACAATTGGAAATTGCGATGGTCTCGCAAAAGGGAAAGAAATATCTGGAAATTTGAATGAAGAAACAGAGAACAGCAGGAGTAAGAAGTGCAAGAAGTAAGTAATTGATTTTAGAGTTGTGTAAAAAAAAAAAAAAAAAAAAATGATGACAAAAACATGTCAAAAATACAAAGAAGGTGATGATCGAAGAAGAAGTACGCGAAAGTCTCGCGATTCATGAATGTAACGAAAGTTTAGTTAAATAATTACAGCGAGATCACAGCAAATGAAGCAAGATTATATGAAAATTTCACAAAGAAGACGAGAAGAAATAATCAAAAATCAATGAATGATTACAAGAATTGACAGAAATGAATGAGTGAGTGAATGGGACGAACCTTTATGGCGTACACCCTAGTTCGCGAATGATATTTCGTAAGAGGCAAATGTAAGACCTAAAGTGCGTCATATAAGGGGTATCTCTTGACATGGCTCGGGGAAAAGGTTACACCGCCCGGAACCTGAGTCATGAAGATTTGGGGCCCATGAAAGCCTATCCGGGAGATACCTTGGATTTCCAACTATATATATAAGGTTATACCCTGGTTGGACGACCGAGGGTCTCTTCCAAGGAGTCGAGTGTATGACCAAGGCGCCGAGGTACACGGTTGAGCCAAGAGTGCCCGGGGCATTTGAAGTGTCTCGGCCATTCTTGGCAAGTCTTGGCACATGCTGCACTCGGCCCGAAGAAAACTCCACTTAGGGTGCAGTCTCGTAACCATAAACCCTATAGGTATAAGGGATAAGAGGCTTCGAAAACAACTGGTTGTTGTTAAGACCGGATGGGAGGAGCTAGTCTTGTATGGCCGATGTACGCCTCCTTGAAGGGGCAACCAGGGAGATGATAAGGGCGGCACCCTCCAATAGGGAGCTGATAAGTGTCAAAAGACGCAAATGTCATGAGGCTCTATTTTCGGAAGAAAATTTATGCTTGTCATATTTGTGCGATGATCCTGAAGAGGCAATAATACTAACGCGAGGGTAAGACGAGATCAATGGGTCTTTATATGCAAGTGTAAAGACGTCCTGCGATTTCGTACAAGACGGCAATGTCACGGGACTTCAAGTTCGCGAGAATTTTTAGGCCTGTCATATTGTCGCAACAAAAACATCCTGTAGAGGCAATAATACTAAAGAAATGATAAGACAAGATCAATGGGTCGTTACATGAAAGTGTAACGACGTCCTGCGATTTTGTCGCAAGACGGCAATGTCATGGGGCTTTATATTCGTAAGAATATTTAGGCCTGTCATATTGACACAAAATGAGGGGTGTCAAAATAAGACCTTTAACTAGGAAGGCAAAATAAGACCACACAAAAACAATGATAAGGCAAGATCAATGGGTCATTACATGAAAATGTAAAGACGTCCTGCGATCTTGTCGCAATGATGAATTTCAACATAAATGAAGATAAGATAACACAAGAAATTGAGTAAGCAAATAAGCTTGCGAATACGGCTATATTTATTCATTTATTTGTGGAGAATTAGAAACAACAGTTGCGAAACTAAGAAGTATTATTACTTAAAGATTATCGACTTAATTTCTCATGTGAAAATAAATAACAGAGGCAAGTATGGGAATGATTAGAGTAAAAACTTGTTATTTATTTTCATATGATAGATTTACAGTAAGAGATTACAAAAATGGAAGGCTAGAAGAATAAATGTACAAGCATTACAAGAAGAGAAAAAGGAAAATGGAACAATCTCTCAACTTATTCTTCTTCTTCATCAGATTCTTTATCAGATTCGTCTTCTTCGCTTGCATCACTATCAGAGACATCTGAGGAAGGCATATTTTCAGGAATTTCATCGAGAAGACAAGGATATGAAGAAAGAGGAATGTTGTGGTCATTGCAAACTGTCTCAATAGTTTGATTGCGAAAACGGACATCATCATTATTGAAATTCGCTACAGTAGTTTGTAGTTGCTTCTTCATCTTAGAATATTTGTCATTGCGAAGAGAGAAGTCTTTTGCAAGTTGTGCTTTCTCAGATTCAAGTTCCTTGATTCTAGTTTGAAACCTCTTCTCAGATTCTGCGAACAAATGACAATGAGTTAGCAACTTAATAGCAGTTTCATAAAAAAGAGGTGGTAAAGTAATGAAGAACAGTAAACAACCTTCTCTGTCATAAATCATATCTTTAACCAAGGCAGTATGCTCAACATGAAGACTGACGTTAACACCTAAGTTATTTCTGGCATTATCTAAACTTTCGCAGCCCAAGCGAATTCATCATCATTGTTTATGACAAGAAGTGAACGAATTTGATTTTCTCGCTCATTAAGTATGGCATTTTGGCGAAGAGATTCATCTCGTTCAATTTGGACTTCAAGAAGAGTTTTTTAGAATTTCGCTAATGCTTGTGCACCTTGATTAGCAATGCGATCCTTATCATCTATAAGACTGCTAATTTTCTTCCTTAGAATATTATTATTCTCGTGGGAGCTAAGATATAAACGTTTAAATCGGTTGGCTAAACCTAAACTAGATCTATGCTCAATTTCTAAGAGATGAAATTTGGTTCGAAGTTCATTTAATGAGAGAGAATTAATCTTGTTTGAAGAATTACTTAAAGATTCATTGAGATGAGCGAGAAGAGCATCATCATCCATAGGTTCGGGAATGAATGGAGAAGGATGGCTTCGTCGAAAAGATTATAAATGTCTGAAAATGATAAGTCGGGCAAAGAAAAATAAATGACAAAGTAGAAACGAAGAAAAGAGAAGGGTATTATACCATAAAGTTGCTTGATTAGCACTTTGAAGAGTAGATATTTTGTTCTTACGGGTAGAAGACTCAACTTCCAACCTGTTGAATTTTTTTCGCGAAGAGCGGCGGTCTCACTTTCATCCTTCTTGCGAGATGTCGCAACTTCAACTTCTAGTTCTTTGTTCTTCTCCTTAAGTTGAAGATTTTTCTTTTTCAAGATTGTTGCGCCTCTTCTCAAGATCTGAGGCAACGACAAAGGAAGCTCTCCCAGACTATAAAGGAAAATAAAGGAATTGTTAAGATAAGGTTTATAATCGAAATCACAAAGAAATAAAGAAATATGAACATACCAAGGCACTCAGTGCATTTAAGAAACTGGGAGTATTGTCCGGGAAACTCCACGAAAAGAATCATTATCCACTAGCAAGGGGGCATTGCAGATATTTGCGAGAGCTTCGCAAGTAGAAGAAAAACGATCATCTCCCATTCCTTGCATAGAATCAGAGAAAACACTAGACAATTGCGCCATAGCAGATTCGACTGAATGATTCTCCTTCGCAAAAGAAGTATCAACCTCATTATCATTTTCATCAGAATTTTCGCTGATTTGGGAATTAGAGTGAGAAGAGAGATGGATTTTCCGTTTTTTAGAAGATGGAGCAGAAGATTTATCCTTACGAAGAGTGATTTTATTCTTGCCTTTAGCCTTCGCAGCTTCAGGAATGTCAGTTTCTTCAACGCCAACCTTCGCACACGAATGAAGATAAGAAATAGAGGAAACAATATTGTTAAAAATAATAAGGAAAAATATTTCTTACTTCACCCGTGATTGAACGAAGTATCGCCAGAGTACTCGCTTTTGGATTTCTTTTGTAGCTCTTTCTCAATTTGGTGATCTTAAAAATTCGCAAGATTAGATATAAGAGGGAGTGAAGATTGTAAAATAAGTAAAAGTTAGGAAGTATACCTCTTTTGCCTTTTCGGGCCAATTAAATACCCAAGGGTGATAATTTGCGAGATTCGCAGGGAGTATATTGGAACCTGAAATGTAAGGTCCGCTCAAAAATAGTGGAAAGACAGACCACCTCTCATCTTTAGAGTAGCGAGGAACATTGTTCTTGCCAGAATGCCAGTCAATATCTAGCATGAGTATCTTATCGTCGGAAACGTTCTCTTTTCTTTTCAATCGGGCACCCCAGCGAGATTTATCATTCTTCATGTTTATTACTTCATAATTTTCAAAAAAGTTTTCTACAGTGTACTTTTCAGCGACTATCTCTAAGCTTGTGAAGTTAGGATCTTTAACGTTATCAGGATATAGAGATCCCTTACCAGCGCCGCGATTGGAGAATTCAAGCATTAGACGGATGCAATCACCACTTGATTGATAAATAGCTCGCGAGAATTTCTCATGAGCAAGGATTTCATAGAACAAGGGCAGTTCGAGATCGTACAGAGGAATGGGAAGACCTGCGAGGATTTGACCTAGCGAGATTATGATTTTCTGATCATCACACTGATGATCAGTAAACAACTTTGTAGAAAGAATAGATGAAGATTCTTGATTGGGAATAGTAGACAAGGTGAAATCCTTATCTTGTAATTTCTTTTGAGTTTCATCTAAAAGGGTTTCATATTTACGACCAGGAGGAGCCATTCTTAGAATATGGGAATGATTAGAGAATTGAAGATCAAGAGAAAGAAGAAAATGAAGATTTACAGTAGCAGAAACGCAAATTGCGGAGGAAGAGAGTTGAAGAAAATTTGCAGAGGGAAAGTAAAACAGAAGAAGAGGAGGGTGAGAAAACTATATATAGAGAGAAGAATTCTCGAGAAAACAAATGCATTTAATGCGATATGGGACGTGAATGGTCAAGAAAAAACAGTTGAAAGAGACGTGTCAAGAAAAGAGTGGAAGAAGAAACATGTGTAATAAATTCTGTGTAAAAGTACGGGATTGTAACAGATAAAGATGAACAGTTGCGGCATTTCAAAATATTAGTTCTCATGACATTCTCTTCTTCGCAGAGAAGACATGAGAAGAGGCAAGATGTAGGATCAGAATATCGCAACAACCATACCTCGCGAGATCAATAAACGAAAGCTTTGCGATGGTGTCGCAGAAGAATAATATAAATGACGCAATGAATGACGGCAGCCAAAACACGAGAAAGATGTGAAGACACAGCGAGATCTAGGATAGTTGCGAGATTATATATTTGTACACTTGTGATATCTCGCAAGTCATTCCCGAAAATAAAGGACAGCTTAGCTGTCATCCATTGTATACTACCCTATATAAAGAGTCGAATAAGTCTGTTGTGGGGGAGATTCTTTTTTAGAGTGTTAGACAAGTCATTAGGAGAGAGAAAGTTTGTGGTGATTGTAATTTCTTTATCTCTTTAGCTCTTTTCTATTTTATCTTGTAAACATTCAAGGAAATAATCAATAAAAATCATTGTTATTCATCTTAAAATGTCTTAGTTGTGTGGATTATTGTGAGGGGTGTAGTGTAGGATTTCCTGCAACTACAGTGGTTATGGTTTTGAAAAGGGTTCTGGGTGTTCTTCTGAGACTCAGAAGATGTTGTTCTGCTGATGTTGGTGATTAGTGCAAGTCACAGGAATTGAGGTTTGAGTTAATGGTTCTGTGGATTTGTTTGAGTTGCAGTGTATGAAGCTGACTCTTGGGTTCTCTGTGGAGAAAATATTGGCAGCAAATGGAGTTGAGGAGTTCAATGATGTATGGCTACAGAATGGTGCTGTTTAGCTGCAATTATGTACAAGGCAGAACTTACTAGTTGTATATGCAGGGAATGATGTTGAACAGATGAAGGCACTGGTGCTATGAATGGATGTTGATTAGATGTATGTTTAGGTCACACGTTGTGGTTCATCCTGAAATTGTAGGTGACCCTGAGCTGAAATGGAAAGCTCTGGCAGTGGCTAGGAGATTGCAGGTCTCAAGTGCCAGTGGTTGTGGCCTAAGCTGGAGTGAGTTGAGCTGGATGCAATGGAGCTGGTGGTGGTCTCTGTGGAAGTCAGAGTAGGAGATGATGAAAGAATGAAATTGAAATAAAGATGCAGGTTTTGCAGGTGACTCAGGTGCTGGATGATTAGAGTGAACAGCTGGTTATAAAGCTGTAGAACATGGAGTTGCAGATGGCTTTAATTGTGCAGAGATGGCTCAACTAAAATGGCCTTGAGTTGGTGTTGTTGGCCTGAGAAGTCTTTGGTTGCAAGATTGAATGATGTTGGCCTGGCCTGAGGTTGATGCCGCTTGCCAGGGATTGCAGGGAAGATCTACTGACATGGATTAAAGCTGCAGTTCAGTGGTGGTCATGGGTTTTGTTTGAGTTGCATTTCAGTGAGGTTATGAAGAACTAGTGATGTTGTTCAAGTCAGAGATGGTGTAATGGAGTCGCAGAAAGCAGTTCAGCTGAAAGGATTTGATTGGAAAAGATGGATTGGAGCTAAGATGCATAAGGAATGATAGATGCGGACTGTAGGTGGAGTTCAATATACTGGCAATGCAGGGCCATCATGGCTGGGTAGGCGTGTATGCTACAGCACAAGGATTGTGCATCACAAGATTTGGCATGTGCAATAGCCTGAGCCAAGACAACTCAGCTCAATCAGCTGAGTCAGCGACTGACTCATACTCTGACTCGGTGCTTGACCGAGTTGACCCGGCCGAGTTGGATCGTTGACCGAGTTGACTCGTTGAGTGGTGACCGGGTGGACTTTGCCGGTCACCTGAGATATTTTCCTAAAGCTTGGGATTCCGCCAAATTCCGACCACGATACCAGTTTTCCGGCGACCGTTTTTGGGCAGAGTTTTTACATGGGTTTTTCTCACACATGGGCTTGGTGGACTTCTATCTAATGGACTTTGAAGATTAGACCTAATTTTGGAAACAAGAGAGCTATTTAAAGGAAAGACTTCTACAACTTTGGATTATCACGTTTTTTCTTGGAACTTTGGAGAGCCGGTTTTGTTTACGCTTCTAGGGTTTGCTTTTGTTCATCTTCTTCTTTTGAATTAATATTTTTATGATGAACTCCATAGCTATGAGTAGCTAAATAATTATTATTGGTTATGGGATAAAGTTGATTTCTCAATATGTTATATGATTCAATGAATTAGTTTTGTCTCAATATTTTATTGTTTGTGATTCACAATTAATAGTGTTATATGATTTGATTGTTTGTTTGGTTGAGTCCGGAATCAATCCGATTTACTTTCATCTCTATTGCTAGACTAGGGTTTTCAATACGAAATAGTTGTTTATCCCTGATTCTAAGTAGCATAGTGTGGTTATTACTTGTAGTGATACATCTTTATAATTGCATGTGAATCATAACCTTGGTTAAATTGAATTAGTGCTTTTACACGTTTGATTGCCTTGATTAGTCTTATTCCATAGAACTTATTGATTTTAGGGAGTTAAATCTAATTGTGCTTTTACACTTTAGGTTGCTTTCTAGGAAGAATTCACATATGCATCTTTTAATGTGGTTGTGATGAAATCAGGGAATTAACGGGATATTCTTGCGATCAAGGTATCCTAGGACTTTTAGTAAACGAGAGATTAAAATACCAATTCTAATCATTGATGAAAATACATGTTTGTGAATGATACTATCCCGTGACCAATATCTTCTCTCTATTGATTATTCCAATTATTTGCTTTGCTTTATTTTATTTTATTACTTTGTTAAAACAACAAAAAATCCCCCCTTTGGTTACCTTAGAAACTGAAAATCGCATAACAACAATTGCCTCTCTGTGGAAACGAACTCTTCCTTACCTTGTACTTCATTCATATTTAGTGAGTAAGAAAGTGAAATTATTTTTGACGCTTACGACAGCAATCACTCGTCTTATCTTTATTTTTTGTATTATTGCCTCTTCAGGATTGTCGCACAAATATGACAAGCCTAAATTTTCTTGCGAAAATAAAGCCCCATGACATTTGCGTCTTAAGACACTTATCAGCTCCCTAATGGAGGGTGCCGCCCTTATCTTTCCCCTGGTTGCCCCTTCAAGGAGGCGTACTTCTGCCATACAAGGCTAGCTCCCCCCATCCGGTCTTAACAACAACCAGTTGTTTTCGCAACCTCTTATCCCTTTTGCCTATATGGCTTATGATTACGAGACTGCACCCTAAATGGAGTTTTCTTCGGGCCGAGTGCAGCATATGCCGAGACTTGCCAAGAATGGCCGAGACATTGCAAATGCCCCAGGCACTCTTGGCTTAACCGTGTACCTCGGCGCCTTGGTCAAATGCTGACTCCTTAGAAGAGACCCTCGGTCGTCCAATCTAAGTCTTAAGCTTAGATTGAAAATCCAAAGTATCTCCCCTGGATGGGCTTTATTGACCCCAATTCTCCATGACTCAGGTTCCAGGGGCGGTGTAACCTTTTCCCTGAGCCATGCAATAGGTACCCCCTTCTATGACGCACTTAGGTCTTACATTTGCCTCTTACGAAATTTTGATTTCGCAAACTAGGGCGTACGCCATAGTTGGTTTGCCTCTGTCTGATTAATTTGTTGATTCTTTTGCATGTAAATTCTTTTGTAATTTCGCAATCATATCTTTATATTTAATAATATATTCTCTTCTTCTGCATATCAACTTCCTTTCGCAACCTCATCTCTGCTATTCATAAGAAAGATTTTTTTTTTTTTTTTTTTTTAAACCCAACTTACATTTCTCGTCTTCCTCCCAATTTTTTCTCTGAAAATCAACAACTACATTTATTCTTTAAGTCTCTTACTTCTGCTACTTTCTGCCTCTGCATTTTTGAATTTTCCTGTCATTTTCTTGTCTGTTGCGAAGCCTTCGCCACTTCCTATCTTCATCATTTTTTGGTTTCGCAGCATTCTTCCTCTCTTTGCTCTATTACATCTACCATTAATCTTTCACCTCTATGTTTTTTTCTTTGATGTTGTGTTTCCAATTCTTCTTCTTCGCAGATCTTTCTTCACAGGATTCTATATCAACTTCATAACACTTCTTTCCTTCAATCCAATCTCCCTTTATGATGCCAACACCAGTGGGATGAGGGAATTTGATACATTGATGGAAATTCGATGCCACACCTAAGATCTCATGTAACCATGGTCGTTCGATCAGCGCGTTGTATGGTGATTCCATATCAACTACACAGAATAAAATTTCAGAAGATAATCCTTTCAGTGGAATTCGCATATGAACTTCTCCTTTTGGCTTATTTGCAGTACCATTAAAACCATAGATTTTGTACGTTGAAGGTATTAGATCTTCATCTTTCCCTCCCATAGTTTTATAAGTATGATAAAAGAGAATGTTCACGGAGCTCCCAGTATCAATCAAAATTTTGTTGATTGCCCAAGAATTCTCAGCTTCATCATCTTCATCCTCGCTAGGTTTTGGGTTGATCTTCAATCTTACCACCAATGGGTTGTCATGCATTTCTCCACCCTCAGGTACTTCTTCTGCGGTAAAAGATATAGTCCGCTTTTGCCATTCTTCCAGTGGCGATGTCTTCGCAATGTTCATTGTTTCTCTATCATCGGCATCCTTGCGAAAACCCTACTGAGAGTGTTATCGTGAAAATCTTCAATCGTCTTGTACGAGTGTACGATGGAGTTACAAGACAGATTCTTTGCCTTTGCGCCAACTTCAATCACAAATGTTTCTCTTTCTTTTGCCGTATTTTGCTTGTGAATAACTGGAGGAGGTGGTAATGCTTGAGTTTGTGTTTTTCCTATCAGAAAGTGATTTAATTTTCCCTGATCTATCATTCTGAGAATGATTCTCTTTATATTTCTGCAGTCATTTGTTGTATGTCCATGGAAATGATGATAAGAGCAAAATTCATTACTTCTTTAGCTTGGAGGTGGTTCACTCCCCATGTTCCATGGTGCAGGTATGTTTTCCATTAGGATTATAGCTTCCCATATCTTCTCCACACTAGCATTCAAAGGTGGCATTTTGATTTCTTCCCATATTATCTTTGGATTTCACTGTCCTCTATGAAAATTTTGCCTCTGACCTCCATAAGTTCCTTGCGGCTAATGACCTCCATACGTTTCTTGTGGCTGATCAAGTCTTTGGATTTTGTTATTTCCACCACGGCTATAGAAGTTTCTCTCTCTCTCAAATTCTTCTTGATCACGGCTCCCCATAGCTACTAGCTTTTGCTGTCCATCTCCCATTACCCTCTCTTGTTGCCCTTGCGAGGTGCTCGCCACTGTATTTATTAACTTGGGTAATAAGCTTGCATTCGCTGCTCTTGAACTTGTATTCGCAATGGGGTATGATTCCATCTCATTTTGCTTTTCCTCAAGAGCAATATACTCCTCCTGTAGTTCTTGCAACTCAGTCATTGTGATTGTATTTTTGATTCTGAAAATCTGAATGTATAACAGATTGGTTGCAAACATAGCTGTAGTTGCAGGAAATCCTACACTACACCCCTCACTAGAATTTACGCAATTAAGTCATTTTAGATGAATGATTATGATTTATATTGATTAAATGTTTGAATCTTTATAATATGGAATAGAAATGAGTTAAGAATTACAATTACTCTAAAACTTTCTCTCTCCTAAAGACTTGCTTGACAATTCAAAAAGAACTCTCCTTTCAACAGACTTACTCAACCCTTTATATAGGGTAGTATACAGTGGATGACAGCTAAGCTGTCCTTTATTTTCGGGAATGGCTCGCGACATATCGCAGGCGTACAAGTATTAATTCTCGCGACGGTTCTAAATTTCGCCATATTTTCATATCTTCCTCGTATTCTGGCTGTCGTCATTCATTGCGTCATCTATTTTACTTCTCTGCGACTCCTTCGCAATGTCGTCATTTATTAATCTCGCGAAGTATTGTAGTTGCGATATTCTGATCCTACATCTTGCCTCTTCTCATGTCTTCTCTGCGAAGGAGAGAATGTCATGAGAACCAATATTTTGAGATACCGCAATCGTTGATTTTCCATCAATTTTATGCCGACAAGATTCCGTGAATGTAGGAATGACTGTTTACACGTATCTAAAATTTCACTTTTTACCGGCACATTTAATGTTATCCGGTTACCCTTTTTTCGTCTATTTAAAGGCAGATTCCTTGTGAAACATTTCTTTCCTTTTACTTCGTCTTCTTCATCGTCTGCAACTTTTTTCTGTGTTTTTCTTCATCATCTTCTTCATCGTTTTCCTGCTACTATTCATCTGCTACTGTTTCTATGGCATCAAGGTTCGTTAATTTTGCTGAATTTGATTATTTTGTGATTAATTTCTCTTATTGAAGCTGTTTTATCTTGATACTGTTCTTCTTTTAACGACTCCTCTGCCATTTTTATTTTAGCAAGAACAAACCTACCACCAAGTTCACCATTATGAACCCTAATGTCTCTATGAGCTCGCAATTGAAACCCACTGCTTCTAAAAGAAGCCTGCGAGTGACAAGGTATTTAAGAAACACTTATCTTTTAATAACAATATTGTTGCCTCTGTTTCTTATTTAGCTTGTACTTCGCAGGATGACAAAAAATGCTGATAAGTCCCCCAAGAAGCCTCGCCATTCTAAACCCGTTGCGCCTTCTGTCACTTTTCCTACATTCAAACTCACAACTCCTATTGCGATATCTTCGCAAGAAATCTCTATTACTTCTCCCAAAGATAACATTTCTATGCCTGAACTTCTCATAGATCAACTCCCTCATAACAGTCCCATTGCGAATGAGCCTATTTCTTCTTCCATTGTTAATGCCTCTACCATTCCTCCAATAATTAACCCTCCCGAGATTTCTTCTTCTCGTGATGTTCCTTTAACAAAAGATGTTTCATATCTTCCTTCTTCTATCACTGCTACTTCCTTTTCTGAGAAAATCCCTCTTACTAAGGAAAATTTAGAAGGAATAGATGTGGCTTTCAAAGTCCTATCATATATTCTGAACAATGCTAAGAAGACTTCTGTCGATCCTATCAAGTCTGATATTTGCGAGATTTTGAGCAAACACCTTGGTCCTGACAGAGTTTCGCAAACATCCTTGGAGCGAGAAATTACCACTTTGAAGAATGATCTCCAAGCTATGACTGCTAAATGTAATACTCTCCATCTTGAGAATCAAAAACTTCAAAATGTTTCACTAGATCGCGATAACCTTCGCAAGAAGAATGAAGAACTGAAAGGTATACTCTTGCCTCGGTTTTTTCACCTTTTTTTTTTTTTTTTTTTTTTTAATACTCAAGTCCTTGTTCGCCCTTCAAGCTTTAAACCGGAAACGAAAAATTGAGATATATCAGTTGGAATCTACTGCTGAAGAAGTTCGAGTTGATAGAGATGCTTGGATGGAGCAATATAACCAATTAGATAATCTTCATACATATTCTGTTGATCATATAAATAATCTTTCTAAAGAAAATGCTGATTTAGCTCAGAAACAAGACTCATTAAGTAATGACTTATCTCGCCTCTCTTATTCTTTGACTAAAGCTAATTTGGAGTTGGAAACTTTATCAGATGAGAATGGAACCCTTTCTCAAGAGAAGCGAACTCTATTAAACAAGGTGGCGATTTACTCGCAACAATATGATGGTTGTCAAAAATTATGTAAAGAGCAAGAACAATCTCTTTGTTCGCTGAGAAACCAACTTGAAGAAGTTCTTTCGAGAAGGATAAAGCTGATTCGGGGTAGAATAACCTTAAGTGTAAAACCAAACCAATTCAAGGATCAATGTTCCAAACTAGAAAAGTCCAACTCTTCCCTTACAAAAGAAAATGCTTTATTGATTTCCAATGAAAAAAGTTGGCGATCACGTCTGAAAGGTTTAATTGGAGATAATTTTGACAATGCCATGGATCATTTGGAGAATAGTTGTTCAGCTCTAATCCAACATCTTACCTCGCAAAAGGAAGGTAGTCATAGAAGTTGACTGCCTCATCTATTCTTTCTTTACCAAGCCTTCATATTTTTTGTTTATATAATTCTTTTATTTTTTGTTTTGGAGAGTCTGAGAAAAAACTTCACTCTACCATTACTGCTTTGAAATCTGATTATTCAAGAATTCGCAAAGAGAATGGAATACTCGATGCTTCTCTTGCCCGTTCTCGCGATAGGGCAGAAAGAAAATTCGACTATATGCGTGACTGTAAAGATATAGAGAGTAAAAATCAGCAGAAAGCACTTCTTCGCCAATTTCATCTTAGAGCCGAAGTTGTTCTGAATAATGTTTTACTATCTAAATCTCTTGATCCTGTGTCTGTTGAACCTCTGGAAGTAAGTGATGATGAAGTTCCTGATTCTCCTGATAGCGATCTTGATTATATTAGTGGCGAAGAACTCGGAAATGAAGAAATCGTCTCTCCTAATAAAACTGTCAATGATGATGCCGCGAATAAAACTGTCAATGAAGAAGGATCTGCTGGAAATATATTAACTAGCGAAAACATAGATGAAGTCGCTGAAGAAAACCCAACATCTCCTTCTAGTGAAAAAGCTACTATTTGGGAAATGATTTTCTCTTGTAATCTTTGTTCTCGTACTTTTGCTCCTTTATGTACTTCAATCATCTTTTTTGACGTATGTACTCGTTTGCATTATTCTCCTTTCTTTCAACAAATATAATTTTTGGTATTTAATGATTGCTATTCCATTATCTTTATTTATGCTGAAATTCACTGTTGTGACAAGATCGCAGGATGTCTTTACATTTTCATGTATTGACCCATTGATCTTGCCTTATCATTGTTTTTGTGTGGTCTTATTTTGCCTTCCTAGTTAAAGGTCTTATTTTGCCACCCCTCATTTTGCATCAATACGACAGTTTAAATATTCTTGCGAACATAAAATCCCATGGCATTGACGTCTTGTGACAAGATCGCAGGACGTCTTTACACTTTCATGTAATGACCCATTAATCTTGTCTTATCATTTCTTTAGTATTTTTGCCTCTACAGGATATTTTATTTGCGACAATATGACAGGCCTAAATGCTCTTGCGAATATAAAGCCCCATGACATTGCCGTCTTGTGACACTTATCAGCTCCCTAATGGAGGGTGCCGCCCTTATCATCTCCCCGTTGCCCCTTCAAGGAGGCGTACATCGGCCATACAAGACTAGCTCCTCCCATCCGGTCTTAACAACAACCAGTTGTTTTTGCAGCCTCTTATCCCTTATACCTATAGGGTTTATGGTTACGAGACTGCACCCTAAGTGGAGTTTTCTTCGGGCCGAGTGCAACATATGCCAAGACTTGCCAAGAATGGCCGAGACACTTCAAATGTCCCAGGCACTCTTGGCTCAACCGTGTACCCCGGCGCCTTGAGCATACACTGACTCCTTGGAAGAGACCCTCGGGCGTCCAACCAGGGTATAACCTTATATATATAGTTGTAAATCCAAGGTATCTCTCCCGGATAGGCTTTCATGGGTCCCAAATCTCCATGACTCAGGTTCCAGGAGCGGTGTAACCTTTTCACTGAGCCATGTCAAGAGATACCCCCTTATATGACGCACTTTAGGTCTTACATTTGCCTCTTACGAAATGTCATTCGCGAACTAGGGTGTACGCCATAAAGGTTTGTCCCATTCACTCACTCATTCATTCAATCATTCATTTTTGGTTAACATTTGATAATTCATTTGCGAAACATTCGCACATTCTTTCTTGATTTCGCAATATCTCTATCGCGGGAACATTTCATATCATTTCATTCATTTAACATTTCAGAATTTATTCTTTCTTTTCCATCTTCTATGGGTAATATTTCTTGAGATATAATATATTCCATGGTCTACCCAATCGCTGGCCCACATCTTTGCCTTCTGGATCCATTAATCTGTATTCCCCTGTTCCAACTATCTCTTTGATGATATAAGGTCCATCCCATTTTTTCGCTAACTTACCACCACTTTCTCGCTGATATATTGGTGTCTCTCGCAACACCATATCACCTGGTTGAAACTCGCGTGTTTTGACGCGTTTGTTATATTCTCTGGCCAATCTTCGCTGATAATTCTCCATATGCTGTAATGCTCTTTCTCTATTTTCTTCTAACTCATCTAATTTCACTAAAATGTTACCCGCACTAAGATTTTTCTCCCAAGCTTCTCTTTTTGTTGTTGGAATAATAACCTCTGTCGGAAGTACAGCTTCAACACCATAGGTTAGACAAAACGGTGACATCCCCGTAGCTTCTCGCCTTGTTGTATTATAAGCCCATACCGCATTATGCACTTGCTCACACCATGCCTTATTATGCCCTTCTAGTTTTTTTCTTCAATATATCAGCGATTGTTTTATTTGTTGCTTCTGCCTGTCCATTGGCTTGCGGGTATAAAGGAGTTGATTTTCCACATTTTATTTGAAATGCATTAAGCAATAATTCTATATTTTGTCCCTCAAACTGTTTCCCATTGTCAGATACCAACTGTGCTGGAATTCCAAATCTGCATATTATGTTTTCGAATATGAAAGTAAAGATATCTTTGTCGCGAATGTGTTGTACCGCTTTTACTTCTGCCCACTTTGTGAAATAATTTGTTGCGACAATCAAATATCTCCTTTGCCCTGTACCTGGTAAAAATGGTCCTACAATATCTAATCCCCACTTTCCAAAAGGCCATACACTTGTTGAAGAAGTTAATGGTGCACCTGGTGCATGTATTTTCTTTCCATGTCTTTGACAATCCTCGCAACGTCTTGATATTTGTTTCGCGTCTTCATGCATATATGGCCAATAATAGCCTTGCATTTTCGCCTTATGTGCTAGAGATCTTCCGCCACTATGATTGCCAGCATCCCCACTATGTAGCATTTTTAACACTGCTTCTCATTCCTTTTGTGTTAAACATCTGAGTGAGGGTCCATTAAAGGATCTTCGGTACAACACTCCGTCCCTTAATTCATAATTTGTTGCACGGCTTTTTAATTTATGCATTTCTAATCTATTTCTTGGTGTTTCTCCTTTCATTATATAAGCATGAAGTTCTGTTCTCCAATCCTCGCAATGGGATCTTTGTGCTTCCTCTTCTATGAGCATTACTTCTCCTTCTTCCTCTTCCTCTTTGTTGATTGATGGTGAATGAAGTGTCTGTATCTTTATACATCTCACAGATGGATATGTCATCATACTAGATATAAAAGCAAAGGCATCTGCGAGTCTATTGTCTTTTCTTGATATGTGTCTCCATTTTATTTTTGGTATCTTCGCTGACAATTCGTCAACTAGCTTTTTGTACTTTTTCAAGGATACTTCATTTGTAGTATACTCTTCTTTTATCTGCGAATAGCTAATCGAGAATCACTGGTAATTCTTACATTCTCCAATTTCATTTCTATTGCAAACCGCAAAGCATGTATTATAGCTTCATACTACTGTTTCATTGTTAGTAGATGCAAACTCCAATCGAAAGAAAAAGCCATTTTATTGCCTTACGCGAAATTATAATGATCCCAATTCCGTTACCTTCTCCATTTGATGATCCATCTACCAATATTTCCCATCTATTTGGCTCTGTTAATAAATCCCTTGGATTTCCATGTTCTTCTTCTATATCCATCATTTCTTCCACTGCCTCATCTTCTTCCAATGGAAATTCTGCTAAAAAATCCTCTACGACTTGCGATTTTGGTGAGGATAACACTTCATATTTGAGTTTGCAATGACTTACTTGAGCATTCCACCTTTCAACCCTTCCTGATCTTTTTGAATTTTTCATCACTGACTCAATTGGTACTTTTGTCACTACCTTCACCGTTTGTGCTTCAAAATAGATGCGAAGTTTAAATGTTACGTAAACTAATGCCAAGATTAATTTTTAAATTTTTGAATAATTTTTCTCTGCAGCATTGAATGTTTTACTAATGTAATAATTAGTTTTTCCACCCCGTCCATTCGCGTCCATTCGCAATGTTGTGACGCACTTAGTGCATGCGTGCAAAGTTCAGTTCTTGTTGAGTCTTGGTGTTACGACGAATTACAAGGTAAATTAGTAACTCCTCCCTAAGGGAGTGGTGGAAGCTTCAAAAATAATTCAATTCCTTGGTTTGCTTTTTAGTGTAATATTGAAATATCCATTAAATGTTCTTTTATCCCTTGTAATGCTTTTTCACATTCAATCCCAAATGTCCACCAAATAAATTTTTGTTCCCTTTTTTGTAAGTATGTTGAAAAATTGTTTGCACTTATCAAAAAAAAAAGTCCATTCGCAATATGATCTCATGCGATGAATCTTCATAGCGAAGCTAATAAATCCATTTAACTTTTGCACATCCTTAAATTTCTGTTCCCTTTTAAGTATGTTGAAAAATTGTTTGCTAGTGTCGGCATGTCTTCATAGCGAATTGCATTTAACTACCTTCTCCGGATCAACTTGTATTCCTTCTTTTGATACAATGTATCCTAAAAACTTTCCAGATGCCACTCCAAAAGTACATTTTTCTGGATTTACTTTGATGTTGAAATGTCTCATTTGTTCGAAAATTTCCTTCAAATCTCGCACATGATCTTTTGCCTTTTTACTTTTTATTAACATGTCATCCACATATACCTCTAGTGTTTTATGTATCCATTATTCGAACACTTTCTCCACCATCCTTTGATACGTTGCACCGGCATTTCGCAGACCGAATGGCATTTTTGTGTAACAATATAATCCTCTTGGAGCGAAAAAGGCGGTATGTTCTTGGTCTTCTTCAAATGAGAGGAATTTGATTGTATCCCTTATATCCATCAAGAGAGGATATCCTTTTCCTGCCGCTGATTCAACCATCTGCGGAATGTCTGGCAAGGGAAAACTATCTTTTGGACAAGCTTTGTTTAGATCGGTGAAATCTATACAAATTCTTATTCCTTTTTTATTCTTTAGAACTACGACCATATTCGCTATCCACTCAGGGTATTTTGCTTGTCTAACAATGCCAGCATCAAGCATCTTCTGCAACTCTTCTTCTATTTGAGGATGATATGCTGTTGCGATTTTTCTAATTCTTTGTTTGAATGGTCTGGCATTTTTATCGATCTCTAGTTTATGACATGCCACGGATGGATCTATTCCAGGCATTTCATCCATATCCCATGCGAAGATATCTTTATAATATCGCAACAAATCAACGGTTTTTCTTTCTTCATCTGCCTCCATTTTAGTCCCAATTTTTAACATCTTGGGTTCTTCTTCAGTTCCAATATTCACTTCATTTGTTGGTTCTGCCGCAATATAACTAGCCTTCGATTCTCCCATGGGCGTCGGTCCTCTTATTTCCTTTGCGAGATCATCTTCTTCACCACATAGTCCTTTTCCTTCTTCCTCTCTTACCATGTATGTTCTAAACTCTTCTTCCTTTTTTGCTGCTTTTGCCATCTTCTTGCGATCTTTTCGCCTCTTCACCTGTTCTTCATAATGTTTTACTTCTATTCGATGATACATTCTTCCTTCATCGGTATCTCCTCTGATTTCTCCAATTCCACTCGGCATAGGGAATCTAACACACTGATGAAATGTTGATGCTACAGCTTTTATTGCGTGTATCCATGGCCTTCCCAACAGCATGTTATATGGTGATTCCATATCTACTACACATAACGTCACAGTTGTTTCAATTTCTCCCAACAGTATTCGTATTTTTATTTCCCCTTTAGGTTTTGTTACTGATTTACCGAAACCATAGACATGACATGTTGCGGAAGTCATTTCTTCGTCTTTGTACCCCAATTTTCTATATGCATGATAAAACATTATATTCACTGAACTCCCTGTATCCACTAAAGTTCTATTTATTGCCCATTCTTCCATTGTTTTTGTTAGTTTTCCTTCTTCTTTGCTGGCACTTATCGTAATCACTAGTGGAGATGTGTGATTTAAATTCTCTCCTGACATCTCTGTTGCTGTGAATATAATTCTCTGTTTTTCCCATTCTTTCAAAGGTAACACCTTCTCTGCTGTTATAATTTTCTTTCCTTCAAAATCTCTTTTATGTATTCTCCCTTTGATACTTTCATGAAATTTATTAACCATTGATTTTGAAATCATATTACATTCCAATTCTTCATTACCCTCTCTGATTCTAATTTTCCTCAATTTATCCATTATACTCTTGATTTTTACCATTTTAATGACAATATCCAATCTCTTATCTTCAATCAATCCCTGTTTCTAGCGCCATTATGTAGTTGCAGGAAATCCTACACTACACCCCTCACTAGAATTTACGCAATTAAGTCATTTTAGATGAATGATTATGATTTCTATTGATTAAATGTTTGAATCTTTACAATATGGAATAGAAATGAGTTAAGAATTACAATCACTCTAAAACTTTCTCTCTCCTAAAGACTTGCTTGACAATTCAAAAAGAACTCTCCTTTCAACAGACTTACTCAACCCTTTATATAGGGTAGTATACAGTGGATGACAGCTAAGTTGTCCTTTATTTTCGGGAATGGCTCGCGACATATCGCAGGCGTATAAGTATTAATTCTCGCGACGGTTCTAAATTTCGCCATATTTTCATATCTTCCTCGTATTCTGGCTGTCGTCATTCATTGCGTCATCTATTTTACTTCTCTACGACTCCTTCGCAATGTCGTCATTTATTAATCTCGCGAAGTATTGTAGTTGCGATATTCTGATCCTACAATAGCATTGATGAGTGATAGTGTAGTTGCAGGAAATCCTACACTACACCCCTCACAATAATCCACACAACTAAGACATTTTAAGATGATTAACAATGATTTTATTGATTATTTCCTTGTAGTTTTACAAGATAAAATAGAAAAGAGCTAAAGAAATTACAATCACCACAAACTTTCTCTCTCCTAATGACTTGTCTAACACTCTCAAAAAGAATCCCCCATAACAGACTTATTCGACTCTTTATATAGGATAGTATACAATGGATGACACTAAAGCTTGTCCTTTATTTTCGGGAATGACTTGCGAAATATCGCAAGTGTACAAGTATTCATTCTCGCAGCTCTCTTAAACTTCGCTAAATCTTCACACCTTTCTCGTGTTTTGGCTGTCGTCATTCATTGCGTCATTTATATTACTCTTCTGCGACTCCCTCGCAATGCTGTTGTTTATTGATCCCGCGAAGTATTGATGTCGCGATATTCTGATCCTACATCTTGCCTCTTCTCATGTATTCTCTGCGAAGAAGAGAATGTCATGAGAACCAATATTTTGTAATGCCGCAACTGTTCATCTTTATCATTACAATCCGTACTTTTACACGAATTTATTACACATGTTTCTTCTTCCACTCTTTTATTGACACGTCTCTTTCAACCGTTTTTTCTTGACCATTCATGTTCCATCTCGCATTAAATGCATTTGTTTTCTCGAGAATTCTTCTCTCTATATATAGTTTTCTCACCCTTCTCTTCTTCTCTTTTACCTTCCCTCTGCAACTTTTCTTCAACTCTCTTCCTCCGCAATTTGCGTTTACGCTCAGTAAATCTTCCTTTTCTTCTTTCTCTTGATCTTCAATTCTCTAATCATTCCCATATTCTAAGAATGGCTCCTTCTGGTCGTAAATATGAAACCCTTTTAGATGAAACTCAAAAGAAATTGCAAGATAAGGGTTTCACCTTATCTACTATTCCCAATCAAGAAACTTCATCTATTCTTTCTGCAAAGTTGTTTACTGATCATCAGTGTGATGATCAGAAAATCATAATCTCGCTAGGTCAAATCCTCGCAGGTCTTCCCATTCCTCTGTACGATCCCGAACTGCCCTTGTTCTATGAAATTCTTTCTCATGAGAAATTCTCGCGAGCTATTTATCAATTAAGTGGTGATTGCATCCGTCTAATGCTTGAATTCGCCAATCGCGGCGCTGGTACGGGATCTCTATATCCTGATAGCGTTAAAGATCCTAACTTCGCAAGCTTAGAGATAGTCGCTGAAAAGTACACTGTAGAAAACTTTTTTGAAAATTATCAAGTAATAAACATGAAGAATGATAAATCTCGTTGGTATGCCCGATTGAAAAGAAAAGAGAACGTTTCAGACGATAAGATACTCATGCTAGATATTGACTGGCATTCTGGCAAGAACAATGTTCCTCGCTACTCTAAAGATGAGAGATGGTCTGTCTTTCCACTATTTTTGAGTGGACCTTATATTTCAGGTTCCCATGTACTCCCTGCGAATCTCGCAAACTACCATCCTTGGGTGTTTAATTGGCCCGAGAAAGCAAAAGAGGTATACTTCCTAACTTTTACCTATTTTACAATCTGTATTTCCTCTTATACCTAATCTTGCGAATTTTTAAGATTATTAAATTGAGAAGGAGCTACAAAAGAAATCCAAAGGCGAGTACTCTGGCGACACTTCGTTCAATCACGGATGAAGTAAGAAATATTTTTCCTTATTATTTTTTAACAATATTATTGCCTCTGTTTCTTATCTTCATTCGTGTGCGAAGGTTGGCGTTGAAGAGAATGATATTTCTGAAGCTGCGAAGGTTAAAGGCAAGAATAAAATCAATCTTCGCAAGGATAAATCTTCTGCTCCATCTTCTAAAAAACGGAAAATCCATCCCACTTCTCACTCTAATTCCCAAACCAGCGAGAACTCTGATAAAGATAATAATGAGGTTGATACTTCTTTTGCGAAGGATAATCATTCAGTCGAATCTGCTATGGCGCAATTGTCTAGTGTTTTCTTTGATTCTATGCAAGGAATGGGAGATGATCGTTTTTCTGCTACTTGCGAAGCTCTCGCAAATATTTGCGACGCCCCCTGCTAGTGGATAATGATTCTTTTCGTGGAGTTTCCCGGACAATGACTCCCAGTTTCTTAAATGCACTTAGTGCCTTGGTATGTTCATATTTCTTTATTTCTTTGTGATTTCGATTATAAACCTTATCTTAACAATTCATTTATTTTCCTTTATAGCCTGGGAGAGCTTCCTTTGTCGTTGCCTCAGATCTTGAGAAGAGGCGCAACAATCTTGAAAAGAAAAATCTTCAACTTAAGGAGAAGAACAAAGAACTAGAAGTTGAAGTTGCGACATCTCGCAAGAAGGATGAAAGTGAGACTGCCGCTCTTCGCGAAAAAATTCAACAGTTGGAAGTTGAGTCTTCTACCCAGAAGGATAAAATATCTACTCTTCAAAGTGCTAATCAGCAACTTTATGGTATAACACCCTTCTCTTTTCTTCATTTCTACTTTGTCATTTATTTTTTTTATTTTTTATTTTTTATTTTTTATTTTTTATTTTTTTTTGCCTGACTTATCATTTTCACAGACATTTATAATCTTTCTGACGAAGCCATCCTTCTCCATTCCTTCCCTGAACCTATGGATGATGATGCTCTTCTCGCTCATCTCAATGAATCTTTAAGTAGTTCTTCAAACAAGATTAATTCTCTCTCATTAAATGAACTTCGATCCAAATTTCATCTCTTAGAAATTGAGCATAGATCTAGTTTAGGTTTAGCCAACCGATTTAAACGTTTATATCTTAGCTCCCACGAGAGTAATAATATTCTAAGGAAGAAAATTAGTAGCCTTATAGATGATAAGGATCGCATTGCTAATCAAGGTGCACAAGTATTAGCGAAATTCCCTAAAAACTCTTCTTGAAGTCCAAATTGAACGAGATGAATCTCTTCGCCAAAATGCCATACTTAATGAGCGAGAAAATCAAATTCGTTCACTTCTTGTCATAAACAATGATGATGAATTCGCTTGGGCTGCGAAAGTTCTAGATAATGCCAGATATAACTTAGGTGTTAGCGTCAGTCTTCATGCTGAGCATACTGCCATGGTTAAAGATATGATTTCTGACAGAGAAGGTTGTTTACTGTTCTTCATTACTTTACCGCCTCTTTTTTGTGAAACTACTATTAAGTTGCTAACTCATTGTCATTTGTTCGCAGAATCTGAGAAGAGGTTTCAAACTAGAATCAAGGAACTTGAATCTGAGAAAGCACAACTTGCAAAAGACTTCTCTCTTCGCAATGACAAATATTCTAAGCTGAAGAAGCAATTACAAACTACTGTAGCGAATTTTAATAATGATGATGTCCGTTTTCGCAATCAAACTATTGAGACAGTTTGCAATGACCACAGCATTCCTCTTTCTTCATTTCCTTGTCTTCACGATGAAATTCCTGAAAATATGCCTTCCTCAGATGTCTCTGATAGTGATGCAAGCGAAGAAGAGGAATCTGATAAAGAATCTGATGAAGGAGAAGAATAAGTTGAAAGATTGTTCCATTTTCCTTTTTCTCTTCCTGTGATACTTGTACATTTATCCTTCTAACCTTCCATTTTTGTAATCTCTTCAGAAATCTATCATATGAAAATAAATAACAAGTTTTTACTCTAATCATTCCCATACTTGCCTCTGTTATTTATTTTCACATGAGAGAAATTAAGTCGATAATCTTTAAGTAATAATACTTCTTAGTTTCGCAACTGCTGTTGCTAATTCTCCACAAATAAATGAAGAAATATAGCCGTATTTGCAAGCTTATTTGCTTACTCAATTTCTTGTGTTATCTTATCTTCATTTATGTTGAAATTCATCATTGCGACAAGATTGCAGGACGTCTTTACATTTTCATGTAATGACCCATTGATATTGCCTTATCATTGTTTTTGTGTGGTCTTATTTTTCCTTCCTAGTTAAAGGTATTATTTTGCCACCCCTCATTTTGCGTCAATATGACAGGCCTAAATATTCTTACGAATATAAAGCCCCATGACATTGCCGTCTTGCGAAAAAATCGCAGGACGTCGTTACACTTTCATGTAACGACCCATTGATCTTGTCTTATCATTTTCTTAGTATTTTTGCCTCTGCAGGATATTTTTGTTGCGACAATATGACATGCCTAAAAATTATCGTGAACTTGAAGTCCCGTGACATTGCCGTCTTGCGACGAAATCGCAGGACATCTTTACACTTTCATGTAAAAACCCATTGATCTCGTCTTACCCTCGCGTTAGTATTATTGCCTCTTCAGGATCATCGCACAAATATGACAAGCCTAAATTTTCTTGCGAAAATAGAGCCTCATGACATTTGCGTCTTTTGACACTTATCAGCTCCCTAATGGAGGGTGCCGCCCTTATCATCTCTCTGGTTGCCCCTTCAAGGAGGCGTACATCGGCCATACAAGACTAGCTCCTCCCATCCGGTCTTAACAACAACCAGTTGTTTTCGCACCTCTTATCCCTTATACCTATAGGGTTTATGGTTACGAGACTGCACCCTAAGTGGAGTTTTCTTCGAGCCGAGTGCGGCATGTGCCAAGACTTGCCAAGAATGGCCGAGACACTTCAAATGCCCCGGAACTCTTGGCTCAACCGTGTACCTCGGCGCCTTGGTCATACACTCGACTCCTTGGAAGAGACCCTCGGTCGTCCAACCAGGGTATAACCTTATATATATAGTTGGAAATCCAAGGCATCTCCCCCGGATAGGCTTTCATGGGCCCCAAATCTTCATGACTCAGGTTCCAGGGGCGGTGTAACCTTTTCCCTGAGCCATGTCAAGAGATACCCCCTTATATGACGCACTTTAGGTCTTACATTTACCTCTTACGAAATATCATTCGCGAACTAGGGTGTACGCCATAAAGGTTCGTTCCATTCACTCACTCATTCATTTTTGTCAATTCTTGTAATCATTCATTGATTTTTGATTATTTCTTCTCGTCTTCTTTGTGAAATTTTCATATAATCTTGCTTCATTTGCTGTGATCTCGCTGTAATTATTTAACTAAACTTTCGTTATATTCATGAATCGCGAGACTCTCGCGTACTCCTTCTTCGATCATCACATTCTTTGTATTTTTGATTTTTTTTTTTACAACTCTAAAATCAATTACTTACTTCTTGCACTTCTTACTCCTGTTGTTCTCTGTTTTTTCATTCAAATTTCCAGATATTTCTTTCCCTTTTGCGAGACCATCGCAATTTCCAATTGTCTTCAAGCATTGATTTCGCAAGATATCTTCATTTCTCACTTCTATTGTGTCCACCATCAGTCTTTCTCTTCTTTGTTCTTCTTTGATATTCCTTTTCCAATTCTTCTGTTGAACAACCCTTTCCTCGCAAGACTCCACATCGACTTCATAGCATTTTTGTCCCTCAGCCCAATCCCCTTTTATAACTCCAACACCACTGGGATGTGGAAATTTGATGCACTGGTGGTAAGTTGATGCTACACCCAATATCTCATGTAACCAGGGTCTCCCAATTAATGCATTATAAGGGGATTCCACATCGACTATGAAAAACAAGATTTCAGTTGATAATCCATTCAATGGTATTCGCATGCGAGCTTCTCCTTTGGGTTTATTGGCAGTACCATTAAAACCATAAATCTTATAGGCTGAAGGTATCAAGTCTTCGTCTTTCCCACCCATAGTCTTGTAAGTGTGGTAAAAAAGGATGTTTACCGAGCTTCCAGTATCAATTAAGATTCTATTTATAGCCCATGTATTTTCTGCCCCATCATCTTCATCATCAACAGGTTTTGGGTTGATTTCCAATCTTACCACTAATGGACTGTCATGCATCTCGCCACCCTCTGGTACCTCTTCTGCAGTGAAAGAAATAATCTGCGTTTGCCATTCTTTTAGTGGCAATATCTTCGCGATGTTCATTATTTCTCTATTGTCAACATCTCTTGCGAAAACCCTATTGAGAACGCTATCATGGAAATCTTCAATTGTCCTGTACGAATGTACAATTGAGTTGCAGAACAAGTTTTTGGCTTTGGCTCCAACTTCCACTACAAATGTTTCTTTCCCTTTTATTGTATTCACTCTGTGAGTTTCTGGAGGTGTTGGTAATGGTTGAGTCTTCTCTTCACATTTTAAGAATTGGTTTAGCTTCCCTTGATCTATCATTCTAAGGATGATTATTTTTATATTCCTACAATCATTCGTTAAGTGTCCATGAAAATGGTGATAAGAACAGAATTCATGACTTATGTCACCTGGAGGTGGTTCATTCCCCATGTTCCATGGTGCAGGTATGTTTTCCATCAGGATTATAGCTTCCCATATCTTCTCCACGCTAGTGTTTAGTGGTGGCATCTTGATTTCTTCCCATACGACTATATGACCTCGCTGTCCTCTATGATAATTCTGCCTCTGGCCTCCATAAGTCTCTTGTGGATTATGCCTCTGTCCTCCATAGGTTTCTTGCGGTTGATCAAGCCTTTGAATTTTATTATTTCCGCCACGGTTGTAGAAATTTCTTTCTCTTTCAAATTCTTCCTGATCGCGACTCCCCATAGCTACCAATTTTTGCGACCATCATTTGGTATCCTCGCTCCTTGTTGACCTTGTGAGGTACTCGCCACAGTGTTTATCAATTTGGGTAACAAACTTGCATTCGCAGCTCCTGAACTTGTATTCGCGACAGGGTATGATTCCATCTCATTTTGCTTTTCCTCTAGAGCAATATACTCCTCCTGAAGCTCTCGCAACTCAGTCATGGTGATTGTATTCTTGACTCTAAAAATTTGAATATACAACAGATTTGTCGCGAACATAGCATTAATGAATGATAAGATGATATATCTCTCCTCCACACGGCCAGCCATTTCGCTACACATTGTCTTCCATCTCACAGTTAGATGCTTCAAACTTTCACCAACCCTTTGTTTTAACCCAAATACATCTTCAATACCTGTTCGCGAGGAATTATTACTTATATATGCCCCTAAAAATATAGCCTGCAAGTGATTGAAAGATGTTATTGTATTTTTCGGTAGCCCTTCAAACCATTTCAAAGCTTCTCCTGTCAGACTTGATGCAAAATATTTGCACAATATAGCATCATGATTCTCCCATTGTAGCATACATCTCATATAAGCTTTGATATCTTTGTATCGCACAAGTTGTTCCATCGAAAATGCTTTGGTTAATGTCGGTAAATTGTACTTCGGTGGTATTCCTCTTAATTGTATCTCTTGCGTGAACGGAGTTTTCGCAGCTTCTTCTATTGCTTCATCCAACTGTCTCTTTCCTCCTCCCCTTTTACTGTTCATCATTCCTCTCATTTCTGCCAGTTCTCTCAAAATTTGCTCATTTGCATCATAACTTGAATCTATTGGTCTTTTTAGTTCCGCTTCTCTTCTCCTGCGTTCATGTCTACTTTGACTTTCATCATTCTCTTCTCGTCTTTCTCTGCGATCTTCTCCCTCACTTCCTTCACGAATTCGCACACCATTATATCTATCAATCTCTCTTCTTTGTTGCCTATCAGTTCTTCTCTGTGCTCTTTCATATTCTTCATTAATATTATCATTGTTGCGATTTTGTTCTCGCCTTCTTTCTCGATTATCATGATTATTCTGGCGAATTGCCTCCTCTAACTCCTGCTTTTCCATTTCTGTTCTCAATCTTTCTCTCTCGCGAGCTAGACGTGCTTGTTCAACATAATGTATTTCAATTTCATCCTCAATCTCTTTTTGCCTCCTCTGTGCTTCTCTCCCATGCAATATTCTTCTTCCTTCTTCTTGATTTTCTTCATCAACTGGATTATTTTGCCTCCGACGCTTCCTATTTCCTTGATTTTCATCATTCTACCCATTTTGAAGAGTCTCGGGACGTGGAATATAATGATCTTCCATCATTTCTCCTCTCTCGCAATGTTCCCTGCCTGGATTTTGCGCTTCTCCTTGGTTTTCTTCATCAACAGCTTCTGTAGGTAAATTTCTCCTTCTTTCCTCTCTAACTGATCTTGAGCTTGATCTTGTAGTGCTTCTAGACCTTCTGTTTTGTAATCTCATGTTTTCCATCCTCAATTCATGATTCTGTCTTGTTAAATTTGCACGTTCCTCTGCCTCTAACCGTCTTTCTTCATGTATTGTTTGTCTCAACGCCTCTAATGTTGCGATCTCTTCATTTCCATGAATTATCTCTCCAATCTCTTCTCGGTCTCTCCCCTCTTGTCCATTGTTTTCTAATTGTTGTTCTTTTCCCTCTTCGTCCACAGAGTCTGATCTCCAAGTATGCACGCTTACTCTATCATAATCCACAGTTCTATTTGCTACTGGTTGAATTGGTGATTGAATTTGATTTTTTTCATTATTTCTTATGTTCATTCTTGAGGATTCTCCCATTTCATTCCTTCCTTCTCCAGCAAGTCTCCTACTCCTTCTAACTATTGTTGGTTGCTCAGATGCATTTCTCCTTCTAACCATTTCTTAATTTTGGTAAACTGTTGAAGATTATATGAAATTCTTTCCCTACTACTCCAAATTCTCTCAAATCACAATGTCAATCCTTACTCTGTCCCTATTTCTAGCGCCAATATGTAGTTGTAGGATATCCTACACTACACCCCTCACAATAATCCACACAACTAAGACATTTTAAGATGATTAACAATGATTTTATTGATTATTTCCTTGTAGTTTTACAAGATAAAATAGAAAAGAGCTAAAGAAATTACAATCACCACAAACTTTCTCTCTCCTAATGACTTGTCTAACACTCTCAAAAAGAATCCCCCCCACAACAGACTTATTCGACTCTTTATATAGGATAGTATACAATGGATGACAGCTAAGCTGTCCTTTATTTTCGGGAATGACTTGCGCAATATCGCAAGTGTACAAGTATTCATTCTCGCAGCTCTCCTTAACTTCGCTAAATCTTCACACCTTTCTCGTGTTTTGGCTGTCGTTATTGATAGGTGTAGAATACACCGTATTTTCTATGAAGAGTTTATGCTTTCTTTGCTATTTTTCGTGTGAATTATGTATCTTATGCGTGTTTTTTGAGTTTATAGGTGTTTTGGAGTCATTTGAGTAAAAGGAAGTGGAAATCGTCTAAATCCAGGGCTTTTTCTCAATCATCTTGAAGAGAACGAAAAGACGAAGCCAATGGCGAAAGAGTGGAGTCAATCCGACATCGTATGAAGAATCTGGAAGCATCTCAAGCAAGCGAAGTTGTCGCAAATCGGAGAACCTACGGAATCTGCTATAGGCACTGCTAAAATTACTCGGGGCACCTCCTCTTTTTATACCTCATCGAATAAGTACTCGGTTTCTATTTACGCAACTTAGAATTCCAAACTCTTGCAACCAGTTTCGACAAGTTCTTGCCTTTGCAGACTGAACCAAGTTAATTGCCATGAGTTTCAAGGGTCCATCATACTACGCACAAGAGATTTCGGTAGGTTACAAGCACGGAAATCCGAGTATTACCAAGTAGAAAAGAATAAGACTTGCTGCCATGGGGAATTGATATTGTTGCCATGGATTTTGTTGAAGATTGAAGTCGTGTTTCTTGGGAGAAGTATGGGTTTTGTATGAATTTGCGGGGAAGGAGATAGAATGATCTCGACATCAACGGGAGAAGTTCATCTCCGCATCACCAGATAGAAGTTGCATCGAGAAGTATTTGTAAAAGGTATTTGTAAAAGGCAGAACTAGTCTCTGCTGTGACCAAGAATTAAAGGGCTTGAGGGTTGTTTGCCGGTGATACGAGCATCGCGGAGCAAGTAAAGAGTGTCGGCTATGTTCGAGTGGGTTGGAATCGATGGAGGAACCGGGCCGGCGGATGTTGTTGTTGTGGTGGCGGGGATTGATGGTTGGTCTTTGATGCTTTGGTGCCGATGAGTCGAAAGTGAGTAGAATGCAAGAGGAAGCGGTGAAGGAGATGGCAAAGCTAATTGCGAGCTTGAATTGAACTGTGATGTTGTGAGGTCTTATCGCAGTCCGGAATGCGAGATCTTGATTGTTTCGCGAAGCTATGGTCTTGAGTGTTGTGAGGGGTTGCTCGCAGTGTCGTTAACTGGTTGGGGCTGCGGAATGAAGTTGAAGTTGCGAGTGCCAGTGGAGAAAGTGTGATGCAAGAGTTGTTGCTGCTCTGGGCTGTTTTGCTCTGGGCTGTAGCTGCAGGTTATGAAGATTGCAAAGCTGGGACCGGAGATTACAAGGAGGAGGATGACCCAGGTTGCCATCGAGAACCCGGGTGAGTTGCAGTATTGCGGGTGCGATGAACCGATGCTATGGGCTTGCATCGATTGTGGGTGTGTGGAGTTGAAGTCGGGGTTGAGAAAGGTTTGGCCAAAGTGAAGTATGGCCTCGAGGTGGTCTTGGTTGCAGCTTGGTGGTGACTGGGAATGGATCTTGAACTGAGATGGTGTTAGTTGTGAACTGTGATGCTGGCTCTGGTATTGAGGTAGTGCAGGTTATGTTGCAGTGAACAGGGAAGATGGCAGGCTGTCAAGAGCTGAGAGCGCTGTTGGCAGTTGCGGCTGGAGTCGGTAACGGAACTGGCAGTGGCGATATATGATGGCAGAATGTGGTTGCAGTGAAGGCTAAAGAAATGGAAACTGTCTTGTTTTTAAGGGTTTGCAGTGGATGGAGCTGGTGGTATTGCAGCTGAAATGCATAGATGGGGCAGCTCTGGCATGTGACGAAGCTGGGAGCAGGTCTGAGCTGTGATATTGGAGCAGAGGGAGATTATGGTTTCTTTGGCATGAGTATATGGCATTGCGGGCAATGGAATTGATAGGCTGGAGTTAAGGATATAACAGTGAAGTGTAGATGGTGCTACGTTGTTGTGCCCGTGCGAATGCGATTGCGGTGAGTCATGGCTCGAGGCAAAGGAAGTGTGGCAGTACTATGAGCCATGGATGGTGAAAGAAGATGGAGACTGAAAAGCTGCAGAAACTGTGCGGAAACGGAGCAGAAATGGCGAGGCGGTGAGCCTAGTTCCAGTAGCCGGATTTTGGAACCGTAAGTGGGCACGGTAATATTTCAGTGAATCGCGAGGGGGGTACGAGTCGTATGCAAGAGTCGACGGCCGGACATATGTGCTACGAGTCGCGCTTTTGGGTGCGTTTTAGAAATGAGGAATTGGTTTAGATGGTATTTTGTGATTGTTTGAATTGCAGAGATATGGAGATGAGCTGCTGGGAGTGTGCACTCGCTGGTGACAGTTTCCGATGACAAAAGCGGCCAGAGATGATTTTCCGGTGACCGGATTCCGGTGATGACGTCATCAATTCCGGCGACGCTTTTGGACCCAAAATTCCCGAGACATATTTTTCACTCCTGGGCTTGGTGGACCAACTTGGAGACGGGTTTTGAGAAGAATTAACCTAATTTTGGGAAAGTATCCTTATGGGGAGAAAAGCATATAAATAGAACTTTTTCTCTAAACCTAGATATATCTCCATTAGGGAGAACTCATACTTTATTCTGGGGTTTAGAAACATGAAACTTCTCTTTCTTCTTGTGATGAACTCCTTGAATATGAGTACCTAAGTTTATTATTGGTTATGGAATAGTTGGATTTCACATAATATGATTCTTTGATTCAATATATTAGTTTTGTCTCATAATTATCGTTTGCAATTCTCGGAAATATTGTTTTATGATTGATTGATTGTTTTGTCAAGTTGCAAATGGGTAGAACTTCTAATCACATCTATTGCTAGTTTAGGGTTTATTATACGTAAAAGTGATATTCCTTGAATACAAGTAGCATAATATGATTATGGTTTGTAGTGATATATTCTTATGATCATATGTGAATCGTAACCTTTGTTAAATTGAATTAGTGCGCTTTCCACGTTCAATTGCTTTGATTGGCCTGATTTCATAGAACTTAACGCATCTAGGGAATTAAACTTGATTAGTGCTTTTACACGTTAGGTTGTTCCTTTAGGTAGAATTCATATTCGCATCTTTTAATGTGTTTGTTGATGACATGAGGAGGTTTGCGGGATATTCTTGCGATCAAGGTATTCTAGGGTCTTTGATAAAAGTTGAGATTAAAATATCAATTCTAGTTATTGTGGTGAAACCATGTTTGTGAATGAAAACGAAATCCTTAACCAATACTTTCTCATCCTTGATTTGATTTGTTTACTTTTCTTTATTTGCTTTTATTTTATTTTGGTTTATAAAAACACAAAACAACCGGTGTTATTTATAGGGAACCGAAACAATTTGACAACCTAGACCTCTCTGTGGGATCGATCCTTTCTTGCCCTTGCTATATTTATATTTTGAGTAGTAAGAAAGTGTAAATTATTTTTGACGTTACGACCGCGGTCAAATTTTAGCGCCATTCTTGGGAGGCATGCGGTTGTTAATTGTTTTTGGTTTCTTATTTTTGTATTTAGTTTTGTTTTACTTTTTCTTATTCTTTGGTTCTTATTCGAGTTTTGAGAATCTCGTTTCAGGTACCAATTTCTATGGACGGAGCATATTGGAGCAATCAATACGGCTTTCAACCTCAACAACATGAAAACTATCACCCTTATGGGAATACAATCAAAACCAATCCGTTGGTTATGGTCAATATTCCACGTACCCTTTTAGTTGTTCTCATACATTCCAACCTTCTTACGGTGGGTATGTAAGTGAGCAACCACAAGGAGGGGAGACTAGTTGTACTCCTATTAATTTTTCCTCTAGTTTGGTAGATGAAATGCAACAATTTATGGACAGCATGGAGTCAATTTGTAGACAACCAAGCGTGGAACCATTTTCATCGACCGAATGTGCTCATAGTATGTTTGGCCCAATTTCTGATCGTAGTTATGATCATCCACCCATTCAAAGGGAATATAATTGGCCTAACAATACTGAAGTAAGTAATTCTACTTTTTCTTTGTCGAATGAGCTTTACAAACAAATGGAACACTATATTCGTAATTTGGATGGAACACTCCAAGAGCTTCAAAAAGGTGTTTCCACTTTAAGACAAGGCATTGAAGAATACAAGGAGGAAATGAATAGTTATGTTGAAAAAGGCGAACCTTTGGGGACTTTTGTTGATATTTGTGTAGTTAACTCAACTCTTGATCGTAATAATGATCATTCACCTATTCAAAAGGATGAGTTCGAGATTAGCAACACTAAATTCAGTGAGGACCAATCTTATGATGACTATGATAGTGATGATGATTATTATGAAAATACATTGTTTGAACCAACTCATGGTGACATCCCCGAGGAGTGTACAATGGAGTCTTTTTGGGATCAAGATGAAGACGAAGAGGAATATGTCGACACTTGTGTGGATTACTCAAGCATTGATCTTTATAACGATCAAGAACCTATTCAAAAGGTAGAGCTTGAGGATGATGCAATGAGTGTTCTAAAGAAATTCCTTATGGATAATATTGCATCCGCAAAAGAGTATGTGCCTTACAATAAAAAGGAGGAATATGTTGAGAATGAGACGGTTATGACCAATATTGTGGAAGACCCAATTGAACTTGTGCATGATTGTAATGATGATGTTTATGTCGAGACTATGGTTAAGGCAGAAACGGACGAAGAATGGTTGCAAGGTTTGATAGAGGACCATGATATCCAAGAGGTGAATAATTCACTTGAGTTTTTCAAGGATGAAGAGGATTCCGTGATACAAGAGATTGTGCAAGGTTTATCTAACCCTTTGCCTATTGTTTCTTCTCCTTTACCTCTTATTGGTTTAAATTTATGTGCTTCAAAAATATTGTTGAATGATTTTATATCTCGATATCCGCCATTAGAGATACTTGATTCTCATACTATGCAGGTTTTGGACCAAGAAACCGTAGAAGTACCCGACTCATATATTCTTTATGCACTTCCAAGTGTGGACAAGAATAAGTGTGGGGGAAGCTTTTATCGGTTCATAGCTTCACTTTTGCTTTATATTACTAATATTTGTGTGAAGCTAGTGTTTGCAAAACAGGTGCTATGGGTGGATCCCCAACTTTTCCGATTATTGGTGTATGGGGAATGAATCTTACAAGAAGCTAAGTCGGGCCGTCGACTTTAAAACAAGCGCTTAGTGGGAGGCAACCCACCGGTTTTGTATTTTTATCCTTATCTTTTTATTTTTATGCATTTGTTTTTTTCTTTCTTTTCTTGTTTTTGCATATCATTTGCGGAATTTCCCACCTTGAACCTTCTTTGGACGATTCAATTTTACATTGAGGACAATGTAAAGTTTAAGTGTGGGGGAGCATTTATATGTTTTAGTTTGTTTTATGCCTTTAAAAAAAAAAAAAAAATCAGAAAAATAGAAAACCAAGAAAAATTTGTGCTTTTTGAACTCCGAAATCTAGAACTTGTGCCTTTAGGATGACACCATTAGTGGATGGAACCATTTTGAATGCAGGAGTTGAGGAACCAATTAACTAAAGGGGACGAATATAGCTCAGAAATCACAAATTAACATGATAGTTGTTACCATATCTCGGAATATCACCATATCACATTCTATTTTTATTTTTTCATATTTATCTATTGTTCTCTAAGTGCTTTGGTGGGTCACTAAACATCGACGTGTTATTACTGCTAGGATGAAATAGAGTGGTTGAGTTACTAGAAAAAGAGAAAAAAATTGAACAAGAAAAAAAAAAAAAAAAAAAAAAAAAAAATATATGAAAAAAAAAAAAAAAAGAAAAAAAAAAAGAGACCGACCAATTAGACCAAAACGGAATAAAAAGACACTTGGGAATAGCAGTATGTGTGAAACGTAGTCCCTGTCTCCGTCGCCTAAACAAGCGTGGAATGCAGGATCCAAGGCAACTATCATGTACTTGCTGACAAGAAGCATGCGCTTGGATCCAAAAGATCTAATCATGCCGTCTAAAAAAAAAAAAGAGAAGTTGGATCCAGTTTGATCCAATCATATAAAAAAAAAAAGAGAAGAAAGTATTGGTTGAATAAAGTCACTTCTGGTTCCCTTGTATATGCCAGTGAGTTGATGTAGAATTCAAACCAAGTAGCTCAATCCAATAGGATTAGGTTCATCTTAGCAGTGAACGTCAGACAGATATGGGAAACATCGAACACTTGTGAATATTCGCCAACATCTACATCTATATCCATCTTCTTAATCTTTTCATTGTGATTGTGGTTTGTTAGTTTCCGAGTATTGTGGCTTGTTTGACTATCTAATTAGAGTTTATTTACTAATATATGAATTGAATTTGCAAGGTACCTCCTCCTGTAGCCATTTTGGATTCGTTCATTGATTTGTCACAAATAGACGGAGTTTGAAATATAGGTTTTGTAGGTATATCTCTAGTAAACCTTCACGAGACTATAACTCGTCCACTAGGGACACCTAGGGGTTTAAAGGCTTGTTATTTATGCTAAAATTAACCGTAGCCTCGACGACACGGAGTTGTTGTATTTTATTATTTTTGTTTGATTTGCTCGAGGACTAGCAAAGTCTAAGTGTGGGGGAATTTGATAGGTGTAGAATACACCGTATTTTCTATGAAGAGTTTATGCTTTCTTTGCTATTTTTCGTGTGAATTATGTATCTTATGCGTGTTTTTTGAGTTTATAGGTGTTTTGGAGTCATTTGAGTAAAAGGAAGTGGAAATCGTCTAAATCCAGGGCTTTTTCTCAATCATCTTGAAGAGAACGAAAAGACGAAGCCAATGGAGAAAGAGTGGAGTCAATCCGACATCGTATGAAGAATCTGAAGCATCCGAAGCAAGCGAAGTTGTCGCAAATCGGAGAACCTACAGAACTGCTATAGGCACTGCTAAAATTACTCGGGGCACCTCCCTCTTTATACCTCATCGAATAAGTACTCGGTTTCTATTTCGCAACTTAGAATTCCAAACTCTTGCAACCCGGTTTCAGCAAGTTCTTGCCTTTGCAAATGAACCAAGTTAATTGCCATGAGTTTCAAGGGTCCATCATACTACGCACAAGAGATTTCGGTAGGTTACAAGCACGGAAATCCGAGTATTACCAAGTAGAAAAGAATAAGACTTGCTGCCATGGGGAATTGATATTGTTGCCATGGATTTTGTTGAAGATTGAAGTCGTGTTCTTGGGAGAAGTATGGGTTTTGTATGAATTTGCGGGGAAGGAGATAGAATGATCTCGACATCAACAAAGCAAGTTCATCTCCGCATCACCAAAGAAGTTGCACGAAAGTATTTGTAAAAAGGCCTGAACAACCTAGTCTCATTGTGACCAAGAATTAAAGGGCTTGAGGGTTGTTTGCCGGGTGATACGAGCATCGCGGAGCAGATAAGAGTGTCGGCTATGTTCGAGTGGGTTGGAATCGATGGAGGAACCGGGCCGGCAGATGTTGTCATTGTGGTGGCGGGATTGATGGTTGGTCTTTGATGCTTTGGTGCCGATGAGTCGAAAGCCGAGTAGAATGCAAGAGGAAGCAGTGAAGGAGATGGCGAGGCTAATTGCGGCTTGAATTGAACCGTGATGTTGTGAGCTCTTATCGCAGGTCCTGAATGCGAGATGTTGATTGTTTCGCGAAGCTATGGTCTTGAGTGTTGTGAGGGGTTGCTCGCAGGTGTCGTTAATCGGTTGGGGCTGCGGAATGAAGTTGAAGTTGCGAGTGCCGGTGGAGAAAGTGTGATGCAAGAGCCGTTCTGCTCTGGCTGTTTTGCTCGGGTCATAGCCGCAGTTATGAAGATCGCAAAGTCGGGACCGGAGATTACAAGGAGGAGGATGACTGGGTTGCATCGAGAACCAGGTGAGTTGCGGTGTTGCGGGTGCGATGAACTGATGCTATGGGCTTGCATCGGTTGTGGGCTGTGTGGAGTTGAAGTCGGGGGTTGAGAACAGTTTGGCCATGAAGTATGGCTCGAGGTGGTCTTGGTTACGACTTGGTGGTGACCGGGAATGGAGCTTGAACCGAGATGGTGTTAGTTGTGAACTGTGATGCGGCTCGGTATTGAGGTAGTGCAGAGTTATGTTGCGCGAATGGAAGATGGCAGGTCGTCAAGAGCCGAGAGCGCTGTTAGCGATTCTTGAGTTTCGAACGGAACTCGCAAAGGGCGATATATGATGGCGAATGTGGTTGCGGTGAAGGCTAAAGAAATGGAAACTGTCTTGTTTTTAAGGGTTTGCAGTGGATGGAGCTGGTGGTATTGCAGCTGAAATGCATAGATGGGGCAGCTCTGGCATGTGACGAAGCTGGGAGCAGGTCTGAGCTGTGATATTGGCGCATAGGGAGATTATGGTTTGCTGGCATGAGTATATGGCATTGCAGGCAATGGAATTGATAGGCCTGGAGTTAAGGATATAGCAGGTGAAGTGTAGATGGTGCTACGTTGCTTGTGCCGGTCACGAATGCGGTTGCGGTGAGTCATGGCTCGAGGCAAAGGAAGTGTGGCGATTTATGAGCCATGGATGGTGAAAGCAGATGGAGATCGACAAGGCTGCAGTAAAAATCGTGCGGAAACGGAGCGAGAAATGGCGAGGCGGTGAGCCTAGTTCCGATGGCCGGATTTTGGAACCGTAAGTGGGCACGGTAATATTTCGAATCGCGAGGGGGTACGAGTCGTATGCAAGAGTCGATGGCCGGACATATGTGCTACGAGTCGCGCTTTTGGGTGCGTTTTCGCAAGAAATGAGGAATTGGTTTAGATGGTATTTTGTGATTGTTTGAATTGCAGAGATATGGAGATGAGCTGCTGGGAGTGTGCACTCGCTGGTGACAGTTTCCGATGACAAAAGCGGCCAGAGATGATTTTCCGGTGACCGGATTCCGGTGATGACGTCATCAATTCCGGCGACGCTTTTGGACCCAAAATTCCAGAGACATATTTTTCACTCCTGGGCTTGGTGGACCAACTTGGAGACGGGTTTTGAGAAGAATTAACCTAATTTTGGGAAAGTATCCTTATGGAGAGAAAAGCATATAAATAGAACTTTTTCTCTAAACCTAGATATATCTCCATTAGGGAGAACTCATACTTTATTCTGGGGTTTAGAAACATGAAACTTCTCTTTCTTCTTGTGATGAACTCCTTGAATATGAGTACCTAAGTTTATTATTGGTTATGGAATAGTTGGATTTCACATAATATGATTTTTTGATTCAATATATTAGTTTTGTCTCATAATTATCGTTTGCAATTCTCTGGAAATATTGTTTTATGATTGATTGATTGTTTTGTCAAGTTGCAAATGGGTAGAACTTCTAATCACATCTATTGCTAGTTTAGGGTTTATTATACGTAAAAGTGATATTCCTTGAATACAAGTAGCATAATATGATTATGGTTTGTAGTGATATATTCTTATGATCATATGTGAATCGTAACCTTTGTTAAATTGAATTAGTGCGCTTTCCACGTTCAATTGCTTTGATTGGCCTGATTTCATAGAACTTAACGCATCTAGGGAATTAAACTTGATTAGTGCTTTTACACGTTAGGTTGTTCCTTTAGGTAGAATTCATATTCGCATCTTTTAATGTGTTTGTTGATGACATGAGGAGGTTTGCGGGATATTCTTGCGATCAAGGTATTCTAGGGTCTTTGATAAAAGTTGAGATTAAAATATCAATTCTAGTTATTGTGGTGAAACCATGTTTGTGAATGAAAACGAAATCCTTAACCAATACTTTCTCATCCTTGATTTGATTTGTTTACTTTTCTTTATTTGCTTTTATTTTATTTTGGTTTATAAAAACACAAAACAACCGGTGTTATTTATAGGGAACCGAAACAATTTGACAACCTAGACCTCTCTGTGGGATCAATCCTTTCTTGCCCTTGCTATATTTATATTTTGAGTAGTAAGAAAGTGTAAATTATTTTTGACGCTTACGACCGCGGTCAGTTATTCATTGCGTCATTTATATTACTCTTTTGCGACTCCCTCGCAATGCTGTTGTTTATTGATCCCGCGAAGTATTGATGTCGCGATATTCTGATCCTACAGATAGAATGAGATATCTTCCATCCACACGACCAGCCATATCACCACACATTGTCTTCCATCTCACAGTTAGGTGCTTCAAACTTTCGCCAACCCTTTGCTTCAGCCCAAATACATCTTCAATGCCAGGTCGCGAGGAATTGTTACTTATATATGCTCCTAAAAATATAGCTTGCAAGTGGTTGAAAGATGTTATAGTATTCTTTGGCAAACCTTCAAACCATTTTAACGCCCCTCCTGTTAAACTTGATGCGAAATACTTGCATAATATTGCATCATGGTTTTCCCATTGTAACATACATCTCACATAAGCTTTGATGTGTTGAACTGCACAAGTTGTTCCATCAAAAGTGCTGGTTAACGCAGGTAAATTGTATTTTGGGGGTATTCCTCCTAATTGTACTTCTTGTGTGAATGGAGTTTTCGCAGCTTCCTCTATGGCTTCATCCAATTGTCTCTTACCTCCTCCTTTGTTATTATTTATCATTCCTCTCATTTCCGCTAACTCTCTCAAAATTTGTTCATTTATACCAGAATTTGGATCCATTGGTCTTTTCAACTACGCCTCTCTTCTCCTGCGTTCATCTCTGTTTTGACTCTCTTGTTCATCACTTTCCTCTCGTCTTTATCTGCGATCTTCTCTTTCAATTCTTTCATTAATTCGCACATCGTCACATCTTTCATTTTCTCCTCTTCGCCGCCTTTCAGTTCTCCTTTGTATTCTATCATATTCTTCATTGATATTAGCATTATTGTGGTTTCGCTCACGCCTCCTTTCTCGATTATCATGGTTATTCTGTCGAATTGCCTCTTGTAGTTCTTTTTCTTCCATTTCTGCTCTTAGTCTTTCTCTCTCGCGAGCTAAATGTGTTTGTTTAGCATAGTGTCTTTCAATTTCGTCCTCAATTGCTCGTTCATTCCTTTGTATTTATCTCTCATGTAAAATTCTCCTTCCTTCTTCCTGACTTTCTTCGCCATCTTGATTATTTCGCCCCTGGCGGTGTCTATTTCCTTGAATTCCATCATTCTGTTCGTTTTGAAGAATTTCAAAGACGTTGACTATAACGATCTTCCAATACTTCTCTTCCTTCGCGACGTTCTGCGCCTGGATTTTGTATTCCCTCTCCAGTTTCTTCATTAGCATTTTCTATAGGCAAATTTTGTCTTATTTCTTCTCTAACTGATCTTGAACGTGATCTTGTAGTGCTTCTTGACCTCCTATTTTGTAATCTTATGTTTTCCATTCTCAATTCATGATTTTGCCTTGTCAAATTCGCACGTTCTTCTGCTTCTAACCGCCTTTCTTCATGTATTGTTTGCCTCAATGTCTCTAATGCTGCAATCTCTTCATTTCCATGAATTATTCCTCCAATTATTTCTTGATCTCTCTCCTCTTGTCCATTGTCTCCTAATTGCTGCTCTTCTACCATTTCATCTACGGAATCTGATCGCCAAGTATGTACACTCACTCTGTCATAATCCACAGTTCTATTTTGTATTGGTGGTGTACGTTGAATTGGCGGTTGAACTTGATTTTATCTGTTATTCCTTGTATTCATTCTTGAAGATTCTCCCATCTCGTCTCTCCTTTCTCCAGCAAGTCTCCTACTCCTTCTAACAGTTGTTGGTTGTTTTGACGCATGTCTTCTTCTAGCCATTTTTCAATCTTAATGAATTGTTGAAAATTATATGAAATTCCTTCCCTATTACTCCAAATTCTTTCAAATCACAATATCAATCTTCAATCATTCCTTGTTTCTAGCGCCATATGTAATTGCAGGAAATCCTACAATACACACCTCACAAGAATTCATAATATCTAACACATATTTAAGATCAATAACCAATCTCTTTATTAATTGAGTTAGAAATTTTACAAGAAGGAAGTGAAATCAAGAATGTTATTGCTACTCTAGACTTTCTCTCTCCTCTAAAATTTCTCTCCACTCTCTAAAAAGATCCCCCCTCCTTTCATAAGCCTATTCAGCTCTTTATATAGGGCATTACATAATGGATGACAACTAAGTTATCCCTTATTTTCGGATCTGACTTGCGACATTCTCGCAAGTGCACAAATATAAAACCTCGCAACACTCTTAAATCTCGCTAGGTCTTCACGTATTTCTCGTGTTCTGGTTGTCGTCATCCGTTGCATCATTTATATTACTCATCTGCGATGTCTTCGCAATGTGTCGTTTATGGATTTCGCAAGGGCGTTGGTGTTGCGATATTCTGATCCTACATAATGTTTCTAAATCGCTAGACTTTAAAACAGTATTCTCAGAATAAACTCGTTCCTCAAAACTATCATCGGCTTCGTAAAAAGGAAGTACTACATCGTCTAAAATGCGTGTATCTTTAATCAAATCCACTTCCTTCTGAATAGGTGAATAATTATTAAAATTATTTGGATTTGAACTAGAAATAACATTATCATTATAAAGCTCAATTGGAGTAACAAATTCCTGATCACTATGCATATATGTGTCTGATTCTTCATCAACAATATCCTCATCATAATCATCATTATAATAACATGAAAATTGTCGAACCTCATCTAAACAAGTAGCGTTACTAATTCTAACCTCGTTATCTTGATTATGTGAATATTTATCTTCATTTTCAAGGGTACTATCGAAAACATTATATTGGAAATTAAGATTATTTTGAGCAGTTCTTTTCTGGGCCTCTAACAAAATTTTCTGAGTCGACTCACATGACTTCCTGATTTTATCTAGGAAAGAAGGTTCACACGTTGCATTGCTTTTGCCATGACTAAGTTATTTATTTCTGCTAACTTACGTGTCGACTCAGCTAACTTACGTGTTGACTCTAGCAAAGAGGAATTATAAGAATTTTGCTCGTATGACCGGTGGGTGTGTGGATAGTAATTGGGCTCACTGGGTAAACATTTACCCTTCATCAACAAAGATCAAAGATTACTACAACAACATATTTTTCCTTAAAGATCGCTCTTCAAGCAATATTCAAGGAAAAAGAGGCAAGATGTAGGATTCAAATATCGCACAACATATTTTCTTAGCGTGAGAGATTCAATTATTTCCTTAACTTGCGAGATGAGCTTGCGAGATTCATTATTTTTCATAACTCGCGAGAAGGTAGCAAGACTCGCGAGTGTCTCGAGAGAAGGTAGCAAGACTCGCGAGAGTTTCTCGAGAGAAGGTAGCGAGAGCCTGCGAAATCATTAAAGGACTCGCGAGAATGTCTCGAGAGAAGGTAGCGAGAGCCTGCGAAATCATTAAAAGGCTCGCGAGAATATGAGCTGTATGTGAGCTGTCATCCATTATGTAAACACCTATATAAAGAGGAGAGCAGGAGAGAGAAAGGGGAGGAATAATTTTGGGAGGACACTTTGAGGAGGAGAGAGATATTTTTAGAGAGAGATTTATTTTCTTTATCATCTTCTTCCCCAAATAATTAGATCTAGAGCTCTAGAAAATATCCATTAATGGAGATTCTCAATGTAATTCAAATGTAACCTCAACAATCATAGTGAAGAATCGTGGATGTAGATCACATTGATCGAACCACGTAAAAAATCTTATGTGTCTATTTAAATTTCTAGTACTTATATTTAAAATTTAGGTGATTAATATGATTTAGATCTACAAAATATAGTGAGGGGTGTAGTGTGGTATAGTGGGTGACCTCTTGGGAAGTCCTCGTGTTGATTGCCTTTTAAGATACAATGGATTACCGAAAAAACATTTTATGTTCTTTATTTTCTCGGCAAGAATCATTTCCAAAGAAGATGTTTACCAATGAACAACAAGAATCCTCACCAAAAATGGAATAATGACTTCGCATGAACAGAGGCAATACTTCTTATACTTCAAGGATTAATATTTCTTATCCACTTCGCAAAGCTTCGAAACTTCGCGAAAGAATAGAGCATAGCATGAGGCAAAGAACATGGAGCGAGAGTTTCGCATGATGGATTCGCAATACTTTTTATATTTAGAGGATTAAGTACTTCTTATGCTTCTTCAAGGATACTTCATACTTCGCATACTTCAAGAGATAATACTTCTTATTCACTTCGCAAAGCTTCTAACTTCGCAAAAGAATAGAGGCAAGTACGTACTTTTCAAGTCCAAGATTCTTCCGCTCGTTCCTTCATCAACAAAGATCAAAGATTACTACAACAACAGATTTTTCCTTAAAGATCGCTCTTCAAGCAATATTCAAGGAAAAAGAGGCAAGATGTAGGATTCAAATATCGCACAACATATTTTCTTAGCGTGAGAGATTCAATTATTTCCTTAACTTGCGAGATGAGCTTGCGAGATTCATTATTTTTCATAACTCGCGAGAAGGTAGCAAGACTCGCGAGAGTGTCTCGAGAGAAGGTAGCAAGACTCGCGAGAGTTTCTCGAGAGAAGGTAGCGAGAGCCTGCGAAATCATTAAAGGACTCGCGAGAATGTCTCGAGAGAAGGTAGCGAGAGCCTGCGAAATCATTAAAAGGCTCGCGAGAATATGAGCTGTATGTGAGCTGTCATCCATTATGTAAACACCTATATAAAGAGGAGAGCAGGAGAGAGAAAGGGGAGGAATAATTTTGGGAGGACACTTTGAGGAGGAGAGAGATATTTTTAGAGAGAGATTTATTTTCTTTATCATCTTCTTCCCCAAATAATTAGATCTAGAGCTCTAGAAAATATCCATTAATGGAGATTCTCAATGTAATTCAAATGTAACCTCAACAATCATAGTGAAGAATCGTGGATGTAGATCACATTGATCGAACCACGTAAAAAATCTTATGTGTCTATTTAAATTTCTAGTACTTATATTTAAAATTTAGGTGATTAATATGATTTAGATCTACAAAATATAGTGAGGGGTGTAGTGTGGGATTTCCTGCTACTACATATGCGCTAGAAACAGGGACCTAATCTTGTTGGTTCAAGAAAGTTTAGAAAAATTGATTACTGTTGGTGACGAATTCAGGGGAAAGAATTCGGACAACAGATAATCACAAGATTGAGAGCAATCTCATAAAACAAGTCAAAATGTTAGCTAAAACATATCTCCATGGAAGAATCTGGCTGGAGCGATGACTTCGTTGAAGGGAGGAAATGATGAGTTAAAGTTCGCAGAACAAGTCCGTAAACAATTACAGGATGACGAAAACACATCACAACTAAAATGTAGCGACTAAGAGATGCGCATGATCAGCCGATAACGTGAAGAGGAACCCAACTAAGAAGAAAAGAGTAGCAAGGCATATCGGCAAGGGTGCGAAGAAGGCATCAAACCATATAGGAGCATTAACCAAAGGATCTCGCAAAGTGAAGACAAGTTACCAAAGAAAGCAAGGAATGAACGTATACTAACTCCGTGAAGATAGCAACAAGAAGTCAGTGTAGAAGTATCAAAAGGAGGGGAAAGTATAGACAATAAAGAGAAGGGAGGAACGATCCTACAAGGATACCAAGGCGAACAGCAATAAAAACTTTGCCAAGTCTGGGCAGGGGGCGAATGAGAAGAGCGGCTAGTTCTATTGCTAAGTCTGAGCATCGAAATTTTATCTCGCCACAATAATTGAGCTTGTGGCGAAATAACTTCATTAAAAAACGAAATATACTCCTAAGTTAGGACTCGACTGGCAAAATAATTTCATGAAGAATAAAACTCTCCAAACAAAGAGTTCTCAATTCTACAAATGCGAAAATAAAGTTTGCACATAAAAAGCTACTCCCTGCGAAGACAAAGCTCCTCCCTGCGAAGACAACTTCTGTTCTTGAAGTCTGCACATCTCATCGGCAAGCAGCGAAGAAGAAGTAGAATGGACTTTCCTTTAAGATTTGAGGCACTCACATGGGTTAAGACTCAACAGGCGAAGGTGAAATCCCACTTCGAGAAGGTTGGAGGCGTCAGAAGATGAGAAAACATAGTTATCAACAGAACTTATTTTATCAAAGAGGAAGAAGTATAGTTAAAATATAGTTACTGATATTGTTCCTGAGAAGATAAAGCTGCGAACAACATACCTGAGGAGTTAATTAAAGAATAGTGAGTAGAGCCGCAACAACCACAAGTCATGAACCAAGATAACATACAAAGGATGAATTCAGATCAACAGGACATAAACAAAATCTTGATTCAACTCATTTATCAAAGAAAAACGTATAATGTAAAGTAAAAAACATAAACAGTATCGAAGGTTAATCTTGCGAAAACTTCAAATATCAAAGAGGAAATAGCGTATTTAAGGAAATATCATGCTATATGAATGCCAACGCCACCCATGCGTATGTTGTTGAGGGCGAAATAAACACCAATCAAACTTCTAATGCTTTATTCTCCAAAGACGAAAGCAGATTGAGAAGAAACACCAGTCAACAATTCATATATGAGACAAGCCAAAGGTGACAAAGATGGTAGCTACATCAGGTTACGAGCTTTCATTAAATCCAGGGAGGATTCTAGATAAACAGGATCAGTTGGTCATATGGACAGTCAATGAAGTAAACCAGCTCAAGACTCAGCAAGTCAGTTCGCAGAAGCCCTAGGGGAGAAAAATCAATAAAGGAAAGAAGAAAACGCAACAAACGTAGATGAAGCGTACTAAGCCAAACCAAACCATGCAAGCAGTCATCAGATTTCGCAGAGTCTGCGAAGAAAGGTTCTGGAAGACAAGGACAAGTACTCTACTTTATTCTTCAACACCATAGACGAAGAGGAGAACCATCTCATCACCCACCATCTATCTCATGGGATTTAAATACATCATCTCGCACAAAGAAGTCTTGCCAATCAGTGAATGAACAACATATCAAAAGGGAATGTTCTTAACTTTGATCTCATAGACTTTAATATTAAATTTTTAGAATTGTAGTTTAGTTTGCAAGTACATCAACACACTCAGAATGATAGCTTTTACAATCAATTGCTAACTTGAAACATGAATACCAGGTACATATAATCGTCTCAAGAAGGGTAACTTGCAAACGAAAGATGAAATGGGACAGCAATGGATACATCTCGCAAAGAGATAAACCAGCTGGAACGTTAGCAAAGAAACAAACCCAATGGAGGTTAATGACAGGAGCCAGTAAATCACGGATGATCAAAGCTCCAACAATATCAACTTGACAGAAGTAGTTCGCAACAACAACATGAAGATATTTGCTACGAAATCATAAAGAAACACAACAGCTCAATAAAACCAAAGAAGTCAACACAATGAAATAACCATTTTGTAAAGAAAAGCAGCGAAGAGATGATTACAATCCAGTGAAGGGCGATGGTACAAAGAGCAAAGGTGACGTGAAGAAATTGCGTAAAAGAAGACCAAAGAAGAAAGATATTGCAGATGGAGGAAAGTATAGTCAAGAACACAAGGATCGTCATAAACCCCATCTTATCAATTGCACAACAAAGACAAAGGATAAGAAATAATACACGTAGCGAAGCCTTCGCGAACAAATAAATATAAGTCTTTCTCATATGTCTCTTTCGCAGCTTTGACAAAGTAGAAAAGAAATCAATTAGGACGGAACGAGATTCAAGTTGATTGTGAAGAAAAATCTACACATGCTAACGACACAAGAAATGAAGGAAAAAGAGACAACTCAGCCTAGAATCTGCTATGAAAGGACGAATTTCCATCCTTCCCAAAATGAACCGTATCACCCTTATACCACCAGAAGTGCTAGGAGAAATACCACTTCAGAAAAATAAATCCATCTTTGATGATGAACCAAAATGTGTACTTAGAGCAAATATGAGACATCTCGCAAAATCCAAAATGAGCAAGGCAAACGAAAGGGAAAAGCAAGTGCAATTACCGCAGCAATGAAAGATCATCGAGAAGTTCCATGAAACCGTTATCATCACAAAGAAGCTTTGCACAAATAAAGGGGAGTGATTAAGGTGCATTGATTCCATCACGTCATTAACTCTTAACGTGTGAGAAGACGCAATGAGATGGAGGCAATCATCGTTTCTCTTATTGTGGTGCGAATAGAAGTTTATCTTGTGTAAGACTCCACAGCAAAGAAGAAGAAAGGACGAAGAAATAGTATACAAAAGACAAAGAATATGAGAATAAGTAGCGAACAACAACACTTTTTCATAAACAGTCGATAAAGACAGCTTGGTTCCGAGAGAAGAGAATAATCTTGGTGTCGCAAGTTCAAACCTTACCTTCGCATATTTTCTCGTATATTTTCGAATGTCCAAAAGCGAAGAAGTAGAATAAAATCATAGAATTGTGCGTCTCTTTCACACACAGTGAGTGACACAGATGGTTGAAGAATGGGCATGCAAATTAGAGGTCGCGGGTTCGAGTCTTTCCCTTTGCATAAGAATTTTTGCCTGGCAAATGTTTACTTCACACAAATTTCTGCCACGAGAAGTCATCTTTGTAAATACTTGCGAGAACAAGAAGAAGAGAACTTTGCCAAACCCGGTTGGCAAGAGAAAGCCAAATTTCAATAAATATTTCTGAAAGCAAGGAAAAGCGTTGACGATTATTTCGCAAGAGAGGATTAGCACAATTGGTATGGTGCGAGAATATGCAAGAGGCAGGCCAAGGGTTCAAATCTCATTTCTCACAATTCTTTTTGTCATGATAATTATATTTTATGCGACGTTCATACATTTCAAGGATGCTAGCCTCGCAAGCAAATTATATACTTCGCAAGAGACAACAACAAAGAAATCACAAAAGTTAAATATGAGAATGAAAGAATGAAAACATGCGAAAATATCGCACAAAAATGATAAGAGATTATCAAAGATCAACGAAATTACAAAAGAGCTTATATGCAGAAGAATCAACAAAATAATCAGATAGAGGCAAACCTACTATGACGAAATCATAATTTCGCAAGAGGCAACAGTACCTAAAGTGCGTCATAGTAGGGGTACCTATTACATATGAAATAACCAGAATGGGACGAACCTTTATGGCGTACACCCTAGTTCGCGAATAACATTTCGTAAGAGGCAAATGTAAGACCTAAAGTGCGTCATATAAGGGGTATCTCTCGACATGGCTCAGGGGGAAGGTACACCGCTCCTGAAGCCTGAGTCATGGAAATTTGGGGCCCATGAAAGCCTATTCGGGAGAGGTACCTTGGATTCCCAACTATATATATAAGGTTATACCCTGGTTGGGCGACCGAGGGTCTCTTCCAAGGAGTCGCCAGTATGCTCAAGGCGCCGAGGTACACGGTTGAGCCAGAGTGCCCGGATGGATGAACCTACCCCGGCCATTCTTGGCAAGTCTTGGCATATGTTGCACTCGCCCGAAGAAAACTCCACTTAGGGTGCAGTCTCGTAACCATAAACCCTATAGGTATAAGGGATAAGAGGGCTGCGAAAACAACCGGTTGTTGTTAAGACCTGATGGGAGGAGCTAGTCTTGTATGGCCGATGTTTCGCCTCCTTGAAGGGGCAACCAGGGGAGAAGATAAGGGCGGCACTCTCCATTAGGGAAGTGCCAAAAAGACGCAAATGTCATGAGGCTTTGTTTTCGCAAGGAGACTTAGGCTTGTCATATTTGTGCGATGATCCTGCAGAGGCAATAATACTAACGCGAGGATAAGACGAGATCAATGGGTCTTTACACGAAAGTGTACGGACGTCCTGCGATTTCGTCGCAAGACGGCAATGTCATGGGGCTTTATGTTCGCAAGGATATCTAGGCCTGTCATATTGTCGCAACTAAAACATCCTGCAGAGGCAAAAATACTTGGAAAATGATAAGGCAAGATCAATGGGTCTTTACATGCAAGTGTAAAGACGTCCCCGCGATTTTGTCGCGATGAAAGGTGGCAGGGAAGACCTCTAATTAGGGAGGTCTAACTTGGAAGACCACACAAAAATGATAAGGCAAGGTCAATGGGCCATTGCATGAAAATGTACGGCCTGCGACCTGAACAAGAAGAGATAAAATAAAGACTACCAAAATGATAAGGCAGAAAAGTAGGTTTTTCCTTTCATGGAGATACTTTGTCGCAATGATAAAATTCAACGTAAAGCAATGAAGAGATTATACTATTGCATGAGCAAAACGCAGGAGATAGAGGAAAAATAAGAATGAAGAAATAACTCACTCATTCAACACTTTTTCAACGATTCTACCTTCGTAGATAAAGAACAGAGGCAACAATGGATTACCGAAAAACATTTTATGTTCTTTATTTTCTCGGCAAGAATCATTTCCAAAGAAGATGTTTACCAATGAACAACAAGAATCCTCACCAAAATGGAATAATGACTTCGCATGAACAGAGGCAATACTTCTTATACTTCAAGGATTAATATTTCTTATCCACTTCGCAAAGCTTCGAACTTCGCGAAAGAATAGAGCATAGCATGAGGCAAAGAACATGGAGCGAGAGTTTCGCATGATGGATTCGCAATACTTTTATATTTAGAGGATTAAGTACTTCTTATGCTTCTTCAAGGATACTTCATACTTCGCATACTTCAAGAGATAATACTTCTTATTCACTTCGCAAAGCTTCTAACTTCGCAAAAGAATAGAGGCAAGTACGTACTTTTCAAGTCCAAAGTATTCTTCCGCTCGTTCCTTCATCAACAAAGATCAAAGATTACTACAACAACAGATTTTTCCTTAAAGATCGCTCTTCAAGCAATATTCAAGGAAAAAGAGGCAAGATGTAGGATTCAAATATCGCACAACATATTTTCTTAGCGTGAGAGATTCAATTATTTCCTTAACTTGCGAGATGAGCTTGCGAGATTCATTATTTTTCATAACTCGCGAGAAGGTAGCAAGACTCGCGAGAGTGTCTCGAGAGAAGGTAGCAAGACTCGCGAGAGTTTCTCGAGAGAAGGTAGCGAGAGCCTGAAATCATTAAAGGACTCAGAGAATGTCTCGAGAGAAGGTAGCGAAAGCCTGCGAAATCATTAAAAGGCTCGCGAGAATATGAGCTGTATGTGAGCTGTCATCCATTATGTAAACACCTATATAAAGAGGAGAGCAGGAGAGAGAAAGGGGAGGAATAATTTTGGGAGGACACTTTGAGGAGGAGAGAGATATTTTTAGAGAGAGATTTATTTTCTTTATCATCTTCTTCCCCAAATAATTAGATCTAGAGCTCTAGAAAATATCCATTAATGGAGATTCTCAATGTAATTCAAATGTAACCTCAACAATCATAGTGAAGAATCGTGGATGTAGATCACATTGATCGAACCACGTAAAAAATCTTATGTGTCTATTTAAATTTCTAGTACTTATATTTAAAATTTAGGTGATTAATATGATTTAGATCTACAAAATATAGTGAGGGGTGTAGTGTGGGATTTCCTGCTACTACAACCCTAATTACAGTTTCTAAAAAAAAAAGAAAAAAAAAAACTAATTACAAAATTTTCATCTTCACTCCTTTTGGATTCCTCTTTTCTTTCCTTTTTGGGATTTGCCTTTCTTTTCAAAGATCTTTCTCTTTGTTAGAGCACTATTCGTTCGAACTCGCATGCGTTGCTATCTCAAGCATGTTTGTCAATGTTAGTGATCAAAACTATATGTCTTGATTTCTAGCCTATTTATAGATGTCTCAGACTAGGACATAGATTGTGTATTTGAGCTTAGACTTCACGGCATTCATCATTTGAAGACGAAGAACTACTAAGGGGAGCTTGTAGAACTTCATCGACAAAAGGTATGTGGAGACTCAAACTCATCTATCACTTGGAAAGTCGATTTCTACTCTATATCCTATATTGAGACATAAGTCGTATTACAATATAGTTTTCTATATACACATTTGAGATTTCGAACTGAGTTTATCTCGCTTACATATTTCTCGAAATATGTGTTGGCAATCTTTCACTTCGACCAAGTTCATCTTATATCATGTGAAAATTGCCGAGTAACATCTTACATGGTTTGTGTGATACAATCATTTGGTGTTGTCTTGGAATGTTTCGTTATGATTATTTCAATAACTTGAAAAAATTACTTTGATGCTAATAGTGTGTGAAAACGGCTATTGTCATCCTCTAAGAAAGTGTCAATGACTGAAATAAGAGTTTAAAACACTTAACCATTATTGGATATGTCATGTTGTGCACTCTTGCACATATGTAATCCATGTCCGCGAACCATACATAGTATGCACCCGTTTGCGTACCTATTGGTTTGAGAAATCCGGGAACCTAAGTATGCGTACCTATTTGCGTACTGGCGTACAGGTTCATGCCCAAGAATTTCTGCTGGTATTTAAAGTTCGCGTACCCGTTTGCGTACTGTCGTAACTCATTCTCAGTCCGGGTATTTCAAATATATGTACCCGTTTGCATACTTGAAGGTTAAAGTTCTAAAATCGGTTATGAACATGAACATAAACATTTATATAATAAGGGATGCAATCTTTGCAAACCGTGGCTATAATGTTCATGATTGATTCGAGTGAAATCAAACCGATTTTGCTTCAATTGTGTTCTTGTATAATTCTATAAGAATATAGCAATTGAACAACTCTTTAACTAGTTTCATTTGAACTAGTTATGGTTAAGATGAATAAGGTTGATATGAGAGTAATCATATGGCTAACCTCGGTTAACTATTTGTGAACCAAGATGGTGTATACGTTTAGGTACGGTTACATAAACCCAAATGAGGGTACATTTCATTTGTGTGTGACAAGCTAAATTCGATATAACGGTTGAAAGATATTAGCTTGGTTGAATCAGGTTTTTCATCTAACGGTGAATATTGAATTCTTTGTTACCAAGGTAACTTGGATTTCAAACCGTGATTTGAAAACCATATAAAGGAGAACTCTAGCAAATGGGAAAACTAATCCCCACACCTCATGTGTGTTTACTAGTTGCATAACTAAACTCGATTCTCCTTTAACCTTAGGTTTCTATCGAGACCATGTAAGTTAACGACTTTAAAGACTTCATTGGGATTGTGAAGCCAGACCCAACTATTTTCTGTGTAGTTGTGTGTTCTGATCTTGCCCGATTCTATCGTATTGAGTACAATTGAAATAATTGACTCGATATTAATTTCTCCGACAGGCAAGATAAAAGTAATCACAAACATCTTCGTCTCATCGTTTGTGATTCCACAATATCTTGTTTCGCTAGTCGATTAAGATTATTGTGAGGTGATTGATAATACTAGGCTGTTCTTCGGGAATATAAGTCCGGTTTATCAATTGGTTCTTGTTCACCTTGATTTATCAAAAGACGAAACAAAAACTCTTGGGTATTTCTGTGGGAGACAGATTTATTCAATCTATAGACTTTTCTGTGTGAGACAGATTTGTTTATCAAGTCTTCGACTTTGGGTCGTAACAACTCTTGGTTGTGGGTGAGATCAACTAAGGGAATCAATTGCGTAGTATCCTGCTGGGATCAGAGACGTAAGGAACGCAACTGTACCTTGAATCAGGGTGAGATTGATTAGGGTTCAACTACAGTCCAGTCCGAAGTTAATTGGTAGTAGGCTAGAGTCTGTAGCGGCTTAATACAGTGTGGTGTTCAATCTGGACTAGGTACCGGGGTTTTTCTGCATTTGCCGTTTGCTCGTTAACAAAATTCTGGTGTCTGTGTTATTTATTTTCCGCATTATATTTTGTTATATAATTAAAATATCACAGGTTGTGTGTTTAGATCAATCAATTAGAATATCCAACCTTTGGTTGTTGATTTAAATTGATTGACACTTGAACATTGGTCTTTGGTACCGTTCAAGTTGTTTCACATAATAATCAAGCTCGCGGATTTCTATATGTTTGATTTGATGATTACATTGTGAAACAGAGATAATAAAACTCTTTGATATACTTTACTCTAGATTGAGTTTGACTGTCTAGTTGATTCTCTAGAAAGTGTATTGGAGTAAGTCCTCTCAGATTGCCAAACGAATTTTTGGGTGTGGTTCTTAGACCCCCGCATTTTCAATTGGTATCAGAGCAGGCAAACACATTAAAGACCTTATAAGTCAGTGTTTGCAGCAATCTGATGTTAGACCATAGCTCGGTTGAACCCACCAAGTGTTGGTATGTCAAGTTTGGTTGTCATATTTTAGTGAGCCAAAACTCATTTTAAGAGTCGTTTGATTATGTACTAGAGTCAACTTCGTATAGGTTAGCTTGAAAGTATTAGTATATGAGACATTACAAGTATTGCAAAGACTTGAAGAAGTGAAGAAGTAAGGAGCTACAACAACAACATCATCCTTCCACTTGAGGTTAGTGATATTTGACTTGAATTGTTTCATTCCCTAACGTATATTTCAAGTCGTGCATATTGAAAACAAAAAACTATAAACATGAATGACACTCTAGTTAGACATAGTATTAAGGAATACAATACGAGGTTTATTGCTTAACCATTAAACTTTGTAGATAAGACATCGACATAATCGTTTGAATGTTATTGTGATTATGTATGGGTATATGGTGAAGATTTCATCATAGGAAATAATGTTTTACATTTGTTTTAAGGAAGTAAATTCATAAACTTGTTTTGTGAATCGAAAAGGAAATCGCTAGGCATTATTGGTATTGTTATTCATTGCATATCTTGTGAACAACCAATATGTGTGATTAGTATAACCGCTCATGATTTGTTTATGTTCTTGGTAAAACTATTCACAAATGTTGACTTTTGTATTGGTATGACTTTTATTAGTGAAACCGATCTTAAGTAATCACCTGAGATGGTATGATCGATTTTGTGATTTTGTATGACCGACTCTGGGTAAAGGGGAACCGATCCTAGTAAGAGGTGCAACACATCACAAAGGGGAATCGATCCTTGTATGAGGTGCATCGAGTTTTAGCATAAAGGGGAACCGATCCTATGGACATGTGCAACATGTTTTTAGGCAAAGGGGAACCGATCCTATGGACATGTGCAGCAAGTACAAGTTAGATACCATATATATGTGGGGAACCGATCCTAGTACCTAGTCAACCGAATTTTCGGAAAGCTAGTGTGACTATGCACAGTACTCACATGGAGGTAGAACCGAAACATTTTTTGGTAGAACCGTGAAACCCATGATTTGTGATTGAGTGTTCTTGATCAATCACATAGTTCTTGAAAGTCAGATGAACCAATTCTAAATTTGTTTGGAAGTGTGGCAAATCGGTTTCAAGGTTGTAAGTATGAAAGAGGACTTACAAAGTAAGGATGTTGACATACTTTGAACATGTGCAGTAACACTAATCTTTAATTGTTCAAAGTTATTCCTTAATAGCTAAAGGAAGAAAATCCCGGATCGAATAAAATAAATTGAGAATATTTTATTTAAGGTTTTTAATTTTATTTTAGGAAAATGAAAATTAGTAATGTGCATTTACTAGTTGGAGATTTTCCAAGATATTTTCGATCATTATTTGGACAAAGCATTTCCAGGAATTATGGAAACCGAATTTGGAATATATTGCATATCTTGAGAATATTTTCGGTTTTGGAAATTCTTTGGTGTCCAAACTTCGTTGGTCTATAAATATGAAAGTTTGTATTTCAAGCAAACTAATCCTTCGTATTGAACAAGAACTATCTCGGTTTGTGTCATATCGGTGAAGCCGCCTATTCGGAGAGGAGAGTAACCTAATTAGGCGAAATCTCTTACGACCGCTCGCTTTAAAGTCTTCTTTGGGATTGAGAAGCTCTATTAGTACCGCTGGTGGGAAACTAGATAATTGCGGTTTATCTTTTTTTTTTCGATTGATTTGATTGACTAACGGTGGTTGAACTTTGATTGCACCTAGTTTGTTTATGCTTGAGAATCTTCTCTTCTGATATAAGATTCACTCAAACTAGATCGAAGTTTCGACGGGGATCTTTAGATTGTTTGTAGTTCTAAAGACGTCTTGTGATAATCCATTCTTAACAGACTCCGTTCTGTGCGTGATTGATCACAAGAGATTCAATTTGACTGTGTGCGGGTGTTTATTGAAGATCTAAGAAGATTTGAAGACAAAGAAGATATTGAAGATTTCTGATTTGGGGTTCATAATCTTTTGTGTGCACAATACTTGTTTCGATATAGAGGATCCAACTATAATCGGTTTATACTTGTGGTAGATTAGATTGATTAGTTGTGTAGATCGACATCAATACAATTCTTTGTGATTAAAAGTATTGATTGCAAAATCTTTACAATTACTTCGCAGTTGATAATAAGATAGATCTAAGAACCCGACGGAGGATTTTATTGAGATAACAAGAGCCTTTGTCGAACTCACATAACTTGGTTGAAAAGATTTGCTACCAAACGATTTGTTGTTCCTTTACTATTTGGAATACGAACCAAAGGAATTGTTCCAAGTACGTGACTTATTCATAAGTTGGAGGCGTGGGAATACGAGACGGAACTAGGTGAACTATAGGTTTAGTTTCTTGGTCTCAACTATACGAAGTTGGTTTGATTTTTGTATAGCGGCTTAATCTGATAGTATTCAATTCTGGACGAGGTCCCGGAGTTTTTTTGCATTTGCGGTTTCCTCGTTAACAAAATCTAGTTGTGTCTTTTACTTTTTTCCGTAATTATAATTGTTTTTATTATAATTAGAAGTAAAATACACAAACGTTATGTAGTTGCAGGAAATCCCACACTACACCCCTCACTAGAATTTACTCAACTAATCCATTTGAAGATGAATAACTATAGATTTTATTGATTATTTTCTTGAAATGTTTACAAAGAAAGATAGTACAGAGCTAAAGAAATTACAATCACTCTAAATTTTCTCTCTCCTAATGACTTGCTTAACAATTCAAAAAGAACTCTCCCCACAACAGACTGACTCAACCCTTTATATAGGGTAGTACACAGTGGATGATAGCTAAGATGTCCTTTATTTTCGGGAATGCCTTGCGAAATATCGCAAGTGTACATATACCAATTCTCACGACACTCCTACATCTCGCTGAGTCTTCACATTCTTCTCATGTTCTGGCTGTCGTCATTCATTGCGTCATTTATTTTACTTCTCTGTATCTCCCTCGCGATATCATTATTTATTGATCTCGCGAAGTATTAATGTCGCGATATTCTGATCCTACATCTTGCCTCTTCTCATGTCTTTTTCTGCGAAGGAGAAAATATCATGAGAATCAATATTTTAAAATGCCGCAATTGCTCATCTTTATCTCGCAATTCTTCATTTTTATCTGTTTTATTCATGTACGGAATTTATTACGGTGTGTTTCTTCTTCCACTCTTTTCTTGACAAGTCTCTTTCAACCGTTTATTCTTGACTATTCACGTCCCATCTCGTATTAAATGCATTTGTTTTCTCGAGGATTCTCCTCTCTATATATAGTTTTCTTACCCTTCTCTTCTTCTCTTTTATTTTCCCTCTAACAACTTTCCTTCAACTTTCTTCCTCCGCAATTTGCGCTTCACGCTCTTGTAAACCTTCCCTTTTTCTTTCTCTCAATCTTCAATTCTCTATTCATTCCCATACTCTAATAATGGCTTCACTTGGTCATACATATAAACCCCTTTTTGAGGAAACTCAAAAGAATTTTCAAGAGAAGGGTTTCATCTTATCGACCATTCGTGATCAAGAGTCTTCATCTATACTTTCTGCAAAATTGTTTTCTGATCATCAATGTAATGATCAGAAGATCATAGTCTCACTAGGTCAAATCCTCGCAGGCCTTCCCATTCCTCTCTACAATCCCGAGATACCTTTATTCTATGAAATTCTTGCTCATGAGAAATTCTCGCGAGATATTTATCAATTAAGTGGCGATTGTATTCGTCTAATGCTTGAATTCGCCAACCGTGGTGCTGGTAAAGGATCTTTATATCCTGATGATGTCAAAGATCCTAGATTCGCAAATTTACAAATAGTCGCTGAGAAGTATACCGTAGAAAACTTCTTTGCGAATTATGCAAAGAATAAATATGAGAAATGATAAATCTCGGCTGGGGTGCTCGATTGAAGAGAAAAGATAACATTGATGCTGATAAGCTGCTCATGCAAGATATTGACTGGCACTCGGGCAAAAATAATGTTCCTCGGCACTCCAAAGATGAGAAGTGGTGGGTTGTTCCTTTGTTTTTGAGTGGACCCTATATCGCAGGTTCACATGTACTCCTGCGAATCTCGCGAGACTACCATCCTTGGGAATTTAAGTGGCCCGAGAAGGCAAAAGAGGTATACTTCCTATTTCGATTTGCTTTTTGCGATATTTCCTTCCTCTTATATTTACTAGATTTGCAAAATCTTCAGATTACCAAATTGAAAAGAGTTATAGTAGACGTCCAAAGGCGAGTACTGGCGATACTCCGATCGATCACGGATGAAGTAAGAAATACTTTCTTTTGTTATTTTTAACAATATTATTGCCTCTATTTCTTATCTTCATTCGTGTGCGAAGGTTGTTGAAGAAATAAACATTCCCGAAGCTGCGAAGGTTAAGGGCAAGAATAAAATCACTCTTCGCAAGGATAAATCTTCTGCCCCATCTTCTAAAAAACGGAAAACCCATCCCTCTTCTCGTTCTAGTTCTCAATCCAGCGAGAGCTCTGATGAGGATGAAAATGAGGTTGGTACTTCCTCTGCGAAGGAGAATCACTCAATTACTTCTGCTATGGCGCAATTGTCTAGTGTCTTCTCCGATTCTATGCAAGGATTGGGAGATGATCATTTATCTGCTACTTGCGAAGCTCTCGCTAAAATTTGCGATGCCCCCTTGCTAGTGGACAATGATTCTTTTCGCGGAGTTTCCCGAACATTGACTTCCAGTTTCTTAAATGCTCTCAATGATTTGGTATGTTCATATTCCTTTGCTTCTCTGTAACTTCGATTATAAGCTTTATCTTAACAATTTCTTTACTTTCCTTTATAGTCTGGGAGAGCTTCCTTTGTTGTTGCCTCAGATCTCGAGAAAAGACGCGACAACCTTGAAAAAGAAAAATCTCCAACTCAAAGAGAAGATCCAAGAACTAGAAATCTGAAGTTGCGACGTCTCGCAAGAAAGATGAAAAAATTCAACAGTTGGAAGTTGAGTCTACTTCTCAGAAGGATAAAATATCTACTCTTCAAAGTGCAAATCAACAACTTTATGGTATAAAATTCTTACTCTTCAAGTCGTCTTTATTTTGTCATCTGCTTTTCTTTGCCTGATTTATTATTTTCGCAGACATATATAATCTTTCTGAAGAAGCCATTCTTCTCCATTCATTTCCCGAGCCTATGGATAATGATGTTCTTCTCACTCATCTCAACGAATCTTTAAGTAGTTCGTCAAACAAAGTTGATTCCTTTCCATTAAATGAACTTCAAGCCAAATATCGTCTCTTAGAGATTGAGCATAGATCTAGTTTAGGTTTAGCCAACCGATTTAAACAAATGTATCTTGATTCTCATAAGAAAACCAAAACTTTAAGGAAGAAAATTAGTGGCCTTATATATGACAAAGACCGCATTGCTAATAAAGGTGCACATGCATTAGCAAAATTTCAAAAATCTCTTCTCGAAGTACAAATTGAACGAGATGAATCTCTTCGTCAGAATGCCATACTTAATGAGCGAGAAGATCAAATTCGTTCGCTTCTCGTTATAAATAACGATGATGAATTCGCTTGGGATGCGAAGGTTCTAGATAATGCCAGGAATAACTTAGGTGTTGATGTTAGCCTTCATGCCGAGCATACTGCCTTGGTTAAAGATATGATATCCGACAGAGAAGGTTGTTTATTATTCCTTTTACTTTATTACTCCTTTTTTACTGTAGTATTGCTATTAACTTATTGTCACTTGTTTGCGGAAGCGAGAAGAGATTTCGGACAAGGATTGAAGAACTTGAATCCGAAAAAGAACAACTCGCAAAGGACCTCTCTTTTTCGCGACATCAAGTATTCCAAGTTGAAGAAACAACTCAAAGCTACAAAGATGGCGAATTTTAATAACGATGCTGTTCGTTTTCGCAATCAAACTATTGAAACAGTTTGCAATGACCACCGCATTCCTATTAGTTCATATCCTTGTCTTCTTGATGATATTCCTGAAGATATGCCTTTCTCGGATGTCTCTGATAGTGAAGCTAGCGAAGAAGAAGAATCCGGTGAAAAGAATGATGGAATTGAAGAATCTGACAAAGAAGAAGAATCCTCAAAGAAATAACTTCTTTTTCTTCTTTCGCTTCTTGTAATATCTGTATATATACCCTTTTAATCTTCCATTTCTATAACCCCTCATTGTAAATTTCTTGGATTACTAAATATGAATTCAATCTTTGTTTTCTTTACTTGCGCATATTAATCAATCAATTCTTCTTTGTAATACAACTGACCAGCATTATGAATACATAAATCTATCATGTGGAAATGAATAACAAGATTTTATCCTAATCATTCCCATACTTGCCTCTGTTATTTATTTTCAAATGAGAGATTTGATCAATTATCTCTGAGTAATGAAATCTCTGAATTTTGCCCTTATTGTTGGTAACTTTATGAAGAAATATAATCGTTTTCGCAAGCTTATTTGCTTCCTCAATTTTTTGTATGGCTATATCTTTATTTATGTTGAAGTTTATCATTGCGACAAGATCGCAGGACGTCTTCACAAATGAAGAAATCTATTGATCTTGCCTTATCATTTTTTGTGTGGTCTTATTTTGCCTTCCTAATTAAAGGTCTTATTTCGCCACCCCTCGTTGCGACAAAATCGCAGGACGTCTTTACATTTTCATGTAATGACCCATTGACCTTGTCTTATCATTTCTTAAGTATTTTTGCCTCTGCAGGATATTTTATTTGCGACAATATGACAGGCTTAAATACTCTTGCGAATGTAAAATCCCATGACATTGCCGTCTTCGCGACGAAATCGCAGGACGTCTTTACATTTTCATGCAAAAACCCATTGATCTCGTCTTATCCTTGCGTTAGTATTATTGCCTCTACAGGATCATTGCACAAATATGACAATCCTAAATTTCCTTGCGAAAATAAAGCCTCATGACATTTGCGTCTTTTGACACTTATCATCTCCCTAATGGAGGGTGCCGCCCTTATCTTCTCCCTGGTTGCCCCTTCAAGGAGGCGTACATCGGCCATACAAGACTAGCTCCTCCCATCCGGTCTTAACAACAACCAGTTGTTTTCGCAGCCTCTTATCCCTTATAATTATATGGTTTATGGTTACGAGACTTCACCCTAAGTGGAGTTTTCTTCGAGCCGAGTGCAGCCTATACCAAGACTTACCAAGAATGGCCGAGACACTTCAAATGCCCCAGACACTCTTGGCTCAACCGTGTACCCCGGCGCCTTGAGCATACACTGACTCCTTGGAAGAGACCCTCGGGCGTCCAACCAGGGTATAACCTTATATATATAGTTGGAAATCCAAGGTATCTCTCCCAGGATAGGCTTTCATGGGCCCCAAATCTCCATGACTCGGGTTCCAGGAGCGGTGTAACCTTTCCCCTGAGCCATGTCAAGAGATACCCCCTTATATGACGCACTTTAGGTCTTACATTTTCCTCTTGCGAAATATCATTCGCGAACTAGGGTGTACGTAGAGGTGTAAAACGTGCCGGCCCGGCACAGCCCAGCCCACGAAGTCACGTGCTTAGCGTGTTCGCGTCTTTGGGATGGGCATCTTGGAGATTCGACGTCTTTGTCTTTGTGTTGTGCTAAATGGCGTGTTGTGCTGTGCTGTGCCGGAAAAATAAACGTGTTGTGCCGTGCTGTGCTGTGCTAGCACACTTATTTGATGTTCTCCAAAATAAATATTTTTGAGATATTTTAGTTAGTACATGTATTATTATAGAAATAAATTAGCATACCGAAGATAAAATGTCAGAAATTGGCTAAAACAATGATTTTTTTTGTGAAATATGCATCAAAAGTGATGTATTGTGTAGTATTTTACGCATGACGTGGCGTGCTTTCTTCGCGTGCTGTGCTGGGCCGTGTACCTATTTTGTGCAGCACAACACAAGACATTAAACAAACGTCTTGTGCCGTCTTTGGGCCGGTCACGTCTTTGTCCGTCTTTGTGCTCGAATTTTAACGTCTTTGTCTTTGTGCCATTCACTCACTCATTCATTTTTGTTAATTCAATCAATCATTCATTTTTGCTTATCTCTTGCTATTTTGTTTGCGAAGCTATCGCACAATTTTGCTTTGTTTGTAATAATCTCATTTCAATTCTTCAATCAAATTTTTCATACATTCTTGATAGTGAGATTCTCGCACATTTCTTCTTCAATTATTATTTCTTCCTTCTACTCTTGATATGCCTCTCATCACTAATTTTGATAACAATGACTATTCACTTCTTACACCTTTTGACCTCTGTTTTCTATCTAGCACCATTCAAATCTCTTAATGATTCCTTTCCATCATAATTTTCAACTGTTTTCATGCACTTGCTTCGCAATGTATCTTCTCCTCTTACATCTATGGTATCCACCATCAACCTTTCTCTTCTTTGTTCATCTTTAGTATGTTGCTTCTAGCCCTTTCTTTTTGCAGCTCTCTCCTCGCAACTCTCCACGTCAATCTCATAGCATTTTTGTCCTTCCGTCCAATCTCCCTTTATAATTCCGACACCGCTAGGATGAGGAAACTTTATGCACTGATGATAATTCGACCCTACGCCCTGAATTTCGTGCAACCATGGCCTTCCGATCAATGCATTATAAGGGGACTCCACGTCGACTACACAGAATAAAATTTCCGTTGATAATCCTTGCAAGGGTATTCTCATATGAACTTCTCCTTTAGGATTATTCGCTGTGCCATTGAAACCATATATCTTATACGTCGAAGGTATCAATTCTTCATCCTTCCCACCCATAGTCTTATAAGTATGGTAGAAAAGAATGTTTACTGAGCTCCCCGTATCAATTAAGATTCTATTGATCGCCCAGCAATTCTCTGCTTCGTCGTCTTCGCCATCTACAAGTTTGGATTAATTTCCAATTTTACAACCAATGGACTATCATGCGTCTCTCGCCTTCAGAATCTCTTTTTGCGGTGAAAGAAATAATCTGCATTTGTCATTCTTTTAACCGCGATGTCTTCGCAATGTTCATCACTTCTTTATTATCATCCCTCGCGAAAACCCTACTGAGAACATTATCATGAAAATCTTCAATTGTTCGGTATGAGTGTACAATGGAGTTGCAAAACAAATTTTTAGCTTTCGATCCAACTTCTATTACGAATGTTTCTTTCCCCTTTGCTGAATTTGTTACTCACATTTAAAGCGGTGGTGGTAATGGTTGAACCTTCTCTTCACTTTTTAGAAAATGACTCGGCTTTCCTTGGTCAATCATTCTGAGGATGATTCTTTTTATATTTCTGCAGTCATTTGTTAAGTGTCCATGAAAGCGGTGGTAAGAACAGAACTCGTGACTTCTATCACTTGGTGGTGGCTCATTCCCCATATTCCATGGTGCAGGTATGTTTTCCATCAAGTATAGCTTCCCATATTTTTTCCACGCTAGTATTTAATAGTGGCATTTTGATTTCCTCCCATACTACTCTGTGACTTCGCTGCCCTCCATGATAATTACGCGCCGACCTCCATAAGTTTCTTGCGGATGATCAAGTCTTTGAATTTTGTTATTGCCGCCACGGTTGTAATAGTTCCTTTCTCTTTCATATTCTTCCGATCACGACTTCCCATAGCTACTATCTTTGGCTGCCCATCATCTATTATCTTTTCTTGTTGCCCTTGCGAAGTGCTCGTTCTTTGTATTTATCAATTTGGGTAATAAGCTTGCATTCGCAGCATTTGGATTTGTATTCGCAACTGGGTATGATTCCATCTCATTTTGTCTTTCCTCTAGAGCAATATATTCCTCCTGAAGTTCTCGCAGCTCAGTCATTGTAATTGTATTCTTGACTCTAAAAACTTGAATATATAACAAATTGGTTGCGAACATAGCGTTTATGAATGATAAAATGAGATATCTTTCATCCACTCGTCCAGCCATCTCGCTACACATCGTCTTCCATCTCACAGTTAAGTGTCTTAAACTTTCGCCAACTCTTTGTTTCAGCCCAAATACATCTTCAATTCCTGGTCGCGAGGAGTTGTTACTTATATATGCCCCTAAGAATATAGCTTGTAAATGGTTGAATGACGTGATTGTGTTTCTTGGTAAACCCTCAAACCATTTCAGTGCTTCTCCTGTTAAACTTGATGCGAAATATTTGCACAATATGGCGTCATGATTTTCCCATTTGTAGCATACATCTCACATACGCTTTGATGTATTGTATTGCGCAAGTTGTTCCATCAAAAATGCTGGTTAATGCGGGTAAATTGCACTTTGGGGGTATTCCTCCTAACTGCACCTCTAGCGTAAAGGGGGTTTTCGCAGCTTCTTCGATGGCCTCATCCAATTGTCTTTTCCTCCTCCTCTTCTATTGTTCAACATTCCTCTCATCTCTGCCAACTCTCTTAAGATTTGTTCATTTACATCAGGGTTCGAATTTATTGGTCTTTTTAGCTCTGCCTATCTCCTTCTGCGTTCATGTCTATCTTGATTTTCTTGTTCAACATTTTCTTCTCTTCTTTCTCTGCGACTTTCTCCTCCATCTCGTTCACGAATTCGCACACCATTGTATCTATCATTTTCTCTTCTTGGTTGTCTATCAGCTCTCCTTTGTATTCTTTCATATTCTTCATTGATATTTCCATTGTTGCGATTTTGCTCGCGCCTTCTTTCTCGATTGTCATGATTGTTCTGCCGAATTGCTTCCTCCAATTCCCGTTCTTCCATTTCTACTCTTAATCTTTCCCTTTCGCAAGCTAGACGTGCTTGTTCAATATAATGCTTTTCGATGTCATCTTCAATCTCCTTTTGTTTCCTCTGTGTTTCTCTCCCATGCAGTATTCTTCTTCCTTCTTCCTGATTTTCTTCACCAATTGGACTATTCTGCTGCCTATTTCCTTGATTTCCATCATTTTGGTCATTCTGTAAAATCTCAAGACGTGGAATACACACCACTTCCCTTCTTTCGCAGCATCCTTCACCGAGATTTGGCTCTCTTTCTAGATTTTCTTCATTAACATTTTCTACAGGTAATATTCTCCTCATATCATCTCTAACCGATCCTGATCTTGATCTGGTATTACTTCTCGACCTCCTATTCTGCAACCTCATATTTTCCATTCTTAACTCATGGTTTTGCATTGTTAAATTTGCGCGTTCTTCCGCTTCTAATCGCCTTTCTTCATGTATTGTTTGCCTCAACGTTTCTAATGCTGCGATTTCTTCATTTCTATGAGCTGTTTCTCCCATTTCTTCTCGATTTCTCTCCTCTTGTCCATTATTTATCAATTGTTGCACTTATTCTCTTTCTTCTATAGAATCTGATCTCCATGTATGCACACTCACCCTATCATAATCTATTACTCTATTCGGTGCCGGTTGAATTGGTGGTTGAATTGGTGGTTGAATTTGGCCTTCTTCTCTATCTCTTGCGTTTATTCTTGATGGTTCACCTACTTCATTTCTACTTTCTCCAGCTAATCTCCCTCTTCTCCTTACAATTATTGGTTGTTCTGATGCATTCCTTCTTCTAGCCATTTCTCAATTTTAGTAAATTGTCGAAAATTATTCAAAATTTCTTTCTTGTTACTCCTGATTCTTTCAATTCACCAGGTTGATCTTCTACTCAGTCCTTGTTTCTAGCGCATATGTAGTTGCGGAAATCCCACACTACACCCCTCACTAGAATTTACTCAACTAATCCATTTGAAGCTGAATAACTATAGATTTTATTGATTATTTTCTTGAAATGTTTACAAAGAAAGATAGTACGAGCTAAAGAAATTACAATCACTCTAAATTTTCTCTCTCTAATGACTTGCTTAACAATTCAAAAAGAACTCTCCCCACAACAGACCGACTCAACCCTTTATATAGGGTAGTACACGGTGGATGACGGCTAAAAAATTTGTCCTTTATTTCGGGAATGCCTTGCGAAATATCGCAAGTGTACATATACCAATTCTCGCGACAGTCCTAAATCTCGACCGAGTCTTCACATTCTTCTCATGTTAAGGCATCGTCATTCATTGCGTCATTTATTTTACTTCTCTGTGTCTCCCTCGTGATATCATTATTTATTGATCTCGCGAAGTATTAATGTCGCGATATTCTGATCCTACACGTTAATTCCTATTTACTTGAAAGTAATCCTATTGTGTTTGGTTAAGTGCGAACGTTTTTATCAAGTAAATATACTTCGTCATTGTATTGTCTCGATCTCGTATCCATAGACAATCACACGAAGTGTGAACCAATTTGTTGTATTGTCTCGACTCAGTCCATAGACAATCACTTTCGGAGAAAGGACTTATAGGTGGAATTTTTTTAAATTGAGGTATATTTGGGTACCCTCGTTTTTTCAATTGGTATCAGAGCAGGCAAACACGAAAAGATCTAACAATCATGTTTGGTGCGATCCAACCTATAGGAAATTGAATCCATGTCTGATTCAGTTAACGTTATGCAAGAGTATGACTACTTAAAAGTTGAAGATGTTACTACTTCGTTGACTCATGATCCAGGAGTTGCGAAAATATCTGTCCATCTCGATGGAAAGGAAGATCTTGATAAATAGTTGGTAAAACTCCTAAAACCTATAAAATCTCTTGTCTTCTAAAAACGATATTAAAGACGAGAGACAAATCTTCTTAAATAGGATATCGAGAGATAAAGACATTCAACCGAATATTCTAGCCATAGAGAATATGAATCTCAGCTGTCAAATTAAAAGCTCTTGGTAAATCTCATTCTCAAGAAAAGGAGACAAGTCCTATGACTCTGACTAATGATGTTGTTGTGATTTCTTCGATGTTGAGCAAACTAAAAGTCCCTTCTCGACTTTTAAAGATTGTGATAAAATCGGTTTAGTCACATCTCAAGCAGATCAAGATGATGGTAGTTTTCCTAACTACATCAAGTCGAGAAGAGGATAAGAAACCATCTTCTATATCTATTGATGATCAAACGAAATCTTGTCCGAAGGAAACTTTGAACCGATTAGTGAAAGTGATCTTAAGGAATACAATTTTCATCACTTGACGGAAACTTATACTTCTTCAACATATGGTGGTAAAAATATTGAAAGAAGTTTCTTGTCTTAAAAACTGAAAGACCATTCCTCAGTAGAAAGACATATTATACCACTACCCTATAAGATCAACTCAAATAGGTCAGAGGAAAGAGTTGATAATCGCTTCTGGAAAAACGTTCCTCCTCACCCATATCGAAACAATTCTAGTTTTGATGAAGAGCGACTCCGAAAGGAAGGGAAAAGAGAATCTCTTGCCAAAAGAAACAATCGGGAATTTCCCGATAATTGTTTCGAGATAATCCTGCGATGTGGATCATAAGGAAGTCCTTAGAATGAGAAAATCTTATGAAAATCTCATTGAAAGAATTAAGAGATTTATCTATCTCTCAAAATTCTCACGTCATTACGGTTCTCACATGATCATATCTCTAGAGTTAGAATTTTTTATTTTTAGAATAACAAATACTTTTATTAATCAAAAAGAAATAATACGAAGAGAATTCAAAAGAGAAGCATCAAAAAAGGACAACATGTCCTAATCAAAAGAAAGAAACTAGTTAAACTAGAAAGAGAGAATACATGCCACAAACGTGACATACATTTCACAGTTATTCAAATCAGCCCAGTAAGGTATATCGGGGAATTCCATTCTAAGCATCTGAGAAGGTCTAGCATCAAATGTTATCACTTCACCTTTTGAAAAATGAACTCCTTTCTTAGCAAAGAAATCTGCCGAGAGAAGTTTACTTCCCTATAGACATGATTGAAATGAATAGATTTGATTTTCTGCAAATATATTTCCATTTATTCCATACAAACCAAGGCAGCTTGTTCTTCATGAATGCACTAATGGCAGCTGTAGAGTCAGTGTTAATGATTACCTCTTCCTTAGAATTGTTGACAGCCCATTCTAATGCACTTACAGTCCCCATGATTTCTGCTACAAAATTAGTTGAAATGCCTAGACCACCACTCTCAGCTATAATGAAACTACCAATATGGTCACTAGCAATAAAACCATAACATGCACAACCAGGATTCCCTCTAGATGCTCCATCACATCATAATAGTATCTTGTCAGTATCAGGTAGTGAGAAACAACACTCAATAGATTTAAAAGATTTTACCTTTCTACAGCCAATACCAAAATGCTTAAGGATTTGCAGATCATATGGAGTATTATTCATGAATCCCTTGAGCCTCACTTCCTTGTCATGTACCAATTGAGTTATTCTTCTTATTGCTCTAGCAATTGTCGGGTGGCATGTTCTCAAAGAATACCTTATTTCTAGCAAACCGGATATCAACCATGATGCTATAAGCAGCTATGCACCATAATTCATGTATAATTGAGCTTTTACTTTTGCATACATTCACTATATCTTCAAAAGACTTAGGATGTTTGAAAGCAAACACATCACCAATCCATTTCCAAAGAATTTGACCATAGTCACAGTCCCACAGAATATGATGCATATTATCCAAATTTTTTGACATAAGAAACATCTAGAAGCAAGGGCCATACCTCTTTTTTGCACATTGTCATCTGTATTATAAGCTCCTCTTGTTATTTTCCAAATATTACTAGTGATGCGCGTCGTTTACACAACAAATTATTCAAGATATTTCCCACTAATTAACTGGTAATATAGCGGTAGTAAGAGATCGTTCCCACAGAGAGCTGTGTAATTGATAGGTTATTTGATCAGCAAAATCAAGTAAATAACGAATGGGGGATTGGTTTAAAGTAAAATGAAAAGAATAACAAATAAAAGAAAGATGATTAAGGAATCATTCGCCGTACTTTTGGAAATAAACTTAATAAAAGTACTTGTTTATTTCTTGTAGAATTTCTATATCACCAACCGTAGAATAGCAATAAGCTCACGCTATCCTCGGAATTCCTGTTGCCTTTGGATACGGAAGCGCTCGACTACAGTTCTATCCATCCGAGCCACCATGAATAAGCTCTCAAGATGTAACCCACGGATGCATTACGTTTTGTGAATTAGGTTGATCCTAGCATCGAGACGCATAAGCTCGATGCAGCTTACTAGTGTCATCTCTATACACAATTGCTTAACAGAATCCCTCTGTCAGCTTTTGCGATGTACTACTTGTGTATGGAACTGAGTGACTATTACACGTATCACCAATCCCAATACTAGTAGAAGAATTACTATCAGGTTAATTCAAATGGCCAGTTGAATAACCCAATAGTAATCTTAGACACTAAAAATAATAAAGACAATCGACAAGAAAATTAAACTCAAAATAAATTTGTAAAAGAATTAAAGTTTCATAAACCAGGACTTTGAAATCATACCTTAATCGGTAGAAATTTAGCTACACATGGATTTACTAAAACCCATAAAAATATATATAGAAGAAGAAAAAATAACTTGGTTTCCCTAATGGGGTAACCCTAGATATGAAATAAAACCTTTTCTCTCTTCTATTCTCTTTTATTTTTACGTCTTCTAGCTACAAAGAAATAATAAACGAAGAAGTTGATATTTCTCTTTTTGTTTAGGTAGCTATTTATAGGCATCAAATACCTAGCCGATCCACAAAAAGTCGCACAAGATAAAGGTTTCAAAGTCGGTGGAGTTTATCCCAAAGAGGTGTTCGTAATTGGGTCTTTGCGCGGTGTATTCTAGTAGCGTGCATATAGCTTGATCCGTCTGATCCTCGAGGAACCCTTGTATCTTCATCGCACCGTCCACCTATCCAGCTTCGGTGAGCCGCAGCACACACAATCAGCACCTTTCTCCAAAACGCGTCGAGCTTGGGCGAAGCGTGTTTTCTTTTTGTCGCAAATACTGACGGGGCGGGGCCCACCACACTTCTTCTCCTCCAATCACGTGCTCAACCAATTATCTCTTATCGAACCATCGTACAGCTTTTTGGACTTCATCGGACTTCTCTGCCAACTTGATGGATAAACTCGATCATCATCTTCTCTTCTCGGAACCATTGTGATTATCACGACTTTTCGAGCTCAAACCTATTCGATTGCAGAATAAAGCAACAACAACCTTTAACAAGAACCTGTTCTAACTCGAATGCTCATTATCACAGCAGACATCATCTTCCATTAACCACCATCGTTTCTCGCATTCACACGCCAATGGCGACGACCCATAATCGAGTCTCAATAGACGTAAAACCCATCACCACGAACTCGACTCATCTTATATCCTCCATCGTATCCATCACCCACCAAGCTTCATTAATGGCAGCTAAGCTCGATCGAGTCCTTCTCGGCTTCTTCTTCCTCGAGCTCCACGCCAGCAATCACCATAAACCATCGAACCATAATCGGCGGCAACCAACACTCGAGCATAACGTCGAGCTCCGCATTCATCAAACACAAAGAGAACCATCACCATTGCGGACTCGAGCTCCAACCACAAATCCTCAACGGCAAGATCGATTTTCTTGCCAAGACTTAAATACCCTTTGAATTGTCGAAATCGGACGACAACCTATGTATTCTAATACCTTCGATTACCTAATGACCCATTCGGATTAGAATCACTCTAAATCATTCCCATCTTGATCATCACAACCATCGGCATTCTGCGATTATGATGGCTGCACACCTTGATGTGAAATCGGGGATCCTACCCAAGATTCATATCATTCTCCAACCCGGTGATGTATTCAATTCTAATATCTGTTAATCAAGATCCATCATCATCGTGATCATCATGATCATCGAGTCCCATCTCGCCATTGCTTGTGTTGTTTAGGAAGAGAGAAGGCGAGTGCCTTGAGCAAATAGAACGGTGCCTTGAATAGATTTTGAATTTCTGCCTCCCCTTTTTGTGAGAGATCGAACTGCCTTTAGCAGTTCCCTTGAACTTGACTGCCCCTTAACGTACAGCGGGAGTGCCAATGTACTTCCCGATAAAATGACCATTTAGCCCTTAGTCTTCCAAGTTCTTGTTTTGCTCATAACTTCTTCATACGAACTCAGAATGACTCCGTTCTTCGCCATTGTCTTCATCTTCTCGTCCTCTACACAATGAAAAGTAGAAATCTTGTATTTGAACGAGTTCCAATTGGTCTTTGGCCTTTCTCCTCTTATAGCTAGCTTCTTTCATTGCACAATTAAGTGTTATTTCACTTCTTTTGGATGATTTCCCTAACAAAACACAAATAAGAGAAAACAAGCGTAATATACAATAATTTGCAAAGAAAACCAACAAATACTAGCATAGAATTGACACTAAATATATGTGAAATATGCACTTATCAACCAAATACTGAGAAGGGTGAATGCAAGGTTTCAGTTTTCTTGTACCATTTAAACTTTGGTGTTTTCTAGGCAATATTTATTGCACTCACGAGCAGTGAATTCTCCATCTTGAGTTGCGGTGCATACAAGTTTATCAGTATTTGATGAGAGAATGGGAAGATCTTCTCTGAGAGAAAAAAGCCATCATTTCTTGAATATCCGCCAAGTGTTCTTTGATGAGTTTATCCACCTTCATATGAATATTATGTTTGAATGTACTCATTAGATGGAAACTGTTTTAAATGCTTGATTCAAGAATCCAAGCATCATTCCAGATTGAAATATGTTTACCATCTCCCACTAACCATCTTGTATTTTCATTAAAGATTTGTAAGATCCATTTGATACCTGGCCAAATAGAGGACTTTTTATAATAAGTGATCCAACAACCATTTTTGTCTTGGAATTTTGCTAGAAAATACTGTAGGATCAGAATATCGCAACACCAATACCCTTGC